>CAXAMN010002891.1:1187674-1219603 GCA_963970005.1 Durusdinium trenchii | reverse complement strand
CCCCCACCGGCGGCCAAGCGGTGACAGCCCAGCTCATCGTCATGAGCGTGTGAGCTGCTGGTAAGGGGAGAAGCAGCGCGCACGGCTGCAGGGAATCTCACGGAAAAAACCGAGCTGGAACGCACACAGAAAATGCTGAGGCAGCCACGCCAGAAGCGTCTCGAAGCAGTGACCTGTCAGAGGAACTCCAGTCAAAGGCTTTCTGCCAATTGCATTGGTATCCATGCATCAGCATGGACCTGAGTCTCAGGTGTAGGATCTTCCTCACGTTTCACGTGTGCACCCAAGGCACTAATCCCCAATGCACGTAAAGAAAGCTGAAGACGACGCTAAGGGGAAGGAGCGGAAGCTGCCAAAGCAGGTGTGGGACTGCAACTTGATGACAAGTCAAACCAAAGTCACGAATGAACGGATCTGCGAAGCCTTCAAACCACATGCTGCACTGCAGACTGAACAATAACGTGTGAATCATCTGCCTCTGGTCATCCTGGTTGACGGTGAAGAAGTGGTCGTCAACAATGCCAAGGTTCCCTGGCATGATGGCTGGGCAAAGAGGAAGACCTACGAGCTAGTGGGCTGCAAAGTAGCAAATAGCGCATGCATAGCCATAAGAAGGCTCTATTTGCGTCGTAAAGGTTCATGCGCGATATGAATATTGCAAAGGCTTGTGGGGTGCGTGAAACTTCTTGCAAGTCTATGCGTCACTGCTGTTGAGTAGATATTTTGGTAGTTGGCCCAAGTTGTATGGAGACTTCTGCAATGTCACTGTGAGCACCGACAGGTAAGCCACGGAAAATGCACAGTCTGTTGGCGCAGGCGCTCTGAGGGTGACATGTGCTTCGCTCTAGATGTAGTTAAGAACCACTATGCTGTTCATTTTCTAATCGCCTCTCCTACAGAAACATGCAACAAAGTAGCACGAGGTGACACACAGCAGGCACTGCGCATGTTTTAGTGTGCTCTGGCCGTTCAGCTCGCGACTAGCCCTTGTATATGGAAGAGACTCCCCGACACTATGTCTAGTACTTGTTGTGCTTCCGCAAAACGACGTCCACACAGGATTTGTAAGGAAGAATTCATGGTATGAGACATGCAGTTGGTTACCATGTGAACATCTAGGTGACACCCTGCGTCGGGGAGACTCTCACTGCGTTGTCCGCTCCGGAGACACGGCAAAGTCGCCAGTTCTCAGCTTCCAGCTCCACAGATTGCTCCGCGTACTAAAGTTGTACTACAAAGTCACCAGTTCTCAGCTTCCAGCTCCCCAGCTACTCCGCGTACTACAGTTGTACTACAAAGTCGCCAGTGCTCATCTTCCAGCTCCCCAGATACTCCGCGCCCTCAAGTTGTACTACCCACTCGCCAGTTCTCATCTTCCCGCTCCCCAGCTACTCCGCGTACTACAGTCGTACTACCACGTCGCCAGTTCTCAGCTTCCAGCTCCCCAGCTACTCTGCGTACTAAAGTTGTACTACCAAGTCGCCAGTTCTCATCTTCCCACTCCCCAGCTACTCCGCGTACTACAGTCGCACTACCACGTCGCCAGTTCTCAGCTTCCAGCTCCCCAGCTCCTCCGCGTACTACAGTTGTACTACAAAGTCGCCAGTTCTCAGCTTCCAGCTCCACAGCTTCCTCCGCTCGCATCGCACTCTCGCCTGCGTTTCGCGCACTCGACACGCACGATCTCCGCAGAGGGTCGCGCGGTGATTTCACAAATCGCGCTCTCGCCTGCATTTCGCGCACTCGACCCGCACGATCTCCGCAGAGGGTTGCGCGGGCAGCCGGCAAATCGCACTCTCGCCTGCATTTCGCGCACTCGACACGCACGATCTCCGCAGAGGGTTGCACTTTCGGTTGACGCTGTTCGTCCCGCCCTCCGCCTTTAAGAGAGAATTTATAAAGTGGGGAAATGTTTTTTCATTAGGACATCTCCCGTGCTAGTTTTCCAATACTCACACTTGCCTACTCATTGCATGCTTGCATGCTCATTGCATGCTTGCGTACCCATCACTTGCATACTTACACTGCGCGCTTGCCGAGTGTCAGTGTGTATGTGTAAGTGTCAGTGTCGAAGTGTCAGTGTATGTAGTGCGAATGTGGTGGAAGTGTCAGTGTGTAAGTGTACGTGTCGAAGTGTCAGTGTTCAAGGGATTTTCCGGAAGAACCCTTCGCAATGCTTTCGGGAAAAACCATGCTAAACATCTTCTAAGAAGAAAAATGCCCACCCATGTCCATCGTCCAACAAGGACAAACACAAACTGGTCACAACAGGCCCTAGCGACGGTGGCTGAAGGTCCCATATAAATCTGGATCGTGGCAGTTCGTACGGACTGCAAGGCAAAAATGGACAAAGGGACTCGTACAGAGACCCGACATGAGGGGTTCCATCCAGATCCATCGGATTCCACCGAAAGCACCCGCACATCCTGGATGCGGGTCGCTCCTCCCAGTAAGCGATGCTGTTCCACACCTGCTTCCAGTCAGTGTCACTGTGTCAGCTGGGTATGTCAGTAGAGTTTAGCAGAGTCAACCTCCCATGCTGTTTGTAGGCTTCAGAATCTTCAGACCGGTTGTTTCCTTCTGTTTGTCTTCAAAACCTGTAACCTGTGCCGCACCGATTGATCGCCATTACCATGCAGGTTCGTAGAATCGGGTGCCCCCACCATGCCTTTTAATCTAACAACTTCAAAGGAGAACAATGGCATATCAAATAATAACATTGCATGTCCCAAAGCATGCCCAAAGTCGATTTGGATGCCTAAAAGACTGCCGTGTGCCCAGCAGCAAACCCTTACTTCCCTTGGAGAGCCTACGAGGGAGCAGCTGTGAGACTGCGTATCTTTTACCAGTTCG
Organism: Durusdinium trenchii; assembly: GCA_963970005.1. Lineage (NCBI taxonomy): Eukaryota > Dinophyceae > Suessiales > Symbiodiniaceae > Durusdinium > Durusdinium trenchii. Next base: position 1,216,750 of record CAXAMN010002891.1, on the reverse strand, counting down.
ACTGTCAGCGTGTCATCGATGTAGACCTGTCCGAAGAAGTCCTGGAGGATGGCTCGATGCCCAAAACGGGAATTGATCGCTTGCACATGAACTACCCTGACTTGGGGCCTAAGCCACTGAATCATACTGAATCTGCTCTCAAAATTTCAGCCATAAGGAATGCAATGAATCAAAGAACATCAAAGGACATACAATGTCCTTCAAGGTCGCCTCAAAGCTCAGTGCCATTCCAGGGAAACCTTGCAATGCCAATCCATCTGGCAGAACGGTGCAGTTGCCTCACGGGCTGGGCATCAGCAGGCAGTGTACAATCTACTATTACTAGGACTAGGAGCAAAGGGCATCGCTGATAGGAGCAAGGACGCTACTAGGGGCTCCTGGCATCGCTACTAGGAGTATTCTTACTACTAGTAACAAGAAGCTACTAGGAGCTGTGCAATCAACATCAATCAACTGGTCACCCCGATTGTCCCCCCATGATGTTCCCTCCCCTTGACTGGCGTCCCTGAATAAGTGATACTCGCTTACTACGAAAGTGATGAATCAAGAATATAGCCCTAGTGACTACCCTAGTGTATCTCACCAAGAGCTGCGGCAAAGGTTTCCGACGAAACTTGCCCCGTTGAATTGGCCTTCCGTGCAAGCTGCTTCAATAACCACCTGCTAGCTCACGTCACGCTCAGGAGAACATGTATAGATTCTATAGGAACATAACACTAAACACCAAAAATAGCACCTTAAAAAATGTCTCTTGAGGGACCGAAAGGAAAATTGTAGAAAATGCCTTACTCTTCCTCCAGGTCGCAGGGCTTGTTGCCTGCAAGTTGCCCAGCGTTGCGATGTTTCCAGTGACCGAAGCTCCAAAGTCCGACCAAGACCAGGCTGAAGCTTGGGACGCGTTCCACAAGTTTGACTCTGTGACGGGCACACGGCAACTTGGAAAGCCGTTGAAGAAAACCACTGCACCCAGTCTGGCGCGGTTCCGGTGGAAGCTCACATCCACAAACAGGGCCTGCTCCTAGCGCGAGCACAAGTCTCGCTCGCTCTCGTCGCGCCCCCCCCCCCGCTCTCTCTCTCTCTCTCCCTCTCTCTCTCTCTCTGTGCATGTACAATGTATACCTACACCAAAGATTGAAACCCAATTATGCTCCTCGCACTCCAAACCACCAAGATTCCAGGCACCACCATAGCCCAAGACCGCAAGATTATCCTCAAAAGAGCTACTAGTCACCGTCAAACTGCTGCAGCGCGAGTGGAGACCAGCTCCATTGCCATACGCTGTGTTCCGGAGGACACTGCTGTTCACCAAGCTCAGGGCGACCTCTTGGGTTTGCAGCAATGTTGGCGACAGGAATAACAACAGCAGCCGGCGCAACAACAACGACCACTACTAATTATATAAGCTACTATATAGTACCACGACGACCACCGCGACGACGACCACCACCACCACCACCAACCACCGCGACCGCGACCACTAGCACTACCACTACCACTACCACCACCACCACCACTACAACTACTGCTGCTACTACTGCTACTGCTACTGCTACTGCTACTGCTACTGCTACTACTACTACTACTACTACTACTACTCCTACTCGTAGTCCTACTCCTTCTACTACTCCTACTCCTACTCCTACTCCTACTCCTACTCCCTCCTACTACTACTACTACCACTACTACTACTACTACGACGACGACTACTACTACTACTACTTACTTCTACTTCTACTTCTACTTCGACTGCTACATCCACTACATCCACAACATTTACTACTACATACTACTTCCTCTGCACTCACCACTGCCTACCTCTACCTACAGTAGTTCCATCAGTTATATATAATATCTTGTATATAGTGAACTACGCGCACCTTTACATTTCCCTAAATGCCAAGTTCAACAATAAGAAGCCTCGACTCTACTCTGCTGCCACTACTAAAATTATAGATTTCCGAGTGCCCGCTGCCCCATATTGTTTCAAAACGTCTTTCTACTTGTCTTTGTGGCTACCATAACCATCCAGAAGCAGTAGCAGCAGTCAGTACTAGCATCCTCAGGCCTGCTCTCCCGAAGCTTCACTGCAAGCAATTGCGCCGCCATTTGAGTTCGCGTGGTTGGACTCCATGATGGTCTCAATTAAACTGATGCTTGCTGGGGCGTCTTCCTGAAGCTGAACCTCAATGGCCCCGCCCTCTGCACCAGCGGTGTTGGCGCTGAAGGTCACATTCCTCCAGGCTGGAGCCGCAGGCGCCGCAGGTTGAGACAAACCCAACAGCCCGGGGATTGTCAAAGCTACCAGCTATTCAGGCATTAACCCCCCAAAACAATTACTAGGCTGTAGGTCCATGAGTACCATCCTGATAGACACCGTGAAGCCACCCCGAAGATGTAGGCCTCCTCCTGATTCCAAGGCCTGATTGCTCTCAAAAATGGCATCCTCAATGATCACGTGATGCACCAAATTCCCTGAGGTGCCAACCTGGTTCATGGATGGTCCAAATTCTGTCAGTCAATTCGGATAAACCCCTCAGTCATAGGCCTCATGGGGTTTGAACATAAGAACATGTTCCAAATCACCACCCAGCAGCATTCAAGTATACAGCTCCTCCTTGATAAGCCCGATTTCGCAGAAAGCGTACTCGCCGAAAGATTGAAGGCTGCATTGTTGCAGCATCGGTGTACCTGCAACGGTTGCAACGATTGAGGTGTCAGCCGCTCACAGCCCAACAAATGGACCGGCCATGAAAACGGCCGCTCACACTATTGTCGCAGGGTGGTGTGGGTCTCTCGTCCTCAGCCAAGCATCAATGCCAAACCTCCACCTTTGAGGCATCCAGAGTTGTCTTCAAAGTCCACATCTTCCATTGTCAAATACCCAGAATTGGCCTGCGGCTTGGCGTTGCAACAAGTCGCCTTATCGAAATTACATGTTCATGTAAGAGTTGAACGAAGGAGCACAGTGATGAACAATAACAAACAGAATCAGGCATCTGAGGCTTTACTTGGCTGAGGCTATCGTCTGGAGCTGTCCGGCTGTGACATCCCAAGAGTCGGCGAACTGACCGAGGACAATGCCGAGACGATGCCTGCATCGCACACCCAATGCCCTTGCCAAAAATTGAGTTTTGAGTGAAGCGGCTGCTCGTGAAGCGCAAGCGCGCAGCATAGCTTCGCACTGCTCCAGCTTCAGAACGTGCCTTGGTGTCTCTGAAATGCACAACGATGACCTCAACATGGCATGACAAGTTACAGTAGTAGTTTAGCGTGTCATTTCTTGTATCCAAAATCTCGAACACCTTCAACGAACACCTTGCGGCTCAAGGCTTCGCAGCATTGACAACTCTTGCGGGTTGTGCTATGTTGTGCTCACCAAGCACTCATGGGAAGGCAGAAATCTGCCTTTGAAAACAAAGGTCAGAGGTCCAAGCGGCTGTATTGTTAAAAAATGTGACGTTCGTGAACTCCGGCTTGGTGTCCGCAGTCAGGTAGACAGCGCCACCAGATGAACTTGAAAATCCGTTGCGAAAAATGGTGTTCATGAACCGGCTTTGTGAAGAGCCATAACCGTAGTAGCCAGCGCCATGGACAGATGCCCCGTACTCAAAAATGCAGTCAGTAAACAAGGGCGATGCTATTCCTCCATCGTCCAGGATGCCACCATAATCACTCTGACCATGAGAGAAGCGGCACCGATGAAACTCGGTCATGGATGATTCCTCAATGAGCATCGTACCACCCCATGCAGTGCCAACATGGCGTTCAAACACGCTATCTGTGATGATCGACCTGTCTGCACCCCAGGCTGCCACCGCCGCCCCATGATTGGCAATACAATCAGTCACTATGACATTCTGAATCGATGCCACGGAGTCCTTCAAATACATTGCCCCTCCATTAAAGATTTGAGGCGAGATGGCAGGTGAGCTGCAATCCATGGAGGTCAAAGCCAGATGGCGCAAAGTGGCCGAGGAGCCAACCAAAGCAAAGCCGGCACCCACTTGGCCTCCCTCCACCACCCCTGCGCAATTCCCACCCATCACACTCAATGTCTGGATGGTCACGTCTCCCGCAACGGCATCCAAGAGCATGAAGCGCCCAAGCGACTGCAAATCAACAATGGTTTCAGCGGTGCTGCTACCTGCGCAACTTTCTTCCAGCTTCGAAGACTCAACATCTCACAACACTGACACAAACTGACTCAACTGCAGAGAGTCAGTCAAGATTGGTGAAGCATTTGCAGTAACTTCCCAAACCTCAAACATTGCCTAGAAGGAGTTTCTCGGCCTACCTGACCTTTAGTCCATTAGAGTCTAAAGTTTAAAGTCGTTTCGGTAGACAGAGACGTCCCTTGCCTTCGATGGTGAAATTGCCCTTGCCCATGCTTGACGGGTTTAAGTTGCGGTTGAGGCTTCCGGCAAAAATGCCGCTTCCCATGCGGATGATGTCCCCCTCTTCAACCTGGCTGATCGCATACTGCAGGCTGGCACAGGGTTGCGAACAGTCGCCCACATCAGCGCCAGCAGACTCGATCAGCAAAACCCTTGAGGTTGCGAGCCTGCAAGCGCCAAGCGCAAGGAGCACGTGAAGCACGTGCCACATGCCATGGGCGGAGCACGTCACTCTGAGCACGTCATGAGTCACATGCCTTGGGCATTCTGGAGTCGGTAAGCCGAAAGGTTCATCGGTTGCACAAGCGACGGAAAGCAACTCCGTGGCATGCCTGTCTCACACCGAAAGCCCACCGGAAACCCCATGATTCTTCGCCCCAGGCTCTACAAAGGTTCCTTAAGGCCTTGCCCGATTCCCTGGACCGTTTCGCGTTCTGAGCCGTCACGTTCCGAGCCGCCGAACTCCCGCGAGGCCATGGAGAGATACGCACGCGGCCTCGATCCAATCCGGAACGACCAAAAGCAGGGGAGGTGTGGTGTAGCCATTACAAGCCTACACGCAACTACTAGTAACCTCTTGTGCTTCATCACGATGGTGCTCGAAGCTGAGGGCCAAACCACAAGCAGCTTGGCATTGCGTTCGTTCAGCGGCGGGTACGTGTTTTGACTTTCGTTCAGCGGGTGCTTAACGTGCAATTTGAACGTCCAAAGGTCCCGTACACGTGGGAATTCTCCTCGTCACGCTGTGTACATCAGGGTGTTTTGGTGGTGCTGGTGTCTGAGAAGTGGTGGGCTGCTTTGTCAAACAAACAACTGCACATTGCTTGAGCAGCTCAGAAGTGAGCAACAAACATGAGCTGTGTCCAGAAAACTCATTGAGGTCAAGTCTGGCCCATGTCAGCTCAGGTGTTCATGTATCATGTAGCAGGGTCAAAGTGAACAGAAGCGCCAATCCCGGCCAATCCCAGTTTTACGGAAAGTTCCGTCACCTTGAGGAATCTCGTCACAGCGACCAGCTATGTAAAAAGAAAATGGCATCAAAAAAGTATTAAAAGAGTCAGAAGACTATTTGCGCCCGCAGCGCATGCGCGCGGTCAGAAGACAAACTGGATCTGCCAAAATCCATGACCGCAGCTGCTTGAAAACCCAACATGTTTGAAGAGGCTTGGTTTGAAGTTGAGCAGGGCATGTATGCTGCATGTGGGCCGTCCAGTGCCCCAGTTACAGTACCAAACACAGCCGCGAGAAGTGGATGTGGTTCCTCCAATTGGCATGCTGCCTCAGGCAGTAGGCCTCCTCCTGCAACCAGGGGCGTGTTTTGGTTCGCGAAGGTCAGTAGGCGGCATGTCTTCGTGTAACAGCGATGAACCACGATGAAATAACAGTTTTCTTTTTCTCAGATAGCCTGTTAGCCAATGAGCTTGGGCACCTGAGTCTTCCCCGAGTTGAACCCTATGACCCCATGCGACGTAGTCTCCGAGTCCCCTCAAGATCCGCTTCAAAGAAAGGACCTGACCTGCGCCGCCAGCGCGTTTTCTGTGCCGTTCACAGGTTCTTTTGGCCGTCGTCGGCCATCTGCATCGGCCCCAGCGGGAAGCGTCTCTCAACCTCAGCGACGTTGAAGTCCAAACTAATGGCGATGGCCTCCAACCTAAGAGCGACGGCCTCCATTCCACCCTATCACGGCCATCCTCACCCTCCAGGAAGCTGGAGTGGAACATCTGCACATCTGCCAGGACACCGGCGGATTTCCAAGCCCATCAAACGTGATCCTCACAACCATGTGTTGCGGAACCTGGCGCCAGTTCTGGAGGTCATGTGCGAGTGGATGGGTGATCGAAACCGCACACATTTGCCTTACCTGGTTCGCTTCCTGCCTGTGTCTCAATGGCATCTTCCCTGTTCAAGTGCATGAGCCAGCCATACATCATCCGCAGCACGGCCTTTCGCGAAGAGCGAAAGTTTCTACAAGTCAGAGCTACCACAGTGCGCCCTGCAATAGATGCACTTCTTCTCCCAAGCTGAGAAAGGGAGAGGAATCCAGATTCCGGCTCACCCCGATGTTGGTCTGGAAAAGATATCTATATTACATAAAGAAGTTAATAGTGTTGCGTAATTCTACATATGTATGTATACACAAAGGTAAGAGGGGGCGTGGTTGTTTTGCTTCATCATCCACGTGGCTTCTAGTCAGCGCCACACCTGATGCGAAATAATCATGATGGGCTGCTGGATCCGCTCCAAATGCGACATGACGGACTCCAACCTCATCCATCGAGCTGGAACACTGGATTCAAATCTGCAAGCTGCAAAGTCAGGCAAACCAAGCAGAACAGTGAACACTCTCATTATCTCAAAACCCTTTTGGCCTCAACTTGCAGCCCAGGGCACCTTGCAATCACATCCTTGTTTTTGCTGGATGAGAGTTCCGGACACACGGTCAGCATGTGACAAATCGAGAAAGGACTGGAAGAACTGGAGTTTCACATGATTTTGACACGTGAAGACATGTGCATCCTGCTTCCACCACACTGAAGCTAACATAAGCTAACTGCGTTGGACATATGCTGATGTGAGGTTGGATTTGCAGTCTGGCATCGTAGTAGGACTCACCTCGAGGATACCGGAAACCAAGCTTGTCCCGTTTTCCTTGGTGCCAATCCACTCTGCTGTCTTGTAAGCCAACAAAACGGGTGTCGTTGTTCTAGCCCTCCGTTTAGTCGCATGCATGATGGGCAACAGGTATGATCTCAATGGCTCACAGACTCACAGGGGAAGAATCTTGGACAAAATCACTGTCAAGACGCTATCCTCAATAACATCTGGCGCTCGCTGCTGTATCTCCTCAAGCGAATGAGATTAAGACCTAGAGAAATGGGTCCTTGCACGCTCCGAAGAAATCAATAGTGCTTGGGATCGGGGGGGCTGTCGATCATTTCTTCATTCTCTGTCAGATTAAACAGAATCTACTGTAAAAATATCTAAAAATATCTATATAAAACATGTTACTCCTACAGTCGTATCAGTCTTAAATGGGATGCATCTATCCAGAAACTTGGTATCCATTCATCTCCTTCAAGTTCTTCGATTTCGTCAATGTTGCGATTGGACACGCGACTGTCGAACAAATCCGGAGACCGTAAGCCTTACGGCGTAAGGGTCCACTAAAGGGAGTTCGGAAAAGGTCTAGTGAGTCCAGTGAAAGTAAGTGAGCTTCCAAATCCTCCGTTGCGTTGGAAAGCCACCCCAAACCGCCAAGAAGCCCGTGAAAGTCCACGCTGCCTGCTTTATTATGGACAGCCCCGGCCCCATCCGGCTCCCACAAAACAAAAGTGTCTCACCAAAATCCGCCGGGGGGGGGGGGCGAGAACTCCTAAACCCAACAAAAGCACCACCATGGCGCACCAGCTGGAGCTGTTCTGCTGGACCCGTTCTCGGGAGCACTTCGAGGATATGGACACCGCCACCGGCGGACGCGGAGTCGGACGCACCGACTTAATGGGGACTTGATGGCACGGGGGTTCGTGAAAAAGGGCACTAAGAATGGTAGGAAGCTGCACAAGGAGTAACGTCGATGAATTGGGTCTTGGTGAGCGCGGCCGATCTTAGTCCAAGCCTTCCAAGTCGGACCGGCGAATGGCACAGTGGGAACACTGCTTGAAACAAGACTTGAAGAAGGTTTCTATTGTATAGTCAGATGTAGTCAAATGCTTTCATCCTCTTTTGGCAAAACACCGAAATCTGTTGCCCTTCGGCGATTCGGAGGGAATTCGATCGAATGCTCATCCATCGGATCCTTCTCGGTCAAACCATCGTACTCACCCGCGTAGACTTCATCCATGTTCCTGTCCATCCGGAGTTCAGCTGTGCACTACACCAGCTCCACCCCTCAAACACGCCTGAACTGGCGCCCCCGCATTTGGAAGAAGGTCTTGCCATCAGGACCTGCCGGTCTTGGTCAGAGTTGCAAGATTGCCTCCAACACTGCCACTGATCAAAGTGTAATCAGGAACGAAGCCATACAAAGTGTGTTCAAAGTCAAAGGAGTTCTGCTTCCGCTCTACGAACCCCCACACGCTCTTCCCCAACAAGTGGAGGGAGACCGTAACAAGTGCATAAATAAATGGAGAGTCTGTATCCGAGATCTCGACACTGTTCGATCCTTCTTGGGTCCACTGATCCGTTCGCACACATGGTCCACCCATGTCCACCCTCCGTTCAAGTGCCTGACAACTCTGGATGCTCGATGACCTGGGCCGTTTCGATGGTTCTCCGCAGCGAAGAGGTCCAGAGTCGCCCTGGCCTCATGACTCATCGGTCCAAAGTCTCAGTCGCCTGTCTTCTTTTCAAAAACAACACTGGTGAAGCACCTCCACCTCCTCCGAGACTCTCCCTTCCGCCCGTTTGAGGTCCGTTCGCTGCGCAGCTGAGGCCCACACACCCTTCCGGCATCTGATGTGTCTCCCGCAACCAGGACCAAGGTCACCACCTCCGAAAAAATTAGCGATTGGTGGCTCTTCCAAGGCAAACGGTTCGACGCGGGGAAAAACAGTATCAAATGTTTCTGTACCACACATGCAGGCGGGATGCGGTGTCTCAAGGTCTTGGTCTCTCGGTGTCTCGGTGATGCTGTATATGTTTGGGGGGCGTCTCGTGTAAAAAGAATGCGCCCTCTGAATGGTAGCCGTTCGCGGTGTTTTTTGAGTTGTCAATTGCTTCGAAATAATTCTGCTTTCTATCACCGACCCCACGTCCGGCAGCTGCATGGAAGTTTTGCCTCGCCTTGGCCCCACCCAAGCGCTCCAGGAGTTCATCCATGTGGTCCGGTGCGTCTTCGAAGTCGGAGCCCCAACCCACCTGGGTGCCGCCCACCCTTGGAGTGGAGGGCGCAAGCATTGCTTGATCTTGGGCAGTTTCTCGCGTAAAATTGAGTGGATCCAAGTGATCTCAGTTCCCAGTTCTGGACTGGGCATGCCTGCCTGCACGCGCCTCAGCTGCATGTACCTGGCCCAAACAAAAAAGAAAAGGAAAAAGTAAGTAAGTAAGTAAGTAAGCAAGGAAGTAGGTAAGTGAGTTAGTATGTCAGTAAGTAGGTATGCAAGTATGTAGGTATGTAAGAAAGTAAGAAAGTAAGCAAGTAAGTAAGTGCTGCAAGACTGGAAGAATGTACAGTAAGATTGTAAGGTTGTAAGTACGTACGTACGTACGTAAGTAAGTAAGTAAGCAAGTAAGTAAGCAAGTATGTATGTACGTATGTGGAAGTATGTGTGTATATGTGTGTATGTATATATACACATGATATATACCGTGATATATGCGCGTGTTTGGTACCCCCAAAGGATCCTAAAGGTCTATTTTTCACGGCAAAACAGAAGGGGACACTGACGATAGGATCTAGACGTACGTACATACATTACAATACATTACAGTACATCATACCATTATATTGCATTACATTGCGCTACACCAGGCTACAACCTCCTACAACCACATGGCGGAGTTGGAGAACATGGTGGAGCTGTTGGAGGAGTTGGTGGAGCAATCCAGAGATCCTCAATTCTCCCTTCGCTTTCAGGCTTGGAGACCGCCGGAGACCATGTAAATGGAACGCGTGGCCAGTGCCTTCCTGCACCTGGGGCAGTGCCATCTACAGATGGCATTTCCCGAATCGCACACTCAGAATTCTGGGGGCGGAGTAATTCGATCCCAAACACCACTACCATCTTCCAGTGGGCAACTAAAAGACGGAGGATGCATTATTCTTATATATAGCAGGGCCGTCTCCCATTAAATAAACATTATATAGTGCGGGGAAATTTGGTGGACCCCCCGGTTACGCAGGGGTGCTCCACAGGAGCCGCTTCCACCAAGGGATGTTGATTTGAAATGAGGACGTTTTGACATCCATACGGGTCGGCCAATCCACCCACCCAACAGGCCTGCCATTTAAACGCACGGGCCCGCGCAAACACTTTAAATATACGGACGGAACAGGTATTTTATACTTCCTCCGGGGCCGATTGCTCTGGCCGGGCTACTGTATCTATTGCCCGGAAAAGTAGTCTCCGCATGTCTCCGCTAGCTGTTAGCGAGTCGTTCTTATAGAGGGGTGACTTAGGTTGCATGCTTTATTGTTACTACTAGCGTGTAGCGATGGCCTCCAACCTAATAGCGATGGCCTCCTCCTAGTAACAAGAATGCTACTAGAAAAGAGGCTTTTAGATGAGTTCAATGATGTGAAGAACATGGCTGTGACACCGAGCTTGAGAAATGACCAACTGCCTCTCCTCTTCCCCGATTCCCCGCGGCGTTTCACAAAAACAAGGATGACATCACAACCTGCTGTGCAAATATGCGTCAGGCACTGCGCAAAGCATGGCAAAATTCCGTGATGCCTCTCAGCGTGTCTAGCGTCCTGCAAGTTGTGACCAAGTCTTTGCAAATCCGCGATGTAATTAAGCACCTTGGGATCCCACATGAATGTATGCAACCTGTCCTGTAGGGGTGGCTTGGCAGAGATGCCGTGACACTCACACCAATATAGATGAAACACAACAAAGAACCCACAAATGTTCTTACAAACTGCTGGGAATATTTGAGGAGTCGCTCTACCATGTTTTTCTGTGGGTGAATGTCCAGGCTACATTCACCATTGCGACGCTGGAGTAATCACGTCTGCCACGCTGAAACTTTACTACTGCCACGCTGAAACATTCACCACTGCCACGCTGGAGTGCTCCCTTCTGCCACTGAAACTTGACTACTGCCACACTGGGACATTCACCACTGCCACGTTGGAATGCTCACTTCCGCCACACTGAAGTCTGACTACTGCAACACTGGAGTACTGATTACTGAGTACTCACTACCACCGCACGCTGGAGTGCTCACTGAAGTGCAATGATCATTCCACAACAGGTGGTTACGTTTCAGGAGACAAGAACTTGCTCGAGCTGTCAGGCATGAGGCAACAAACACCCAAACGTGCGGAGAAAGCCTTAAGCCTTATCAGCCTTATTCCTTTTTTTTTAAGACACCGCCGAAGGAAGTACAGTACCGTGTCCAAGTGCAAGGCACTGACACACGTCCCCTCCACACGTCGCTCATGCCACCTGTAGATCTCTGCTCCACTGCTATCGCCGAAGCCTTTCCAGTCGTCAGAGGTTACAATGCACCTGAGCCGGAACCGGTGCTCGATTTCCGGCACCCGACAACCTGATGCTATCTGACGCCTGTCCGCGTGCTCTTCGTGCTAGGCGATGGTCATGTCTTCGCTGCTTCCGAGTGGCCCCCAAAGCTCGATCAAATGTTCAGGTATCCGTCGCACCTAGAGGTCAACAAAGATCTCAGAAGCTCTCTATTTGCACTATTCTCTTACATACAAGTTGGACCCCTCCACTAATGGTCGGTCAAAACAACGATGACTTGTCTGAAAACCAGCGTCCACTCGAGGAACGCCCTGCTGGACCTAATGAAATGACCATGGTCACTTCGGGCGAGCCTCATCTGCCGAAAGTGTAACACATACCAAGTCACTGGCGTGGCCACAAACCTTGACTCCAGGCCACTGCAGCAAAGGATAGGAACGATTCAGTCAGTGATTATATTTATATTATTGTCCTACTCATGATGTCGGGGATAGATACAATCATTCTTTTAGAGCATTAAAGCCTATAGTACACTAGGTGCAAACATTGTCACAAATCCACAAGCTCCTGCTAAAGAAGCTCACACAAGTTAGTCAAACGTAAGCTGTATATTTTGACAGTCATGATATCGCTTCCGAGATGTCAAGCTACGATGATATAAATACTCACACTGGGAGCTTCAACATTCTCTGGCTGCAACTAAGTCTCAATATACTTTGCCTCGGTTGGTGCTTGTCTTTCATGAAGGCATCAACCATTGCAAGCAACAATCTAGAAGAAAAAAACACAAACAGCGAACCACAACAGCAACAGGCACACTAGCAGCAGCAGCTGCAGCTGCAGCAGCAAGAAAACCCACAACAAAGAAAACCGTAACGATACACTACAGGATTATGCTTCAAGACTTGGCTGAAATTTGCTGTCAGCATGTTGCACTGCATTTCAGGTCAGGGTCAGCAGCACAAGCGTGGAAGGCAGAAGCCACTTCTGAAACTTCAATTCATGCCGGCACTTATCTTCAGAGTGAGTTCTTCAACGCCAGGAGTTCACCGTGGGAGAACGCACCAGGACTCCAAGGCACAAACTCTGCAGTGCGACGCGCAAATTCTTCTCCTCGAGCGGAGAGACCAGAGTCGCCACCGATTCTCATCTCCACATTGAACTCACCTTATGTTCAAAAGGTGGTCGGGTGGTCGAGTGCATGTCTGGGAATGAGTTTGGCGTGTCGACACGCCATTCCTGCATCTTGGTGTTCGAGAAAAACACAAACACAGCAAATGTATCATTTTGCAATTTTGACAGCTGGGCCACTCTCCCCGTGACGGGCCAAAAAGATCTTGTGGTCGAAGGGGTGCAGGTTGGAGAGAAAGTGGCAAACTGCTGACCCGACAAATGATCGCATCATCTTGTTTACCACCTGATTTGCCCAAGCAGGTGCTGAATCGAGTCGTAACACACAACCTGCTTGCTAAAAGGCGTAGGCGATTGGTGATTGAAGTTCGCGAGTGTCCACGGCCAATGTGAGACTCACAAAGCGCTCTCTCTTCTCTCTCTCTCTCTCTCTCTCTCTCTATCGCCCAAAAATCACGCAAAGCCGCCATCTTTCTGGTATAATTCCTCGGCTTCAACAAAATTTGTTGATGCATAAGGCCCTGAAATGCGGTCAACAGCTTCAAAAGAAATCAGTTGCACTCTTCGTGGCCAGAGTTTCATCATGTGGATGAATGGGGTACCGTCTTCAGAGCCATCCATTTGGATGGGTACATAGTGGTCCTGCACTCTTGCTTAACTTGCCTGTGAATTTGTTTTACCCACACATCGTGTTGGTAGATAAATTAGATACATACAACTACAACATCAAAAAGGCACAAGCTTACAAGGCACTTTCCGATCTTTCCCTGGGTACGAGGCACTAGGCAAAGCATGCCAGGAGGATGACTTCCTTCATATTCAACCACCAGCGCCCAGGTCCGCCCCCATTCCACCCTGGACCCTGGTCAGATCGTCCTGGTAGTTCTGAATCAGCTCCTGACACTTCTCCAGCTTAATGGAGAACAGGCAAACTGCTGCTGACGGAAAAATCCAGGCTGAAACAATTGCTAAGAAAAATACTCTAGGTTCACAGTAGATGGCTTCACCACGTGTCCGAGGAATACCATCATATCTGAACCTAGTGTATTGAAAAGTGAGATCGCTTCATCCTGCCTCGCTTTGCTTGAGATCGATTCCACGCATCGACGCCAAGTCACACAAGTACTTGTCACCTAGCAGTTCAACAAGGGTGTCACCTTATCACCACTTCGCAGTCAGCACAACAGATGCGCCTTTTGGATCATCAACCGTGATCTGAATAAAGCACACCTGGCCAGCAACAGTTGGGCCATCAGAGGCTCGCAAGCTGATCAAATTAGCACCTCTGCCTTTAGTTCGTCTTCAAGTTTGCGGGCCTTGGCTCGATAACAATAAGTGCTATGCAGCACACAACTTGATCTCTCTGCCTACTGCTCCCTCCAGTGCTTCAAGACGGAGGGTCAGCATTCTCCGTGGTCACAAGGATCTTCCAATCACTGTATGGAGTATCTTAATGCGATGCAGGTGTATAGATTTACATAAATGCATGTATTATATATATATATAACGTTTTGGACTGAAGAGCTGTCTGCACATTTCAAGAGACCCAAACTCAAGGCAATGTGGAAGCGTGAAAGTTAGGGGAGATCTCTCTCCGACAGCCAATAACATCTTCTGCCGTTCAGGTTGGGGTCCAAACACCGTGTCCAAAATTTCAGCACTGTCTCCAACCCCGTAATGCTGTTGACTGTTGGTTCATAAAGACCTCCATATTAGTGATGTAAAACCTTTCTGGCAGGGGGGGGTTCACAAAGCCAGTGAGTTCTACAGTCTTAAAAATACAATACCCAAAAGGGAATGCCAAGTTTGAAAAGCTCATCATGCTCATCATGCTGGCCGAGTCTCCATCCAACGGCGGTGCCACTTGGTGTGTGAACTCCACATCGATTGGGTCGACGCCACGGAATCACCACACAAGATGATGGCAAAACCCCCAGTCCCTTGAGACAGAGTCCTGAGAAATGTGGTCAAAAAAGGCACAGTTGAATCATGTTGAATCCTGAAAGTTGGTGCCAAAAGCGAAACAATGGCTGGTGAAACTTCACTTCTGGTCACTTCAAGCTGCTGGTCAAAGTCGTAGGGATCGGCGCACACCCTGACACGATCGGCAAGGGCGATGTCAGAGTAGATCGACAGGAAACAGGAAAGAGAGTAATGTGAGCGAAAGAAAATCTGCCGTGTATCCTAGTGTATTTGCCAAGTTGCGAGCTTGAAGTATCAAAGAAGCCTGATTCAAGTGCACTTGCACACACAAAGGAATCCTGAAGTTCAGGTCCGTCTTGGTAGGGTTTCAGTTTCAAGTGTCAGTGCTGTTTCAAGTGTCAGTCCTGTATCAAGTGTCAAGCACAGCAAATTAGGAGGAGGAGGGTTTTCCATGAGTGAAGTCTTGTGACTGCCAATTGAATTTCCTTTCTCGTGCCAATTCGGAATGTCTAATTAGATTTCGCGTATGAAGCATGAAGTGAGACTGTGCCTAGACCTTCGTTTCCCTTGGTTGCTGATCCTGACATGTTCTCATTCAGTTTCACTTTGACGCATTTTGAGGGCGAAGCGCAGCCCCTGGTTGAGGTCGACGCTCTAGAACCGGACGGTGCGCACACATGTGGTCTTGGGGGAGAAAGTCGCGAGTGTGCTTGTGTATCACAAAACATTTCACACCTCTTCCCCTAAGGCCCTAAGACCCTTCGATTGACTGAAACTTCTTCAGCAACGAGACGTTCCAGGACACACAATGGCACCAAAGAATCATCACAAATGACCCTGTTTAGTGTGAGATAGGTCTGCCAGCTTACCTGGGAGTCTACACCAGCGTATTTCGCAGGCCTCAAGCCCAAACCCACCAATCAACTTCCTCCATGCCACGATTCAGGTCCGCATAGAGCCGATCGTCGCCACCGGGGCCTTGATACCTGGGCGACAGGGCCACGACTCGAGAGGAACTGGGCCTCGTCTGTTTGGCCCGCACTGACTCGTGTTTGTGTGGTGCCGAGGTCTACAGCTCTGTTCTCTGGTGCCACCCTTTGAAAGAAACAGTTTTTTTAAAGGAAAAATACCTCAGCCATGCCTAAGCCTGGCCTAACCACACTGACGTGCGCCTGAAAAGAGGGAGAGGGAGAGAGAGGGGGGAGAGAGAGAGAGAGAGGGGGGCTGCGTGATGCTGCGTGCTGCTCAAAACCACAAGTAGTCTATATGTATATGGTGGTGGTGGTGGTATAAATATATATATATACACACACACATCTTTTATGCAATTTGCCTTGCATGGTCTGCTGCACACACACACACAGCATCCCTTGGTACCACTGTACCTGACTGCATCAATACAAGACTCATCGGAAGACACTTCTTCCAAGGCAAGGTGCTCACTCACATGAAAAATCTCGGCTCGTGAGCCGTGAAAGAACTCAATGTATCGCTTCAGTTCCCTTGCCGTGTGCGACTTGCCTCGCATCCTCAGCCAAGTTTTTGGTTCAGTTCATCAGAACTGATGCACTTGAGACGTTCAAATTGCAAAAACAATGTATTGCATAAGGCGTGTCCCCCCAAAAAGTGTGAAACTCCGACACTGAATCCCAAAATTGCAGGCCACCTGTGACTTCGTCGCATACTGTCACAAGGGTAGAGGTTGTCCATGGTTGTCCCCAGTGCATTCATAGGCTAGGGTCGGTAGGCCAAGGATTGGCGCCACATGCCGTTGTGACCATTGCTGCCTGGACGGACGCTGGACCCAACAAGATAGGGGCCTGGCGGCCTGACATGACAGGAATACTTTGGGGCTGCTTCGGAAACACGGCAAGTCGACATCCAGTTCTTTTTGTTGAAGCTTGGCCACAATAGCCTCCTGGCGAGGCTAACGCAACACTTTGAGATGCAGTTCTGTGTGCGCAGCTTTTTTGAGCATCTGCGTCCACCAAATCCAGGTCTGGATAGTGCGCAGTAAAGTTAAGCTGCAATCACTTGATCAAGCTACCGCCGGACCTGTGCGGCGACGGCGGATGCACAAGATTATGAATGAGATTTTGCCGTGCGCTCTCTTTCAACAACAAAGCTTTGAAGCGATCCCTGTGCCGGGGCACTGTGCAGCAAAGTCCACAAGCTGGTGGTGGTCGAAGTACCCAATCGAAGTGTTCGACGCCTCCAAAGGCCACACAAGTTCGACGTCTCTGCTCGCACAGGGCCTAACGGGCGTAATCATTTCACCCAAGAGATCCTAAGATTTCAAATCATCAGCACAGTGGATTCAGCTTGCTCATCATCTAAACCATGACCATCATAGACCATTTGAAGCAAAAGCAACGTGGAGCTAGCCAGTGGCTCGAGCAGGCTCGCACCTGCTCGAAGCCCTCCAGCCCGCGGAAAGCAGCTGCCACGGCCTCCGCCTCCAAAGGAAAGGGGTGTGCGTACCATGAATGATGTCCTTTTGGGAAGAATAGAGGGTCGGTTTGGTACCATACACCCATTGGTTTCACACTTGGGGGTATCTCCTTTACATATTGACCAACCAACCAACCAACCAACCAACGCTAATAAAGGGCAATCTATGGTGCGTACGGTGTGCGACCGGGCGTCCCTCGCGCATGGAGTTCTGTGATCGCCAGAACTCCGTGATCGCTCTTTGCCCGCCTTTTAGGCCCCGGTAAACTTCGCCCGGGTCGTTTCGTCCAAAACCCTGAAACCTCACCTGGTCGCTGAGCTTACTGTTGGCGGTGGACGCCACAAGCTCTTCCAAAAGCAGATCGCAGGGGCGGCATTCGCCTCAGAAATTGGAAGCCGACAAAGGGCATCGCTACTAGGAGCAAGGACGCTACTAGTAGCTCCTGGCCTTACTACTAGGAACGAGAAGCTACTAGGAGCAAGGGCATCACTACTAGTAACAAAGGGCCTTACTACTAGTAGCATTCTTTAGGCTCTTGATTGATAAGAGTTATATAATATATACGTCTACCCAGTTTGGGGGCTACAGGCTCAGGAGCCCGATGCTCCGCCAGGTCACTGGACCAGTCCTGCTGATTGCGCCACCACTTCCTGGGTCTGGGTCGGCGTATGAGCAGACCCCAAAATCCAGGGAACCTTCTGAGCGTTCCCTTTTCATACAGGAGAGGTGGAAGAAATGACGTGTTCTATCATGTTCTATCTACAATTCAGGGCTATGCCTGGCAAGTTCTTGACCAAGCCCATCAAATCAACAAGTCTTGACTGAATTCATCTGAGTCTGCGGGGGCGACATCACAGCTATGTAAATGTCGAAGTGAGCCGGATCGAGATGTGACTTTCTCTGGCTGGAATCAGTCTCGCTACCTACACTCCTGAAAACCAACACGGACCCCTCACCCCCTGCTTGTCCATGTCTTCCAAATCTTCCAGGTGTCTACGGTGTCTACTTTATATTCTGGTGCTGTATCACAGCCAAAAATATGCGCGATTAGCAGGATGTCCACATACCTACAAACAGGACAAAAGATACAAAAAAATACAAATGTTAAATGTTGAAATGTCTTCGTTTCACAGTTCCGCTGCCCACTCTTCCGGGTCGCTCAAGCTCGGCCTAGCTTCATCAGCCGCATCGTCACCTTTGTCGCGGGTGACATCTTGGCGAAGAGCCGGGCACGGCGCTCCGCGGCCAAGGCACTCGGGCCCGAGACGGAATCCAAGGAGAGCGAGACAGTGGCACCTGGATCATGTGGATCGACTGTATCGAGGCGAGCGAAGCGACTCAGGATCCAAGCCCTGAGAAAAACGGATGTCAAGTCTTCACGGTGTTTGCCATCCCTGTGAGTATCTCTCCCTCCGTATGCTGGAATGGTCGGGTGTTGGCCATCCAAGAGGAAAAGTACGGAAGATTGATTCGCAAGACAAATTGGACAGCTTTGAACACGACCAAAGGCCTGGAAAAGCAACACGGACTGCATCCTCAACCACCTCAGATGCTCAGTGATGCTATGTGATGCTTCTGCAGACTCTCCGCTCCAGCTGAGCCCTGCACGGAGACGTGTGCCTTGGATTTGAGGTCCTGAGAAGAAGGCCGATGGGTCGCGCCGTTGGGTAGGCAACCAATTTGTGTATAACATCTGCGTGGCTAAAACGGTCTGATAGTTGCCACGGCAACTCGCACTGGACCGGACCCCTCGGCTGATCTCACGAATGCTGACAGTAGAAATATGCAAAAATAAGCGGATTCGAGAGCCAAAGCCAAGGGTGGTTTCCTGTCAAGGCTATTCCAGGGTGGTTTCCTGTAAAGCTGCGCTGCCGGGCGCAGCCTTGAGCAAGTTCAGAGACTTGTTTCTCGGAGCCGGAGGAGGCAAAGACTGCATCGCTGGCCACTGATGGTTGTGCTTTGGCATCACGCCAGTAGTACGTATGTACAAGGAAAAAGGGGCCTAGCTACATCCGGGTTGGGCCAACAAGTGATTGAACTGAACAGCAGTCTAGCTACTTGGCAGACCTTGGACCAGCACTTTACGGAGCCAGCTTCATGAGCTTGGGAACTGACATCTCAACCAAATGCTGCTGGCCTTGCCCCAGAAATGAGTTTACAAACAATTCTGCTCGCCTGAGTTTTACTCAGGCTCAGCTGCTGAACAGTTCGGCCGAAGCTACAGTGAGTCTCCGGCAAGCCTGTTGCAGCTGGGCCAGGTGATCAACCCCAAGGCCGACACCTCGGGGGTGAAGGAGAATATATAAACAATTTTGGGTTGAACACCTGCCGGCCGGAAGACGAAAACCGGGTGCCTCGCAGAAACATGAAGTGAAAAGTCAAGCTTTGCTTGGAGCTTCCCCAAGCTGCTGTTTGCACAAAGGGCATGTTTGGCTCTTTGTCACGAGCCACTTTGTGACACATGGCCTGTGAAAGGCGTGCCCGCAGTTTAGCCTGACCACTTGCTCATCCATATCATCTAAGCAAATGGAGCATTGGCCTCCACCAGCAACCTCCACATGCTCCAGGAGCACCTCCACTTTCTTCAACATGCTGTTCTCCTTCTTCCGCTGAAGGTTTCCCCAATAGCTTGACCTCTGCGAGCGAGTCAAAACTGAAGAGATTCGCATCCTTGATGACGCAGCGCCGCGGCACTGCCCCCACCCACCCCCATCAGCACCGGAAATTGTGCAGGCTTTGCGCACAAAAGTGATACTTCAAACTGACAACTATCAACATATCATATATGCGCTCACACTATCATATATGTGTCTTTCTTCGCGGATCTTAGCGGGAGCATCGATGACTGTCAATAGGTGCCATCTGGTTTAGCAACTGAGGTTCAGCTTTTACAATTCAGTAACTAGGAAACTAGCCCCTGTGGGGGGAGGGTGAAGTAGGAGGCTACTCGGATGCAGATCCCCTCACAGCTTCCAAACTATAGGTCCCCCAAGGCATGTTTGAAATGAACATTATTTCATTACAGTAACGAGAATCTCCAAAAACAGTGCTGAACGCAACTCATTCATGATGTTCTCGCTTTTCTCGTGGCCGTTCACCGCCAAAATGGCTCTTCCTGCATGTAATGGACTGTCTGGATTCTCCCGGTTCCATTGCTCAATGGCTGGAGATACCTTGCCGCCACAGAAGTTGAATCACATGGAATACAGTAAACATGTCAAGTGTTCAAGCACAAAAGTGTGAGAGGGCCTTGGTCTCGAACAGCTCCAAAACGATCCAACATGATGACTCAAAGGGCACTTTTTGCGCAATGTCTGGCAATGAACGTGTATAACATGACATAGTATATATATATATTATATTACTATGTATGTACAGGGAGCTTCTTGTCATTTGCCACACTTCATGCTGCTGAAACCCATCAAAGGGACTGTGACAACTGACTGGATGAACACGCCGTCCTTGGATTTCCCAATCTCAAGTCCCCAGGATTCTTCTGTAGATTCTCGTTGCAGCACCACCGCCTTCACTCTCCCAACGGCCAGTCGTTGGCCGAAGAAAGGGCAGCACGCCATGAGAAGAAGGGGCAAGGCCGCTTAAACTTTTTAAACAGTTCGGGTTGCCCCTGGCTTGCCTTGGCCTCGAATTTAATAGGGCGCAACTCCAAATACAAACAATTTGAATCAACTGAGGGCCAAAGAGCTGAAGGCGGAACCACCATGTTGCGACACAAAATCACAGGAACCCCAGTGCCCAAGTCACAACACTCGTATAGTCACACGTTGTGGTCCTAGCAGTGGTAGTTATACTTGTCCCTTTGGATGGGGGGAAGTATGAATGTGCTTCGGTGCCAACACTGCAAAGAGCGAGTGCTGGCTACTCACGGTTTCCGCAAGAAGCTTCGAAGAGTTAACAGATTGGGCGGGTTGCTTTCCAAGCCAGGACTTGACACCATTCTTGCCGCTACTTTTTACGGGCTTCTTTATGATGGAATTCCATGGGGCGACACACTAAGCACGCGTTCGCTCCAGAGGATGGGCTCTGAGTGGGCCGGGGCACATCGACTGCATGCGCAAATACAGTCAGTAAAAGCTCGAACGCACCTGAAACTGGTGGGCCACGCGTTGTTGCAACAGGAGTGGTACGTGGATATGGCGGCAGCAGCAGCAGCAGCAGTTTGTAGGAGTCGTCGCAGCAGAAGGGGGGTAGTAGCAGCGGTCGTACTATCAGGACCAACAGCAGCCTTGAGCTGGAGCAGGTAACAAATCTACTCCCTAATGGACGTGAAAAAGGGAGAGATTAACAAAAGGTGTTACTGCTAGGCTATATCTCTGTCTTGATGCTCATGTTTGGCCGCAGCTGGGCTCCTCTGTCATCGCTGCAGCCAATGCCACAAGCAAAGGCGGCAGCCACTGGGCCCGGTCGATGGGCGCGGTCGAGCTGCCGTTCACCAGTAGCAGCGCCTTCCGCCGAAGCTGGGCGGGTCGACGGTCGGTCTGTTGGTCGGTCGAGATGGTCGGTGTCGAGAGGTCCGAAGCTGAGGTCCTCCGCTTCCGTGTCTTTTTTTCACCGGTTGTTTTGTTGGCAAGTGTTGGCCGACCTCTGCATCCACATTACCTGAAAAGGCTGTGCCACGCCCAAGGGAGCCACCACGGATCACACGGTTGACATTGAGCAGTCCACCTGGGGCGGGTCATTGGTCCAAATTGAATCCAGCAATTGGCAGCACGCCTTCCCTGGC
The DNA here is from genome assembly GCA_963970005.1 of Durusdinium trenchii. Lineage (NCBI taxonomy): Eukaryota > Dinophyceae > Suessiales > Symbiodiniaceae > Durusdinium > Durusdinium trenchii. The sequence continues at coordinate 1,194,961 of CAXAMN010002891.1, read as the reverse complement.
TGATTTGATGGCAAGCTCCAGGGCCGATTCGGTCTCCTCTGACTCCGAATCGGGTTTGTTCTATACGTCTTGTCACTCAGTTAGTCTACTCACTACTGAAGCTCCAGCCCCCTTTGGAGGTACTGTACTCTTCGAAGTTCTTCGGTGCACAGGTGGTCCATGCGGGTCCACCCTTCCCATAACCCAGCTCTGACAAATGGAGATCGGAATGACATTTCATTACATAGGCCAAAAAGGAGTTCCCCATGGCGCAAGCGGACTGCAATAACGAGTTGTCTGAGGTGCAAGATGTAGTTTTAGATGATTTAGATCATGGACCCCGCTTAGGCCCACAAAAAGAAGCTGGCTACGGTACTACGGTGTTGGCGATTCTCCTCCACGGATTTGCAGTTGGTGATCTCAGCATCCAGATCCAAGTAGCGCTGATTCAGTCCACCTTAGAGGTTTTTGCGCGCAATGCAATTGCAGTCTTTTGACGTGAAGGGAGAAACCACGGTCGAATGGATCCTCATCTATCACTATCTAGTCCGGACCATGAACTAGAAAGTCAAAGGTAAAAAGACCAAATTATTGCTGCTGGAGGGCCTAGTGATGTCTCTCTTGCCGTGTCATTGTTTGAAGTCTCCTTCTGCATGACACATCCTGGAAGTCCAAAAAGCAAAGTCACTTTACAAATCTTTACAAGAATAGCGCACTTAGCATTCACGGGTGGCTCTGACTGGCTCTGGCTGGATACTCAGCACACGAAGCTTCTTGGACTTTGCCGCCGACGAAATCACTTCGCCTGCTTGCATGCTGAAATGCTCCGCGTTGTCCTTGAGAAACTCCTGCAACACTCTCAGCGTGGCAGTCGGTCATCCAACAATGACTGATACTATATTTTATCGTGCACAAAGACGGTGCGATGTGATGACTCGGAGGTCACCAACTTGTGCGACCGTCATGCCTCAGGGTTTCTGCTATAGGGACCACGGACCCTCCAGTTGGCGAAGTTTTCATGCCTATGCAGCAGAGCTGTATGGCCTCCAAATCTTGGCTCCAATTGGCTACTTGCAGCCCCGGTTCCCGCCTTGAGAGTACTCCGGCGGCCTAGCAGCTCCAAAGCACGACTCACGGGAACACCATACCTGGCAGGCAAAGCCAAAAAGGATCAAAAGGAGATTCTGGAGTTAAAGGTATCCGACCCTCCAAATGATCTGAAAATGCACTAGACATGCGATCAAAATTTGCAACAAAATGCTCCAGCACAAGAACCGGTGACCCGAGCAAGATCGGTGACCCGAGTAAATGGGAGCACGCCTTAACCTTGTCGTGCCAGGCCAACATGGGGATTTAAAAGAGTAGTGAAGTGCCTTGTTGAGACTGAGCAAATGGCCCAACCAACTGACCGCAGTAAACGAGCCTGTAGCAGTAGAGGTCACCCAGCTCAATGACGGAAAGACTGCGTCCATTCAAAAGACCTGCAGCGGCCAAACGGCAAGCATCATAGCACTTAGCCAAACTCAGTCTGTTGCTTTTTTGGGGGGGCGAGGAAGTTAAAACCAAGAACTTTAGTCCATTTTCTGGAATATGAAGAGGGAGAGAGAGAGAGAGAACGTGGGAAACCATGATGAGGTTCAAAGTGACGGGGCAGTTTTTCTCTTGCATTCTGTAGGTGCATGATTAGGCTCTGTCTTCAGTTGCTTGACTGCGGGTCTCTTTAGCATCTCTTCTCAAAATGCGCGAGTCGCAGTGCGATTTTGGCTATCTACACTTGAGTTTCGCCATGAATCTAGTGAATCTAGTACAAAAAGCCTTCTGTATGAGGAGGCCAGACGGCAAATGGCGCGCAGCGGCTCGTCCAAAGGGAATAAATCTCTACTATAGTTGTCCACCATGCCTGCAAGCTGCTGCACCAGCATGTCCTGCAAATTCAGCGCTTCACAGCTAAGCGGCTTCGAGTGGGTAACCATCCGATTGGCAATCCATGTGACGTGAAAACCAGCAAAAGGGTCGCGGAATGGCGATTCTGATTGGTTCCGTCTTCTCGCCATGTCCCAACGTTTCGACCCTTTGGACATCGTCTGGTCTTGTGAACCCGAACTCAACACACAGAGCCAAACTCCTTGAAAAATTCAACAAACAAAAAATCAAAAGCGAACCGACGGCGCGGAAGCTTCGGGCAGCGGTTTTCCTTGAGGCTAAGCGCGCTCTGGTATGCGAAACAGTGAACCTCCATGCTCGTGAAGCTAACATGCTATGCTGCTATGCTCGTGCTTCATGCCTTGGGTAACCCTTGGTATGCTTAGGCACTGTATAGCCCAAAAATAGCCTTAGCTACTTCGGGTACGCTTACGCAGTTGGCCCGCTAGGGTGTTGCAGGGTGTGTCGGAAGGAAGTTGGAGATATTTGACTGCAATTAGGCTTGGTGGTTGAAACGATGTGTTGGTCGGAACACGGCATTGTGCCTGGGCTGACGCTGACAGGATGCATTTTGCTCCTCAGGGAAGTAGCATGTGAAGTCATGGTTGGAACAAAGCAGAAATAGGTCGGAATAGGTCGGGAACCCTACTACATTGGTCCTAAGCATACCCTGATGATGTTCATTGTCATTAGCTCTGGCCAGTATGCTTATATCCCGCTGTAGTTGGGTTCCCGATCTATTTCCGACCTATTCCCGACCTATTCCTGCCTGTTCCAACCATGACTTCACAGGGTCTTAGGGCCCCGACCTATTCCGACCTATTTCCGACCCATTCCCGACCTAATCCTGCTGTGTTCGGGCCCTGACCTATTCCGACCTATTTCCAACCTATCCCCGACCTATTCCGGCTTTGTTCCAACCATGACTTCGCAGGGTCTTTCTTGGGGCCCAGGCCTATTCCCTACCACCTATTCAGTTTGGCGCAGTTTTGGTCATTTCTTGATTTCAGTTGTTTTTTCAGGCCTGTGCTGTTGACAAGGTGGCCACAGCCCATTATTCGGATCAAAAAAGGGAATTGTAAACCCCTTGCTTGGCTGGAATTTTGCGTGGCTAAACCCCGCTTATGAGCCTTTCGACAGGTCATTGAAACCCATCTTGGGTTGATTTTCATTGCTGTTTAGCCCACCTTCTGATTTGCTGGATGCCCGCGACTACCCTGACTAAACCCCTACCTCTAAACACCTGTTAAGCCCGTATGCCTAAGCATACCAAGGGCTACCCAATTCATGCCTGATTCTGACCCCTCCTTAGCTTCACAAACATGGTGTTCTTTTGACCTCTTTTCGGTCTTGCGCCTTTGGCGTCCAGCGCGGATCATGAGCTTCCGCATTTGAAGGGTGCCCATCACCTGAAGCAGCGGCTCTCGCTCGCACCCTGACTTCGTCAGGACATCAGCCAGCATCTGCGAGGTGTCGCACCAGATCACTTGCTGGTTGCCGTCCTCATAGTCGGTGTAGCCGAGCATCTCCTTCACTTGTGCCACTAGCAGCTTCACCCTTTTGTCGCTTGGCTGACCAGCGTCCTTGACGATGGTGGACTCGAGGGACTTGGCGTCCGTGATCGCCAGATCGCCACCATTGGTGGCTTACCAAACTCGCTTTCCAGCTCCCGGAGCGAACGACCGGGATTCTTCAGTTCCACCAGGATGGACCGGAGGTAGTCGCCGGCCTCAGAGCCTTGGAGGAATCCATTGGCTTCGGCTGCCAATGTGGAGCGGCAGACTCTCTTGATGGAGCCGGAGTAGGCTTCGACATCAGGAAGGGCACTTCGCCACCATCCTTGATCTCTGGGATCGTGAGGCCGATGATGTAGCCACATTGCGACTTCATCTGACTGGTATTGGCGAAGGAGCTGTCTGCAAAGACGCCCACGGTGCAGCTTTCCCAAGTGAGGTTTGGGTGTGGAACAAACTTCATCTTGCAATCGGCGGTGTCCTTGAGCATCTTCACCGCTCGGTTCAACTCCACGATGTCCTTGATCGTAGGCTTGCCCATCGTCTGGCTTGCCAGACTGACATTGACCAGCAGGTCAGGCCGGGTTTGGCGGCAGATCCAGCCTAGGGCGCCGATCAGTCCTCTGAACTCGGACTTCTCTTCCTCTGTGAGTGGTGCGTTTGGTGAGCACCTTCTTTCCTTCTTGAGGGTGACATAGTCGATGCCCTCGATGGCGTCAACCTGGTCGAGCTCCACGGTGCCATTCTTCTTCTTCACATTCTTTCCGCAGAAGCGGAAATCATCTTCTTTCACCTTCAAGTGGAGGTCAGTTTCCAGACTCTTGAAGAGTGGCTTGGAACTTCTCGCCAGTGCCGGTGCAGAACAAGTCGTCTGCCTGTGTGGCCATCACGCCTTGTAGGCTGTCATCTAGGAACAGGTAGAAGAGGGCCTGCTCGATGCGGGACATGATCCAGCCGTAGTGCTTGACAGTCTTGAAGAGCTTCTTCCACCGTGAGCGGCCAGCATCTCGGGCGCCGTAGATGGACCCTTTTGCTCGCAGGAGGTCGAACCTGGAGGCGGCGGCTTTGGAGGTCGCAGGATCAAGAGCCTGCTGATGCCCTGAGACTGCAGGTAGGCTGTGGAGGCATCACGCGCAAGGAGCTTCCAATCCATCATCACAGAGATGGCGCAGATGAGGTTGAAGGCCAACAAAGATGCCGTAGGGCTATCAGACCTGATGCCAGTTTCATCCTCTTGGTTGCCCTGCACGACCATTCTTGACTTTGCTTCGAAGGGGAACTCCTTCTCAATCTGTTGCTTGGTTTTGCCCGTCCCCTTGGACATAGCGGCGTTTGTTCTTGTCGGTGTGCAATTAGCGGGTCCCGACGATTGGAGCGTCGTCAGGCAGGTTCTCCACTTGCTCTTCAGTGAGGATCTCCACAGCTCCAAAGCGCTGCCATGAAGACCATTCTTTTGCCATGGATGCATCGAAAAGAGATCGGCGGGAGAGAGGTGCCAAATGTTGACCTCGCCCTTTGAGGCTGCATTGCCAGTCAGGTAAGTGTCGTGCTCCAGCTCGACATGCTTGGGGTTGACGTTGTCATCTTCATTTCCTGACCCACCCCTCCTTCTCTTCTTCACTGTCTGTCCAAACTTCTTGAAGGCGACTTCGTCGTAGATTCTGGACAGCTTCAGTGATCCTGGGAGCCTTTGCTCTTGGTCTTGTACTTCTTGTTGGAGAGACAGGATCTGTGGAGCCAATCTGTTCAGCTGAGGCGCTTGGAAGAGGTAGTGCTGAATGTAGTGGGGCACTTGGAAGCGATGGTGCCTGTGAAGGTTGTGCATCGTCTTGGTCATGGACCGCCGGAGGCATCATCTCTTCTTCTTGGCCAACGGGCATTGCAATAGGGGCGAAGGTCCACATAGTTCCGAGCACCTTCGATGTAATCGGGCTCGAGGACGTGTTGTGGTGTCACATGTGCTGCCAGGAGTTCATCTTCGCTCGCATAACGCAATTGCTCACCAGTGACCAAAACAACTGATGGACCATAGCGAAGCCAGTGTGCATGTGGTTGTCCACCATCGGTTGGAAGGTCCTGATCTTCTGAGCGGTGAGGCTTGCGAAGTTCAACTCCAATGATCCGCCCGGGTCCATACCATTTGTAACCCCGTTCAGGTGGTAGCGCCAGCGCCCACGTGGACGGCCAGCGCAGCGGAGAGGAGCGCAGCGCAAGCGCGGCCAGCAGCCGTGCTCAGCGGTCACCGGAAATCAATCCGGCTCCGCTTACCATCAAAAGCGAACCGACGGCGCGGAAGCTTCGGGCAGCGGTTTTCCTTGAGGCTAAGAGCGCTCTGGTATGCGAAACAGTGAACTTCCATGCTCGTGAAGCTAACATGCTACGCTGCTATGCTCGTGCTTCATGCCTGATTCTGAAAAATATTCAAAACATAAACAAATAGTAAAAACAAATCCACACTCAGGAGAACAGGTCTACTTAGGACAGGACTCAAAAAAAGAACACAAAACAAGACTCAAATCCAGACCCAAACCCAGATTCAAAAAAACAGAGACTCAAATTCCCTGTTGCTGAGTCCGGATTTGCTATTTTTCCTCTGTTCAACCTTCTGCCATCGTGAAAGTCCATGCGGAGTAAGAACCCCAGGGGGGTAACATACATACCTTGTTTTCGGAGGTTAGTAGGAATCTAGCAGGCATCCCCTGCCTCCCCCCCCATCTAGGTATGTATCTACGTATGTATGTATGGTCCCAAGGTACATACCTCAAAATCAGGGGTATGTATGTTTCTTAGGAACATACATACCTAGAAAATGAGAGGTATGTATGGTATGTATGTATGTTTGGGGAAACATACATACCGAGACAAGAAGAGGTATGTATGTGTGTATGTATGCATGTATGTATGTATGTATGTATGTATGCATGGTCCCCAGGTACATACCTTCAAAGCATACCCAGTATGTATGTATGTCCGGGGAAACATACATACCTAGAAAATGACAGGAATGTCTGGTATGTATGTATGTCTGGGGAAACATACATACCTAGACAAGAAGAGGTATGTATGTATGTATGTATGCATGGTCCAAACGTACATACCTCAAAAGCACGGGTATGTACGTTTCTCGGATACATAGAAGAGTCGTACGTTTCTCGGATACATAGAAGAGTCGTACATACCCAGTATGTATGTATGTCCGGGGAAACAGACATACCTAGAAAATTAGAGGTATGTATGGTATGTATGGATGTGTGGGGAAAAATATATACCTAGAAAAGAAGAGGCATGTATGTATGTATGTATGTATGTATGTATTGTCCGAACGTACAGACCTCAAAAGCACGGGTATGAGTGTTCCTCGGAGACATAGCATCAGGTAAAAAGCGAGGTCTGTGTGTTTCGCAGGGCTCCCAGTTTGAGGTATGTATGTTTCCCAGGAAGATACATACGCATGAGTGTCTCGGTATGCAGGTTTCCCACAAACATACATACTCATTATTATCCAGGTATGTCTGTGTCCCACAAACATATATACCTAGGACTTGGAGGTATGTACGTGGTCTGAGAAACATACATACCCATGAGATTGAAATATGTATGGTTCGCAGAAACATACCTACCCACAATATTCCGGTATGTATGTTTCCCACGCAGATACAGACCGTTAGTTGTTTAATGTATATCCGTTCCCAGAAACACACACACCGAGGAGGTATGTCTTCCAAACAGAGATTACCTTCAAGTATGTATTTTCCCTGCAACAGTCATGCCCTTGACCTTGAAGGCAGTACAAGGAGGAAGAGAGATATGTGGCATTCTCGGGATGCGCGTATACATGAACGTGGACTGTCTCACACAATGAAGCATGCTC
>CAXAMN010002891.1:1150422-1169146 GCA_963970005.1 Durusdinium trenchii | reverse complement strand
ATCGTGTTCGTGAAAACGACATTCGATCGATCAAGATGAAACAGAAATGAAACAAAACCTGAACAGGTGTCCTGAAAGTGCATCTCCTACCCTACCAACCAGACCGACGTATGAGACCCCATTGGGGACTTTTTGCCCTCTGCCCACAACAGTGCTAGTAATATGTGCCTTTTTGTTGATCAATATGTATGGTTTTTACTATGTGTATAAATAAATGTATATATATATATATGCGTAAAGTGATGATGCGTGTGTGTGTGTGTACATATACGTATCTATACAGTGTGTGTATATATTTATACAATATGAATATACAGTACATGTCATGCAGTCCACAACGAAGCCAGCATATCGCACGATGCCAGCAGCTGTCCTGCTCCGGAAAAGGTACTGGCTCAACAAGTTTCACCCGTTGCTTCAAGCGCAAGATGGTGTCAGAAGGCTTGACCACCATCGAGAGGCGTGTGTCACCTAGACAAGCCAAGCAACTTCGATCGACCTCATTTTTTTGGCCTGCCTCTTGCCAGGTGACTTGAAGATGAGGATCCAGGATAATTACATATCAGAATGAATTCCAGGTGGCATCTCACTTCTGCGAGGACAGTGAGATAACGTGACACAAGCCATCACCCCAGGGATGGCGCCTTCTCCACTCTTCACCTGCACAGCTGCAAGCTGTAGATGCGACAAATGCATGTGGAGTGGGGATTCAACGATCAAACGGTTCCCCATCCAAACCACTTCTTTACCAAGCACTTCTTAGCGGGCTCCTGTTCTTGAACCGCTGACAGTGAAGGGAACTAAACATAGCCACCCGCCTTGCCACCGTAGCAAACATTGACGATCACCTTCATGGTATGGAAGTCAGACGCCCGGAGGCCTCACACATGTGACATGGACAAATGGCCAAAGACGGATTTTAGACGGTCCAGCCCGTTCCTCAGCCGGCCAATGACGTGGTGCTCAGATGCTCTTGGTGTCCCGAGTGTTACAGACTAAGCGGTTATAAGACGGCGCAACCGGCGCAAGAATAAGCGCAATCTTCCTGCCTGACGGAATTTCTTGAAGACGATGGCAAGCAAACGCCTCGGATGGTTTAGAATCCAGAGCTCTTCACGTGTGGAGGTCATTGTTCAAATTCAGATCAGGCAGAGTTGGCATCAGATCTTAACTGGTCAAATTGTGTACTACCCACTGACCTATACGTTGCACCTTCAACACGCCATCAAATCCGCACCTAAAAGACAGTCATGGTAATATGGGACTTACTTGAATTTATGGCCACATTGACCATCGGGCAACGATTTGTCCACAACACGAAGAAATGCAAAGTAAGAAGTAAGTATACTGAGGCGTTGCCTCATGTTGAATTAAACAGTGCCCCCCCCAAAAAAAAAAATGTGGAAAATAGGGCTAAGTAAAACTGAGTGAAACTAAAGTATGAAAAGAAGCGTATACAGAATGAAAACCTAGGACACAGGACCGTCTGTGTATGTCCTGTTTTTCCGCCAATTGTTGCTCTATTTTGGTTTCCTAATTGTTGTCTCTTTGTTCCCTATGGCTTTCCTAATTAATTGTTCCCATTGTTCCAATTTGCCCGTGGATTCTGCAAGGTTTGCAGATTTTGGGAAAATCCTTATGAATGGGAATAGACAAAGACAAGAAATGGCACATAATAAAAACAGTAGAAAAAAGGAGGTTCCCAGCTTTTGTCCAGGGTCCTATGTGTATCTATGTGTTCCCTGTGTGTTTCCTACGTCTTTTCTTTTTGTTCTGAATTGCAATGCTTCAGGACAAAAGAATATTACAAATAGATACAAATAGCGGAAACAATCGGAAAACGAATTAAACAAAAAGTAGTCAAACAGGACGTCTCTATGTTTTCCCATGTTTGGTCCTTCCCTTTCCCTACAGGCCCTACTGCCCTTTCAATGATAGAGTGCTCCAATCTTTTACTTGCTTTTTGTGATGACGCCCAGTGGAAGCTTAATCTCATAACACCTGGCCAAACAGTCAAACATCAACGGATTGAGAGATGCGGGATTGGTCATATTACTCTGTCGAGGTGGCCTGCACAAAGGGTCGATTCTTTCGACAAACTGACCCATATGCTGGAGCACACAGTGTGGGGAGCGACAGGATAGCCTCCAAAAACCAGCAGTGGGGTGGCTATAAATTCCATCATTGACAGGATCTGGTGCATGACATGCGGGCAAAATAGATCCTTGCGCCACATGTCGATGGAGTGGTGGGCAAGAAGTTGCTTTGGTCATGAGTTACCCCAGAGCCAGCTCATGCATCATCCCATTGACAACTTCGATGTGATCTTCAGCTCGATCCAAGAGACCTTAAACTGAGATTGTGAGCTGGCAGGAGGAAAGAGTGTACACCTCCAAACTATTATTGCACCAGAATGGCTGCGGGGCAGTTGTGACGTCAGTCGTGCAGGGACGATCTTGGCATGCTGGTAATCCTCTTCCTTTTCTCACAGACTCTTGTCCATATACATTAGCTGCAAATTCTCTTGGCTCAATGACATGTTACATCCATCAAGGAGAGTCACAGATTCACCCGACCCAGCCTAGCCAAACCAGGAAACGGTGGTGGCAAGGTCACCGGTGACGGATTGAGCTCCGATGGCTTTAAGAGCTGCTCCAAGTCCTTCGGATAGAGACCTGTCTGGCACATGGTTTCAAACAAGCCAGCCAATGGCATTGAAAAAACGGGACACAAGCCCACGCTGTGATTGGTGAATACAACCATCACAGAGCTCAAACTTTCTCCAACATTGGCAGCTTGACATACTCAGTCTGCAGCCAAGATGCGGGTGTGACATTTGTTCTCTTTCTTGGTTTGTTTCTCGCAGTGGCTAGCACTGGAGGAATTCACCAGGAGCAAGCCAGCTGTCACACTACCTGGCACACTGCGTGGTCAAGACTTCGAACGGGAACTCAGAACCAGAACAGAACAGAACTACCAATCAAATTGAATCTTTCCCTACCATGCCCCGGCCGGCCACGCCAGGTGTGCCTAGGGTGATCCAGGGCAACTCACGCCGCAGCCGCTGGGGTGCAAGTACTACAGGTGCCGGCCTGGCGTTCCACCCGCGTTCTCCAAAGCGAGCTCCAAAATTCACCATCACCAACTCAATTGCTCAGAGACAGACCGGACGCCCGTGTAGTTGTAAGTGATACTACACCGGGGCTCCGACATCGGGCAAAGTCACAATCTGATTCTGTCTTCACTTGTTTCTAGTCATTCATATCTCCAAATCATACCTCAAACACGTCTCACGCGATCGTTCGATTTGGACCGAATGCCGCCTCTGCCGACCGGCCCATCCTTTAGCACGTGCCAGCCTGGCCGAGAAAGGACGGACGAGCGGCTCATGTCGCTCCAGCAGCTTGTCAAGCGTCAACAACTCAGAAAACATACAAGCAGCAAGAGCCATTATAACCTAAAATATAGACTAACTAATATCTCAAAAACATCTCAAAACAATCAGTTCGGCACCACAGAACCCATGGCACGTCTTAGTGCGTTTCACCCTCGGACGGAGACGCACCACGCACTAAGAGTCCAGCAAGCTTGCGCTGCTCCGCAGGATGGTCGAGCAGGTCATGCATGGGCGCATGTCAGTTTTCCCTAAAGCTTGGCAGTGTTCTGTTGGCTTCTATCAATACCTGGTCATGTCCGCCTTCACTGCAGTATCGAAGTAACCAAGCAGCCAGCAGCCCTAGCAAAACCTCATGCACTTCATGCTTTCATGATGCTAATCAAGCCCATGAAGCAATAGTCTTTCCCACGACTTTCCAGTCACCGTATCCGCCCGCAAAACTCTTTGATGGCAATACTAACGCGTTATATGTACCGTTGTATACCTTAGGACCTAGTTGTGTGGCAGTTTGAGCCACAAACGCTGAAGGACGGTGATTTTGGACAGGGTTTTGATGCGAGATGGGCTGAGCACATGTCGACCGAATCCGACCTGTGACCTCTTTTTGTTGCGATCACCGAACAGCACAGCGGGCAAATCACAGCACGGCATAGTACAGGGGCCGTCGATTGAATGCCAAACGTCCAGAGATGTCCAGCTCCTTCAACATCTTCTTCACACCGTGCAGACTTGACCGCTGTGACACCGTCTCCCTCTGTTTCACCTCGATCAAGCCACGTCTCATCGCCCCTCCAGTAGCACTTGCGGAGCGGCACCGTTGCCTGTGGCCAGCATGAGAGATCATGAGATGCATGAGGCCCCCATGAGGCATCGTGATCACCGATTTTGCCTGAAATAATCGCTCCAAATATCCTCGAGGTCCTTGAAACCAACACCAGCACAGTAGAGACGCCAGGGACCTAGCAGCAAGACTTCCATCGCAAGGTCTAGATTGAGGTCAAGGATTTGCCGTTGGACCTTCATATCAATATTCAAGCCTGATGGGCCAAAGACATCCTTGTCAATCCCCATGTCCAGCACATCCGCTTGGCGGAAAGGCTGGAAAAGCCCAATGAAAGAGCTTGCAAAGAACAAAAGCCAGGCATTCACAAAGAATGCAATGAACAGGCGCCACCAAATGTTAAAGTTTTTCGACTCATCGCCCCCAGTGACATCTTTATCAAAAGTGTGCGCGCAAATGGCACTGGCTAGCCAGCAAACTGTGAGCAAAAGCCCATGCCCCAGCGCAGGACCCACCATGCCTGGATTTGCGCTTCCAAATATCAGCCACAAAGGCTGATAGAGCCCAGGAGCTGCCAGCAAGAGTGTCAATAAATTTGGCACGAGAACCGAGGTCACGAGGATGTCGAAAGCAGCAACAACCCCAACAGGAAACCCTGCTCCTCCACTTTGCCCACTTGAGCTGTGTCTCATGGTTGGATAGGTTGAGAATGCCTTGCGTTTGGCATGCTTGATCTCTGCAAATGCGACAAGAGCACCAACAAACCCTCCCCAAGTGACACACCCGCGGTGCGCTGCGGCAAGAGGTGAAAGGCCCCGCTTCGAGGCGTGTGCGTCAAGCAGTGTTCCTCGAGGAGAAGCCCGGTTGGCGCTACATGAGCTACGCACGCAAATCGAAGCAAAGAACATGAGCTATCGAAGCATCAAACCAAAACCTTGGTCACGGTCTTGAGCAGTGAAGGAAAACCACGTGAAAAACAAAGGAGACGGCAAACCCTGCCGCGATTAGCTATTTGCTCCTTCACCGTCGCGTCTCCAAGCGACGCGCTACTCGTACATCATCCACACAAATCAGAGCCTCTGCGGTCCAGTCCCGAAACGGTCCTCCGTGTCCACAACATCCACAGCGGCGCCATGTTTTCAACTATTGATTTCTTCGAGTTCACGTCCCCTTGTCTCAGGAAGCCATAGGCACAGGATCACTGCACAGATCAGCTGGCCACAGGCAAGAAGCCTGGAGAAGGGACACTGAAAAACTTTGAAAAGCTTCATGGCTTCGCGAGCTACACTGTTCCCCTGGTTGCCCTTCACTACACAAATAGAGATGCATAGGTCCGGCATGGCATGCTCAGATATGCTCAGCATGGACACACCTGGCAGCAGCTGCCGTGGTCCCCACATAGGGCACAAGCCGCGTGGAGAAGAGCAGTCCTAAGGGACCACCCAAGCCGCCGATCAGCACCAAGATGCCCTGACAAATGAAAACATGCTCTCGTACTCATGCTCTTGTAAAAACATACGGAGGAGAGGAAACAAAGAAGAAAAAGAAACAAACATTCTTCGACTCACCTGCTTTAGCTGGACATGTGCTGGACATCACATGGAACTCCCCGAGCCGGCAGTGCTTTGCAGGTGCATACCCCGTGCCTGGGCGCTGGTGCGCCTTTCCGTTGGGAAGACTTCACCCGAAAGAGCCTGTCAGCTCTCGAGCCGTTCGTAACTGAGCCCAGCCTGACCCAAAAGCCTGGAAGTTGGTGTCCAGTGCCATTCCCAGGGCCACGCGAATGCAGAATAGAATCACAATCAAAGACACCTCAGCGCGATTCAACGGTTAAACCTGTTGCACCGCAAATGCCAACAATACTAGCTCGGTAGATGTTGCCAAGCTGCTGACTCAGCGCCTGCAGCTACACTGTAGAATGCTACATCCTCAGGCTTAAATTGCAACCGTCACACTTGAAAGTGCTAGTGGCTCCCACTGATCTCCGAGCATCCACCAGGGTCTTGAGCAGGATGCCCAGAATGCCCAGTTTCTTTCGCCCGTAGCGGTCACCGAAGTAGCCCGCCAAGGCAAAGGCTGACAGTGACAAAAAGCCTCCAATAAATGAGAGCTTGGCATAGCCGGTCCTTGGGAACAACAACAGAGAAGCCGCGGCGCAGGTCAGTGAACCCAGCTACCGCGATCGCCCAGTCTCGAACCAGCTCCCGTAACTTATGAACAACGGCAAAATAGACGCCGCGCCGGTACACTCGTGTGCAATTCGAAACCCAGTGTCGCACCAAAGCCGTGTACTACCTGGATGTGTTTGGAGACGTTGAAGTTGGCAGAACTTGGGAACAAGCTGCCGAGGAAGGTTGTGGCCAAGATGGCCACATGCTGTTGCTTCACCTTCGATGGCTGTCTTGAGAATGACACTGCTCACGTCTACACACCTGTGCAAATGAAAACCCTGCCACCTGGTGGCCATGTTATCATGAGATGCCGAAATTATTATTGACCCGACTGTGTAACTGGCGCTGAGCGGGTGGCGCTGAGCGGGGATGGGAATTTCAGGGACTGGCTGCAGTCCAAAGTTCCAAAGAGGTTCATCTGGAGCCCTGCTGAATTGTTTCTTGGTTGCATGGGGAAAGGCCGAAGTCAAAGAAACCGGAGCATCCAAATCATCCAACCGCCAGTGAGCCGCAGCAGCAGCAGCAGCAGCAGAACTAGCATACCACTAGAGCAGCGGCGGAAGACCAGCAAGCCAGCCGGCCTGCAGCAGAAGATCAGCAGCAGTACCAGCAGCAAACCAGAAGCAACAAAAGAGCGGCAAGCCAGCAAAAAATCAGCAGCAACACAATCAACTGAAAGTGAAAAGCTATATATATATATATATACGTCCATACCTATATGCTATTCTAATCAAAAAATGTATAACACTATAATGTCTATTGTTAATATTTAAATATATATATATATATAGGTTTGTTCAAAGATATAATGATATAATGATATGATGAAAAGGAAGTTGTGGTTTTTTATTTTTTCGGTATCAGAACCAGCAGCAGCAGCAGCAGCAGCAGCTGCACCAGCAGCAGCAAGCAGAGCAGCAGCAGACCAGCAGCATGCAGCATGCAGCCATCCAGCAGCAAGCCATGAAGCAAAAACATGGGAAGCAACAAAAAAAGTCAGTCACAGGAGGAACCTGACATGGGTGGGAACACGCACGCAATAGAGCACGAGGACAAGGATGAAGCTCAGAAAAAAATGAATTACACCAGCATAGGCCCAGATAGCTAGGCAGAATGCCAGGACCTGTTGACATAGGACCCAGCCAGCTTACGACACCTCGCACAATCAGCTGACACCAGCACCCGTCTTAAACGCGCACTCAGCCAGCTCACAGCACCAGCACCCAGGACCACAACACCAGCAGCGTATAAGTTTATGCGCACAAAAGCACGCGCGCCAACAGCAAAGCCCGTAAGTGTCATTGGCCCAAGGCCAGGCAGTATCCAGCGCCACTATTGGCTTGGTAGCATGCTTGAAGCAACGATCTGCAGAACGATAAGGCCGTATGATCTTGATGCGCACAAAAGTATGCGCACAGTCGGCAAAGCCCATAGGCTTCACTCGCCCAAGGCCAACCAGCATCCAGCACGACTATTGTGTGTGTAGCATGCTGAAACATGCTGGTACAATGGTCAGTTGAGAGCCTGGCACATAGAACATTATACGTACAAAAGTATGCGCGCAAACAATACAGCCCTTGACACAGCTGTCAGCCAAAACAGAACCTGAAGGGTGTAAATACCCCACAGCGCTAATAGACAAAGAACGCTCAAGCGACAACACCGTATGATGTTGCGTGCATAAGTCCATGCGGCCCATGACAGCTTGCACTTCATTGTCAGAGGCGGCGCTTGGTCACCACGCACACTGCCAACTCACAGCACCGGCACCGGCGCCTCGTGAGGAGGGTGACCTCTTTCGCTTCTTTGCCTTCTTAACTTTCTCTTCTCCTTTGCCTTCCGCAGAGGCTGCTGCCCCTTCCTCCGCCTTCTTAAGCTTCTTCTTTTTCTTCTTGGTGTCCGCTGCTGATCGTTTTGACGTTCTTGCCCAACAGCTTTTCCTTGAGCTCCTTCTCGAGGCGCCCAACTTCATCACGGGCCTTCAGCAGCTTGGCTTTCAAACCTTTGCCGCCTGAGCTCTCAGCTTCTGAGCCATCGGCTTCGTCCTCCTCATTTTCTTCCTCACCTGGGTCAACCCAGGGTAACTCTTCTCCAGCCTTCTTCGTTCTTGGCTCCAACCCTCTTCCCTTCAGGTACTTCAGGAAGTCCTTGCTGCACGCCTTTACGAATGCCCACTCTGGCACCCGATTGTCGACCCCCTTCAGCGCGAGGACCCTGAAGCGCCCCATGTGGATGGAAGCTCCCCTTCGAGTCACTGTACAGTCGATCGAGGGGCCTTCACAGGCGTGGTAGGCACACCGAGCGGCAAGCAAAGCCCCTGCTCCTTCTTTCATCCACCACCTCATATGAGGGTCACTAGCCGTCACGTATTTGGCGCGGAACCAGTGGCCATGTGCATCTGTGCTGATGCTTTCCAGCACCTCGACAATCATGGTTCCTTGCGCCTTTTGTTCGTCATCACGGATTGCCCCTTCCAACAGCAATCCTGCTTTGAATTTGAAGCTATGCCACTTCTCACGATCCACACCCCGATACCCACATTGCTATGGGTACCGGCATAGGGGTCAGAGGTTGCTCTTGAGCCAGAGCTGCGAGCCAGTCGACATATATAGTATCGTGGCTACACAAAGGGCACCCCTTTGCTTCGACATCACTTATTGCAATATTTCGCAAAAAAAGGCCATAAACCATGCCATTTGTACATGTTATATCCTTTGGCATGTTGTATCCACGCAACTTCAGCGCCTGCTCCAATTGCTTGTGGCACTTCGATGGTGAGCTGCTACTCCTTTCCTCATGCTCGTGATGCAGCCCAAGGAAATCACCACCCGGAGAGCCAATATTGACAGCTGGGAGCTGCAAACCTGTGGACTGCAACGTTCACCAAGTATCTCACATCTTGCGCCAGACTGCACCTAGACTACAAACAAAATGCATCCCAGCACTAATACCCGCAGAAAGACAGACCAGCCATGACCAGCCTCCAGGGTCATGAGTGTCTGCCGAAAGGGACGTATCTTTCAGGGATGCCCAGCGCCTGGACAGGCAAAGCAGTCAAGTCAAAAAACGAATGTCTGAAGATGTCTGAAGTCTGATCCTCAAAAGGTCTCAGTAACGAATCAAAGACATGCATCCGTCTTGGGGCATATTGGGACTGGAGTGGTGGACACAGGACGAGAGCAACTGGTCTCTCTCCCTCACTCTCTCTCTCTCTCTCTCTCGCGTGCTGTCACAGGTTGTTGAAGAATCGACCTGGTCTCCGGCAATGCTCGCCGCACATATCCAACTCCAAGAAGGGGCAGAATGGAGAGCGCATACATTAAACGCCACGCGCCATTTGAGATCCCAAAGAGAAGCAAAGCTAAACCTGCAGCATGCCGGTGAACTCATTCACAAAACAACAATGCTCCCACTCGAGCCCAATGCCCCCCCTTCAAACCACAGTCTAGCAGCCAACACCACAGGCGGAGCCCGTGTTCAGAGCACCAATAGCCCACCCCCGGCTGTCTGCAGGCATCTCCTTCGAGACCACCAAAAAAGAAGTGCCTGATGTGCTGTCAAATGCCAGAGCAACCCGTGTTTGTCAAATTGGCAGGTTGCTAGTCCTACGCAAGGGCTTTCCCTCAAAGGCAGCGGGAAGAAGGGGCACGAAACACTCACGAAGCATTGCACATGTCCTCGAGCACCATCACATGTGAGATAATGCCTTCCTTGCACAGCAGCTACGGTCAAGTGACTTCAGAAGTGGATGAAGTTGTGATGCCAAGTCGCAGCTGTGATAAATGCTTGTGCCAAGAATTGGAAAAAAGCCTCGAGCAAGGCGATGCTTGGAGAAAGTTGTTCACCCTTTCTCAGCCCAACTACAGCAACTACTGTATGGCAACTGTCGCAGCGTGAATCTTGATGTGAAACGCAACTCATGGAAAAGACACTCCAAATGAGTGTTTTCTTGGAATTGAGCGGCAAAGGTGACGATGCCCTGGGAGATGGCCGTGCATGCCGTCGCCAGTGTATATGGCACCAATGTCCAGGTTAGCACTCGAGCTCGCCCAAACTTGTCCTTCCAACTGCAACACCAAGAAATCCAATGGCTGCAAAACACCTTACTATAAAATCCAGACCAATGAGAATATTCCGCTGAATGACAAAATGCATACAAATAAATGCTAATGTTATCTAATGTTCACACAATTCATATTCCGCCATGTTCATCCAGGCGTCCGACAGGCAGGATACCGCGCAGGCCAGCACGGCAGCTAGACCCACAAAGGATGCAGCATAGCTCATCTCAGCATCTGACAGGCCGAAATCACCTTGGATGTGCCAAGTTCACGTGGCTCGCGTCCTTGTTCCTAGTAGCGATGTCAGGAGCCCCTAGTAGTGTCCTTGTTCCTAGTAGTATGGCCAGGAGCCCCTAGTAGCGTCCTTTCAAAAAAAGATCAACCAATGAGGCTCATTTGTGATCACAGCTGTCAGCTGCTTTCGACTTGCTCCCACTTAGGCTGATTTGAGACGCCATGCTGCCCCCGACCGGCCACGATTTCGAAGGATTCTGCAAGAGAGCATAATCCTTCTTAGCAATATCCTTCTTGCTTCAGAATATGACAGCTGCTTCCAAACATTTCCAAACTATGGTGAACTGGTGCTATAGTTCATCGATCGAATCCCAACTCCACGGTGCGCCGTCGGCGACACGCGCGACACGCGCGACCGCCCGCTCTCCCGGTCGCCCGGTGCTTCGGATCCGGGCTTTGGATCTGCGGCACCGCCGTGCCAAAGATCGTCCGGTCGAATTGGCCGAAGTACCCCGCGGCCTAACGTGTGCATCGCTACTAGTAGCTCCTGGCATCACTACTAGTAGCCACCAAAAGCTACTAGTAACAAGCTGAAGAAGGAGCCTGAAGAAGGACCAGGATTCCCCACTGCCTGGGAAGTGAGGAAGGGAGAAGGAAGTGAGGAGAACCTTCTCCACGGCAGTGTTTCTGCCAAACAAATACCCCCAAAAAATGAGCAGCAAATGCAAAATGCAGGCGGAAAATCACATGTACCTGACGTTGGGGGAATATGTGATGAACCTGGCATGGAGATCTGTAAGTCTGCTTAGGATGTCCGGCTCCACACACACACACACACTGGTCCAGTTCATGCAAGAGAATTGGTTTTGAAAAAGGGATTGTGAATCTCTGGATTCTTTTGAGTGTTGGGGCTGCAAGTTGCCCAAGCACTCCTGCCGCCCCAGGCACCGTGCTGAAGGCCGTGGAGCGGGGCTTAAGCTCAGCCGGCTCACGAGCCTCTGATGACGGGTTTCAGGGAGAGTTCCATAGAGTTCCCTTGATGAACACCCGATGGTAGAACTACCGGTGACAGCAAATAACAGGGACACAAACGGAGACTTGAAAAGCTGTGAGGTGATCTTGTTGTTGCATCAAGTCCTTTACCATCTTTTACCCTTTTGATCGCTCCGGTCATCCTTTTGTGCCTAAGTGAGCAATTGTGACGCTCGTGCTGTCCAAACTGTGTCCCACTCCCGCGTGTGGCTGTCTTGAGGTTGTTGTAGCTAAAAACAGATGAGAAAAGAAACCTACTGGCCTCCACCCTGATAGCGATGGCCTCCAACCTAATAGCCATGGCCTCCACCCTACTACGAGAAAAAAGGAACCAATTTGACTCTGCGTCTTCAAAATTGGGGGAGACAGCTTTGCAAACGAGACAGGGCAAGTCTTGATTCTTCCATCTGCGTTCCAACGACGTTTCCCGGCCGGGCGGTTTAGCCAATGGGTTTTGCCATGGAGCGGTTCAAACCAACATGCATGTCAGTCTGTTCGCTTGGTCCATATCCGGGAAATGCAAATGGCATTGTTTGGAATTGGGGGCAACCAAGCAAGCATCCATTGGATCCATCAACGGCAGCATGACCTCCAACCAAGTGGCTGCGGGGTGAAGCGAGCCGCATTGTCCTCCTCAAATCTCATTTTACGCGTGAAATTCCGACCTTGAGGGATCTTCTCGGACACTTTGGGAAAATCTTCAGGTGAAACTTCGATGAGCATACCTTCCCACGTATTCGGCTGGCAGCTGTTGGTAGGGGTAGGGATCTGATGGTCTGATCGGGCCCATGTTCTGCCACATAAATTTCACAGTTTGAGCCTGCAAAGGCTGAGGACAAGCTGCAGTGAAATCTGATCACCCCAATCCCGAACAGCAGGATCACCTCGCAGCGTGCAACAGCGACCTTTTTTGAACAAAAAGGTGACCAGTGGATGGTCTTCGACCAACCACAATTGTTGAGGGTGATACGACCACTAGGTCACAGCCGATGCTGCTAACAAACCTAACGACCTCAAGCAAGCGTCGCTCACATTTGTTCCAAGAAAGCCCTTGCCTGGCCGTGACCGGTCTTCAGATTGCTGGGGGAATGTGCGTCAATTCTCCACACTCTCTTTATGATTCTTTATACACATGCTTCCATGGAAACACCTGCTTCTCTCTATCCTCTCTCCCTCTCCCTCTAATTACGTGGCCTCGCACCCTTTTCTAAGCTCAAGGGTTGTCGCTGCCCAGCGCATCGCTGCCCAGCGACTGAATGGCGTGCGCTGACAACTGGATCATTCCAGAATCAGTCGACACAGGTTTGCGCTCAAGATTGCAGAGGCAGTCTGCACTGCAGACTTCGAGTTGCCAGATGCTCCAGGCCCGCCATCTGGGTCCACAAGTTGATATATAGTCCAAGAGATTCTAGGAAACCCCAAGCATCAATCATCTGGACCGAACTGGCCATCTCGGAACTCACCAGGCATCTGCAGTTTCAAGACTTGCCTTCAGTCTGCGGCAAGTTTGCCACAAAACAAGCAGGTCCTCTTTAAGCGCTGTGTGGGGCTTCCATGTTCCCCCGCTATGCGCACGCAGGAAAGTGTGATAGTGTGTGTGTGTGTGTGTGCGTGCGGGCGCACATTCTGTGTGATTGAAACCAAAATGCGCGAGCAAAACCAAGAAGTAAATGATACTGAGGACCTTTCTTCTCTTGGTGAATGTGCCTTAGACAAATTCACCGCTCTTCTTCGTGCAGCTACTTCGTAGCTAGACTGTGAAACGGCTGCTGCGAGTCGGCGTGATCGAATTTCCCACCATGAAATGGGATTCGAGTCGAGCTTGTGCATCCATAATCCTTCTCAGCTGCTTTTCTACTTTGACCTCGCACGACCACAAAACAAGGGAGGCAGCACAAAACTTCTCAATGACTCAAGGCCAATCGTGGCCAGGACCGCAGTTGCGGAGAGAATCTAGTTCCCCTCACCCACCACACAGATGCAGTCTATGTGCATATAAATAAACAGCTCATAAATAAATATATATATATACATATATGTTTGAATATTTTTTTAATATACCCGCCTGCAGTGGACCGATGTGGACCTTCAAAATAGCGTTCAGGGTTCAACCATAGAGTCTTTCATTCACCGAGATGCTTGACAGAGCTTCATTGAATACAAATCTGCGGACCGTGCAGGACCGTGGAGCTGTACACATCGTTCTGCGAACTCGTCTGCAGTGATTGTATGGTCGCCATCCTTGTCCTGCAGCCAGCTAAAAGCATGGACACTGAACGCCACAGTCATCCAAACTTTCAACCAACAACTTGCCTGAAGAAGGCACCTGTCTCCAACTGGGAAGTTGTCTTGCCTATCTAAATTGCAAAATGACTGAGGTGCATAGTTTCTCAGCCAGGATGCCAAACTCACGAACAAAGTCCATGCATCCTAGCTTGGTGCTGGACATGTTGGATGAAAGAAACTCGACACTCACAAAAATGAGGTAAAAGATCAAGTCTGTCTGATCAAGTTCTTGTCTTTCGAACGGTTCACCGCCGACCCATAAGAGACATAAAGATTGCCAAACACAAACAAGCACTTGTTTCTACTAGCTTCTTGTTACTACTAGTAAGGCACCTGTTACTACTAGCGTGGCACTTGTTACTACAAGCATCCATCGCACCAATCTGCAAATAGTCGAAGAAAGCTCTCACGGCCTGCGGACTGGGGCTTTCTTCGGTCACCCAAAGGCCGAGAACTGAACATGGCAATTCAAAGCAACAAACAGGTCATTCCATGAAAAACAGACGTCTCACTGCAAAGAGACAAAGAATACACGCTTTGATTTGGACAGCCAAAAGGTATATAGCTTTGAGAGGTGGGCAAGGAGAAAAAAAACTCAATAACATGTAAACAGCAACCCCCTTCTCCCAAACATTTGTGCGCGCGTAAGTACAAACACAGAGATAATTTACTCCCATTCAGGCCCTACTGGAAGCCCCAAAATGAATCGATTCACTTGTGAACCACTGGTCTAGGAGGGGGAGATAGGATGATTGAACCATGAAGAGTGAACACCAGGGTTCTCCGGCTTTGATCAGGCTGCCTGATCATCAAAGTGTTCCTCGAACTCGTGGATGGTGACATGTCCCAATCGGCGGGTATCAATCTGTCGGAACAGCTGATCTACCTGCAGTTCAGAACAGAAGAAGATGATGATGATGATGATGATGATGAAGATGCAAAGAAGTCGACACCAACACAGGGCTCACAAGAAACTGCCTCAATTTTGCAAATCCTCCAATCCCTGGGCGCGTTCCTTCGTGCAACTGGGTCACCAAATGTCGATACTCTTTCTTGGTTTGGAGCATCGTTTGGACCACAGTGTCATGATCTCGCTCGGCTGCTTTGATGGCAGAGTTGCAAAAAACGCCTTTCGTGAGACGCGTAGCGGCGTAGCAAAAGCGCGTCGCGTGTCGTGTCTGAAGATCGAAGGCAGTCGCGTTGTTTCGTCCCCCGTTTTGGAAGGATCGCGCACGGACAGTGACAGGCGATGTGACAGTGACAGTCCCCAAATATGTCGCTGCACTGTGTTCAGCCAAGGATGTACCTCCACACACGACATAACCCTGACGGGCACAGAGGGTCGCAAGCAACATGGTCTCAAGCTCCCAAAACGTTGCAATTATATAGGGCTGCAGGTTTTTAGCGGGATATATTTTTTATTTTTAGTGCCTTCCTTCCTTCCTTCTTTCCTTCCTTCCTTCCAGAGCCCATAAAAGAAAAAAAAGCATCCCACCCCCCCAAAAAAAATATATCCCACGGAAATATGCCCTCCACTATATAGGCCAAATGCAACCCGCACCACAATCAAGAATTCGACCACCAAGGGCAGCAAGTACAAACAGTACGACTTTCAAATCTTTCACAAATGAATAGGCCTAGGCATAACAATGCGTCAACGCAAAAATGATCCTGCGAGCAACGTCCCGGCAGCCCAAGTCAAGGAAGCAAACCAAGCACCAAGCCAAACCGCATGTCACCCATTCTCACCCATGCCGGCAATAGTGAAACCCGAAGTCTCACCAAACAAAGCATGGGGCGATCCGCTTTGACGGCGCATGTGAAGGGAAACCCCAAAAACTGTAGACCACGCCTGAGGGCATCTGACCGAAGCCTTCGTCAATATGCCAACCAATTGGGCAGCAAACATAGCATCCACGCGCGGATTCCACCGCCAAACCAAGCGGCACGAATCCTACGCACTAAGACCCCCAACCGAGCCCGCTTTCCAGATCGGTAGGATGCGCCCACCACTGGAACAGGTGAGCAACAAATCGCGTTTCAGGTCGATTTGTGGGGAAAGGCGTGGACATCTCTCAGACAGCCGGAGACACTGCGAAGTAGCCGGTGACGGAACGAGCAACCCAGCACAACCGGAGCATCCGGTTGTGGTGCAGAACTCCCGGAGCGACGCAAAAGCACCCATTCAAAGGAGTAAGAACCCTCACACCTAAGCCTGTCATTAGAAAAACATGCGAACAACCAAACAAACAAACCTGGCAAAAACTCGGCAGCAGTGGAGTTGTGCAAGACAAAAAAAAAAATTGACTTGGAAACAACATGAGACCACAAGAACCAGTCACACAAAAAGCACAGCTCAGCTGCAACCACGGGGCCAGTCATCACATTCAATAGCGCGAAGCTGCAAAAAGCCACGTAAAGGTGAAAGACTTGGACCCATTCCATGCCAATTTGCTCCAAGGAATCCGCTGCGTGACCCCAAGTCACGCCATTGGAAATCGAGCGAAACAAAGTGCCTGAGGCCACAAGGCAGGTAGTACTAGGAGCAAGGACGCTACTAGGGGCTCCTGGCATCGCTACAGGAGCAAGAGGACGCTACTAGGAGCAAAGGGCATCGCTACTAGTAACAAGGACGCAGTAGCTTCTTGTTACTAGTAGTAAGAATGCTCCGTTCGTAGCGATGCCAGGAGCCCCGTCCGTAGCATCCTTGCTCCTAGTAGTAAGGCCAGGAGCCCCGTTCGTAGCTTCTTATCATACAGTAATTAACTTTGGCTTACCCGGACCCGTCACGCAAAACAACAGACCTGATACTCTGAGAATAAGCATGCCCCAAATATGGGCAAACCAATTGGCTATTGCGCCTATTAACCAACATTCCCGACCTCAACCCGGAACCAATCGGACGTGTGCTCCCTTGTGTTCGTTTCAGCACAGCCAGGCCGGCCACATTTCAGTGTCATGGGAGCCTACCGAGTTGGCTGACCAAGCGACGGATGGAGAGGTACAAGCTCCCAAAGTATTCCTCCAAATCTCCATCACTGGCATGCTCTAAGAAATAGTTCAGCACCACGTCGGTGAAAAGTATCCCGAAGATGTACCTGGTTTTTTGGGTGCGTGTAGAATGACGATGACGAACTGGGTCAGCCTCAAAGAGTCTCCCCAGCAGAGATG
The DNA here is from genome assembly GCA_963970005.1 of Durusdinium trenchii. NCBI lineage: Eukaryota > Dinophyceae > Suessiales > Symbiodiniaceae > Durusdinium > Durusdinium trenchii. The sequence continues at coordinate 1,152,013 of CAXAMN010002891.1, read as the reverse complement.
TTCATCTATATATAATAATTGTCTCAATTTCATGGTGCTCTCTAGTTGAAGTCTGAAGGAAAAGTTTGACTGGACCACTGACTTACTGCAGCCACCCCAACATCAATTTCGCAGAAAAATGTGAGATGGCGAGTACAAATAAGCGGTGCGAGCTGACTTGTGCTCTGTGACCTCAGCACTTGCCCTGTTGGAGCATCTGCGGAAGTGATTTCACAACAAACTCCGCCAAACCTCCTCTGAACCCTCTCACACTGGAGCTTGCTTCGCAACCTGCATAACTTCCTCCTGACTCTCTGGACCTTCTCCCCAAACATGCGGAACCTCCTGAGAAACCTTACCCAGGCTCTGCTGTCTTCTATCTTCTGGACAGCCCGCTTTTTGAAAGGAGTACTGAGTACTGTAGAATCTGACGGTTTCGGGCAGTCCAAACTGAAGAAGCATACAAAAAGGCGACCTTTGTGCAGCCAAAGTACATGATGAGGAGAAGGAGCAAAAAGGACCAGAACAATGATTTCAAGGTTCCGAGAAGCGAATAGACCAATGTCCGAAGTGCACGAAACAAGCGCACCACCCGCACGATCCTTACTACACGAACCACCCGTCCCAAACGCAAGAGCCTCATGAGCCGCAGGTTGCTGTTGGAACGGCTGACCACCTCTCCTGGAGTCAGGAGGTCGATGATCAGCTCCACCCATGATGAAGTTACAACAAAAACCTTGGTGAGGCGACTTGCAAAACAAACAGGCTTGCCAGCGACTTAGCCAGCGAAGCGTATACTTTAAGAGGTATTAAACAACTGCCGGCTCTGTCAAAGCTCAGAAGCATCCAGCCAATTCCACGCCCAAGATGGTCCAAAGACATATGCTCTGCATCCAACAGCTATCAGCTGCATCAGAGCTTCTACTGTAAAGAGCGCTGCATACACGATGTGGACCGTGGTGAAAACTGGGTTGGATGCGGTGGTTCTGTGATGAGCGCTCCACTCCAGTTGGATGCCGAGGTAGATGGAATTGGTCAAAATCACCAATGCCCAAAAAATGCCCATGGCCTGCGAATTCACCAGAGCGGCCACCTGGAACTGGACACCATTCCAGGCATGTGCTATCCCACTTCCTGGCAAACTGGACACGTTCAGCTCAGCACACTTGGCCAACGAAAGGCCCAACAAAAGGCTACCACGAAAAGCCACCCCAAAGGAACGCGAACCTGCTCAGCTCGGTCCAAGGCACGCAACCCGCTCAGATCCTGGCTGTGTGAACCCAGCTTTGCAAAGGCGTCCTGGGCTCCAGGCCAGACGGACCCGAAAGAAACAGCACCAAAAACTCATGTGTATGTTGCACTCACGTTGCACCTTGAAAACATGTGTATACATCTATATATATATATATATGGGCTCGTGAACTTTTCGGGGCCCCCTGGGAAGCAATTCATGTTCAATCATCTGATCCAAATGTATCAAACCCTTCAACTATTCATCTGATCCAACTATATCATCTGATCCAACTAGTTCATCTGTGTACACATATATCCTTTGCAAACATATCAACCATTTACCTCAACACATCTAACTTGTGACACTCAGTGGAGGGGG
>CAXAMN010002891.1:1139375-1150022 GCA_963970005.1 Durusdinium trenchii | reverse complement strand
CCCCCCCCCTCCCCCAGCTGAAGAAAGGAGTTGTTTATAAACAAAATGGTTGTTTATAAACATTGGTTTCTTCAGTATATTTGCTCGAACTAGTTTGTCAGCAACTGCTTCTTACCTCCAATCTTGTGCCATGGAAGCTGCCATGATGGAAGGTAACAACGCATATATGAAGTACATGCAAACACACAAGCACACAAAAGTTTCGGATGGCACAGTGTCCATTGATCAACTACCTCTGATCAAAGTGGAGCCCAAATCCAAAAAGTCCTTCAAGGAGTTCTTTCAGGTCATCCGCAATGTGTCTGATGTGGATGTGGCTGCTATTCGTTCAGTGATGAGTGAGGCATCACCAAAATATGCTCATCTACCTGCATCTGTCCGTCCACGTGATGCTCTTGGTGACTCTTGTGTACTTCAATTAGTTTTGGAAAAATCTGCTCATGCTTCCTGGACAGTCCTCAAGTTCTACCACTCTACGGTGTCAATTCCAATGGGCTTGGCCAAAACTCTTTGCAACAATAACGTCCTCACCATCGACTACAAGATTTGCTCTAATTCTGATGTCGTCAAGAAGGGCTTCATGAAGATGTTGAGCAAGATTCCAGGAGACCAGTGGCTAACACAAGAAGTAGTGGACAAGCCACAGATTCAACGGCATACTTCCAAGGATGGAGACAACAAGACCCGTCCATCAACCACTCGACTGGTTGGAGAGATGCCAATACTGGATTCCATTCGAACGATATTGAGTCCGAGTTTTCCCGTCTCAAGACCATGGTGAGAGAGCGCTATGGTAGGTTATGCTTCCAGTCCACAGCTTCAAATGAAGCAGAAGACGAAGTAGATGTAGGGGATCTGTACGAGTACACGTTCAGAGTCAACATTGGCAACTCATTTCAATCAATGCTGAATGCATTTGTTTTGTCATCACCTTAGCGTTCATCTGTGTACTCTGTCTGACCAACGGTATGGGTATAGATTGCAATGCAATCTGCTGCAGTAGCTTTACGCAAAAAATGTCATGTCTTTAGCGTCTGCATCTGCAAGGTATGTTCTTGTAGTGGTTTCTGTATGTGTTTGCTTGCATGATTACTTCAATGTCATTTGACAACAAGCATATAGCTTTTTGCAGGTGGTATCTGTATTTGATTACTCTTGTTTACTTTGGCAGTTTGCATGTTTATAAACACTGACTACTGTTTATAAACACACCACTTCTTCATCGATGAAGTTATCTTGATAGTGACTGGCTCCAGCTCAAGTCTGTATCAGTGTCATCATGGCGCCCAAGAAGGTGATGTTTGTGGCTATGGGTTCTGAAGTAGAACCTGGGCGGTTTTCGTTGGATCTGCAGACGGTGGACCCTGTCATCTACCGCCCAGACCCAACTACTGATGCTGAGCCGTCAGTGCCTGTGCCCAACGCACATGAACTCCACCAGGACATCGTCAGTGGCCGCAAAGCAGCGTGTGAGTCAAAACAACAACGAACACCGAGACAGATTCAAGCGCATATTCACTATGTCCAAAGAAGCTTGAATTTAGCTCCTGGCATTTCTGGCCAGTGGTCTCGTCAAGCGCAAGATGTTCTCGACACGTGGCTCTTGAAAGATTTGAAGGGCGTGCAGAAAAGGAATATGTTGGCATTGGAGGACAAACCACCTGCTGAAAGTTCCTGCTCAAAAGCCGTTGGCAACATCGTTGAGAGCTCAGAAGCCCTGGACTCACAGCCAAAGGATGAGGATGCCAACATCTTTGAGGACCATCACTCAGAAGCCCTGGACTCACAGCCAAATGATGACAATATAATGGACGAGGATTGCGTCAAGGAGACAACCCCCAAGGATGGCAAGGCCAAGGTCTCATCTTCATCTTCTTCGTCTTCTACCTCCTCTTCCTCGTCCTCTGACCGTACTAAGCGCCGCAAGGTAGAACTGCAGGCTGCATTGACACATCTGAAGGACTTACAAGAAGTGCACCACCTTGAAGACATGGGCGGTTGTCTGCAAATGATTAAATCCGCCATGCAGAATGTCAATGCAGCTTTGCGCTTGTAGATAGCATGAACCTCCTCTGGCATGAACCTGGGCGTATGGCGTATGAAAGATTTCATGCAGTCTATGTGCAATGTTTTTGTGGAAGTATATGCATATATATATATATATATATGGGCGCGTTTCATGGTATTATATCTTATCCATTACTTCTCAGGGGGCCCCGAAAAGCACGCGCGCCCATATATATATATATGCGTGTGTGTGTGTGTGTGTAGTTAGTATATGTATGTATAACACCCATAACACACATACTTTCATATATATTTATAGATATATATATATCTATATATATATTCTTATATAATATATAATATACAGAAATATATCGTAATTTTATAGCATATTTACTGCACCTCGCACTCACGTTTACGAGGCATATCAATCCCCTCTTATCTTCTCAAGGAAGCCTCTTTACAGCTCTGCAATCTCTGTATCCGATCTTTTTTTGTACCCCTCAGTCCTTGGCTTCTACGTTCAAAGGAGCCGCTACTCCCAAGAACAGGAAGTAGGAAAAAATAAGTTCCCTGATGTAGGTTTGGCCAGCGACGTACAATAAATTGCGGTCCGAGATTCGTGTATGCTCTGGCCAACCTGCTTTGCCAGGTCATAGCTATCTGGTGTAGGGGACCGATGAGTCAGCGAAAGATGGTGCTGCTCCGGTTCGGCGACCGTATCCCCAAAGCGAACGTGGACCTCCGCAGACGTCGAGCTCGAGAGATCCTCGGGGGAAAAGTGACGCGACGATGGTCGTTGTGAGCATACCAGCAACTACCAATTGGTATGCTAGCTCGTGCCGTCTGAAAGTTCAGACGGCAAAGTCTCAAGGGCTTCAGGCGGCAGGTCAGCACACACACACACACTGACACTGTGGATGTATTATGATGTATTCGATGGGTTTCTTTCTAGCAGTCGTTTGAGGACGAAATCCAGCTTACAGAAATCAGACTTGTTTCAAGCGAGTTTGCCAAGTTTGACAATTGCCTCTGCATTCGGAGTCAGAAGCCTCTCCGACAGGGCTTGGAAAAACAACCCATCAAATGAAGTCTGGCGGATACGGGTTCCTCCTACAAACCCTATCTGACAGAGCTGCAGAGGCCTCAACATCTTCCCTGGCAGACCTTGGCGTCCTCGGGGTCATTGGGGTCCTCACAACTCTTCTTACGAAAGTCTTGGTTGCTATTATTGCTATATTTAAGTGCTCCGCCTGTTGTCATGCCATGCCTGTTCCACGAAACGCGATTGAATTCAAGACCGCAAACCAAGCAACCAAAAGAAAAAAAACTGGCACAGTACACGTCTGTACTGAGTTGACGAGAAAAGAACATCAATGTCTTGCCGACTCTGATGCATTGCCTGTCCTCACGTGTGGGGTGCCAATCTGCATTCGCCAAATGTCCAGCTTGGCGTCCAAGTGTTCGAGCCAAGTGTCCAGCCGTGAAAGCACCTGTCAAAGTGGCGTGGGCAAAAACACCCGTTTTCCAGGGCAAAACACGAGTGCGAAATTCGTGCCTATACGCAAATTTGAAATGCTTCCTATACGCCAATTGACATGTTGGAAAGACTCGCTCGAGCGAAAAACTCGACTCCCCCGGCCTGACTGTTGTGCTTCTTAAAGACTTCATCCAACATACTTGGCAGCTCAGCCTTCATTTCATGTTCCTCCATTGTAGTGAAGGATCGACGGTACACACTACCTTGAGCAAATTTCCTGCGAGGAGATAAAGCCGAGCCTGGCCAAGATTTGCATTACCCAGAACCCCTACATGTTGCAAGGCGCAGAGCGGCAAAAGCTTTTTGCTGCGTCCGCCATCGATCTCAGGTCATGCTTGGCATGCCAGGGGATGGACAACTTTGGACGCTGCGAACAGGTTTTGGACGATGGATGGTTGTCAGTGTGCAAATAGCATTCCTTCGATTGCGTGCCGTGCTTCACGCAGTGCCAACACCTCACCCAAAGTCCACAACCCAAAATGACGACGCCTGGAAACGTGAGTCGTTCAACGGGGGGTTCAACGTTTGAAACGAGAGTCCTGGCCCGCCTCAAAACGGCGGAAGATGGACGCGCATGGATCACTTGCGCAAGGGAGGTGAGGGCGAGGGGATGTGGGGTCAGGTGGGGGGTTAGGGACAGTCACTTCAACTGACAGCAAGTAATCACCTCCAACCCTCCGCCACAAGCGCATCGGCGCTTCACAAGCGATCCAAATCGCACCTCACAAGCGAATCCCCGCCCCCAGAAAGCTCCTCAGGATGCAAAGAATGCTCTCCGAGCTGAGGAGCTACTTTGCTTATAGCCGCTTGCCTTCGAGCCCCGAGCTGCTCCGTAATGAAGCTCAGCTGCTTTTGAAGCTTCACCTGAGGTCCAACGTGCTAAACCTCATGCTCACGTCTTGCTATTTTAGCTTCCTAGGGCAAATGCTCCTCGATCATCCGAGACTTGGGGTGAAGCTCCGATCCAGAGTTGTTCGACTCTCCGAGTGGGAGGTTCTCGGGGTCGGGTTTGCAAGTTTCTCGTACCTCTCGGGGTCATGCGTCTTCAAACTTCTGTTCTTAAACCTCCTCTATGTTTCGACCAAGCGTCATTTTGCATTCGAACTGCGAAAAGATCCACGGACTTGGCTGGGCCATGCAGCTGCAAACAGCGCTCTGTAAACTCATCCACCGACACCTCAAAGTCCCCATCCTTGTCGAGACTGGTGAAGAGCGTCCAAGCATCCACAGCGCCCAGCTGCAAAGCGTGCAAGAAGGCCTGAAGCTTACACTTGGAAGCCAAGACCAGTCAAAAAGCACAGTCTAAACGCTTGGAACACAACAGCGTCATCCGACAGTACTCCAGACTCCCCGTCTTTGAGTCGTAGTTTTTCAGGATGTTTAAGGCGCACCATCTATATAATGCGTGTAAACGGTGAATCTAACGCCGCCGCACCTGCATCGCCTCAGTGTTGTAGGCTTTTTCGAAATCGCTGATCGTCACTCGGCCAAGTCCGCGCTCATCGATACTGTGAAAGAGCTTCACCACATGCTCGCGCAACTCCTCTTCACGGCTAAAAACCCAGGAGAGGTAAACAAGGCAAAACCAGAAACACGACCTTCAAGGAAATCTGGACATGTGCAGAAGTGGGACAGCCGGGGGTATTCCTTCGTGATGTTATAAATCCACTGCCCGATTGCTCAACAAATGCCCCACTCCTTCCGCATTTGTACAATCGAGTGGAGCATAAGCTCGGTGTCATTTTCTGCTGCCTTAATCGCAGAATTGCAGAAGACTCCTGCACGGCAAAGGGCGGCGGTCGGCACGTTTAACGAACGCGATCGGAAGGAGTCGCCGCGTTTGTCGCGGCACGGCTTCACCACTCCGACCGCATGTGGAGCAACCTCTCAGCGTCACCACGCGTACTCAAAAACAAAACGTTTTGCGTTGCCTAGCTAGCCGGTCCTGTCATGACATTGAGCAAAGCGAAGCTGCAGAAAGCCACATAGAAGTGGAACAACATGAACCAAAAATCACCAGCAGGTTGTAAGGAGTCTGCTGCCACTTTCCAGGAGATGCCGTTGGAAATTGACCGAAAGAGTGTTCCTGTCGCAAGTCCGAGGTCGCCAAAGTGCTTGGACATTTCGATGAAATGCTGAAACTCGATGCTGTCAGGCCCTGCCGACTCTTTGTAGTCCAACACCACGTCAAGGAACAAAATGCCAAAGATGTAGACCACCAGGCCCAAAAGAAGGAAAGACCAAAACAATGACTTCAGGGTGCCTGGGCACAAGAATCTACTTTGCGATGTGTTGGGTGTAAATGACGGCCATTGAAACTCTTGCGACTTGCTGCCCTATTTGAGGCAAGCATCATTCCCTACCCGGCCCTACCCGTGGCACACGAAAAAACTAACAGTGCCCATGAGAAACCTTGCAATGAAAAACATGGTCATGAAAATTGTGACTGTTCACCGCCGAACTGTGGTCAAAGCTGGCCGAATTGGGCTCAAACTCTCCTCAACTCCCTGGCACCCAAGGCTTGAAGTCTCGAGGGTCCAGAGTCAGGTGCCACAGGGTATCCAAAAGTGCTGCTTCAGCTGTACTCTCCAGCCGTGCACTCTTCAGACGTGTGCTCCTGACATGTCTAAGCGGGTTGCTCCTCATGTGATTTTTTGCCTCTATGCTCCACATCTGCTCTTTCGCTCTTGCTCCTTGCTTGATATGCCCTGCTCTTTCCTTGTTTGATTCGACCCCATGTGCGGCATGAGCGCGGGTAAATCTCTCCAGTGGCAGGCCTCTTCTGAGAAAGCTCGAGCTTACACTGACTTGGAGGTCAGTACAAAAGAAAACAGCCAGAGAACATGGAACACCTCAAACTGAAACCAAGCTCAGTTAGAAAGGTTCAAAGCTGGCGCCCAGGTGCCCATGAGAGATGCCACCAAGGTCCTCAAAGCCCGGAAGAGACGTACCACCCGGACGATGCGCAAGACGCGAGCTATACGGCCAATGCCTCAGTGCCACGCGGTCCTCGTGAGGTCACAAAAATGGCTCCCTGGATTCCACTGCGCACTCAATTGAGCAAAGCTGTTTATGCACACGGTTTTGGGTTGTTCTTTGTTTCATTGCCCGTGGCCGTGCCTCCTTAGTTAAGTAGGCGCCTACTTAATTAAGAAAGGGAGAAGAAATTAGTAACTGGACGCAGGATAGCTCACGCTAAGGATTTGGTTCCTAGATCTTTCGGGAAGAGAAATGCAACAAAAGGTGTTCTGCCTGTTTTCTTGACGGTGCTGTCCCCAGTCTGCCCGCGTGTGATCGCGACTTTCGTGGAACCCATCCCGTGGACTGCAGCTGGCAGCATGGATGCAATCTGAAATCTGCTACTCACCGGAACCTTTCTTATGTTTAGCCACTCAGGGAAGTGGCTTAATCTAAGGGCAGAGTTCCTGTGGCATTGATCTGACAGTTTGGGAGCATGCCAGCTTGCAAAGAAGAAAAGGAACATCCAAGGTCTACAAAAAAGAAGCAACAATAAGTCACCAAGGGTTTTTCCTCGTTTTTCCTCCTGCTAAGCAGAATTCCCAGGTGCGCAACACCCTCAGGATGCGAAGGTTTGTGTTGGCTGCTCTAGCCTCTCCACTTGCAAAATCCACGGCCATCTCCACCCAGGAGGAGATCACCACAAACATGTCCAAGATATTCCAGTGCCAGTTAGGCCCCCAAATGTACCGGAAAAAATTGCCGGCACCAATTAACCGCAGGATGACCTGTGCAAGCAGGAGCAGTTGCGGAGAGGGAAATCCAACTCCAAATTCAAAGGCTGAGATCTAAAAATGAGTTCAGGTCACAATGCACAATGCCTCGAGGGTGAACAAGATTGCATAGACCAAGTGGATGTGAAAGAAGACTGGCTTTTGTGCCACATCATAGTCCAACGCGGTGATCTCCAAATGCACCCCCAAATAGATAGAGTTGGTGAGGATAAAAAATGTCCATATACTGTTGGATGCAGGAGAGTTGATGCAAGCTGATACCTTCTGCTGGAATTTCTGGCACATGGAGCGTCCCTTCAGGGCGGCACTTCCTCTCAAAGAATGGGCAATGACTCGATCAAACGCTTCAGAGACGTGTCGATCAGCCAGTGTTGCGAGTTGATAGCTGTCCATCCTGTCGAAGTGATCCAGCTCTCGGTTGGACCTTGCCCGGACGGGAGCGGCCTCGGAATCGTGCGAGAAGAGCGGCGCATCCTCCACCCGAGGCTCTTCGGCCTCGAAACCGCACTCGTGGTGCGAGTGGGGCTTGCTGGCCTGCCGAAGTTTCGGACTCTGGGGAAGCTGGAGGGACTCTTCCAGGCGCCAAAGCCAATCCTGGCCAGAAGGAGATGTGATGTGGGGACTTGGAATCAAAGGAGACTCCATCGAAACAAACAGGTCACGGTCTGATTATGATTGGTCAGGGAAGTGGCTCACCGTCACCGTCATTACGTTCATCGGTTTCTAATGTGGTGAATTGTACTAGCACGGAGTCCAATGTGACCAATGTCACAATTCAGAAACAAATGGTTTAAATAAATGCTGTATAGCATGATTGGCGAAGTCAATTCAAGCCATTCGCTCCTCCAAATAGGCCATCATCTCCACACGGTGGCTCTGTAGTAGCTTCCTCGTCGTATTTTCCTCCATGCCTATCTGTTCTGAATGGAGGCCTTCCTGACTACGGTTGAAATCTGGGCACTGCTTGATCCAAAGAACCAGGCATACAAGCATTCACCGGAGACCAAAGAGCAACACACCAGCGAAGCCCTCCACACAGCACACTGTAGTACACTCAATACTCTGGCATGTAGCAACCAAATGTGCCTGCAACACCCGTCGTCACGTTGCTGAATTGTTGCGGCTGCTTTCAGCACTTCACAGTGGCCGTATCGCCATGTCATTCCCTACTCGTCTATATATATATATGTGTGTGTGTATACATACATAATACACGTGTGCCTTTGCATGCTTCTGCTAAGCGGGCCGAATTTTTGCCCGAGCTCACGATCTGAGAGATCTGAGAATCTGAGAGTGTGAAATCTCAAAAAAAAAAATGGTGAATTTGCATTTTGCAGATTCACCTCTCTTCGTCGCTAGCAACTACACTCTACACTGTGAAACCATGGCCGCGAAGGGCGGCACCGGATACTTGCATCAGTTGCAATTCCAAGCGGGCATGTGCATCCGCAATCTTGCGAAGCTGCTTGTCCATCTTGGCCTCGCAAATAGAAAATATAACAGAAGAAAAACAAGTCTGAGTCAAGGACGTTAAACTATCAAATGCAAACAACAGAAAAAAAAAGAAAGGAGATGCTGTAACTAATAAGGAATATTAGATACGTCCTCACACAAAATGGTAGGAGAGAAAGAAAGATATACAGTGGGCCATTGGCCATATCCTTCTGTTTCTACTCAATCCCTCCAAAGGTGTCATTCGATCGATTTGCACGGTTCAATCTATGTATAGACACTTGGGGAAATAAGAAGATCATGAGTGCCCAAATGGGCATACATTGATTTTTTATGATTTGTTGACTTCCACCAAAGGATTCATTCCAGTGCCAATTGGGCATTCAACAGCATATCATCCACCCTTCTTTGCATGTCCCTCAGCTATGTTTCGGCCAAGCGTCATTTTGCATTCGAACTGCGAAAAGATCCACGGACTTGGCTGGGCCATGCAGCTGCAAACAGCGCTCTGTAAACTCATCCACCGACACCTCAAAGTCCCCATCCTTGTCGAGACTGGTGAAGAGTGTCCAAGCATCCACAGCGCCCAACTGCAAAGCTTGCAAGAAGGCCTAAAGCTTACACTTGGAAGCCAAGATCAGTCAAAAAGCAACAGCATCGCTTGGAACACAACAGCGTCATCCGACAGTACTCCAGACTCCCCGTCTTTGAGTCCTACCACTGCTGCAGTTTTTCGGGATGTTTAGGCCGCACCATCTGTAATGAAGTGCGTGTAAACGGTGAATCAAACGCCGCCGCACCTGCATCGCCTCGGTGTCGAAGGCTTTCTCGAAATCGCTGATCGTCACTCGGCCAAGCCCGCGCTCGTCGATACTGTGAAAGAGGTTCAGCACATGCTCGCGCAACTCCTGCAGGGGCGTTACCCAACTGCACCTTCAATTCGAGACCGACACTCTGAGTGGACAAGCTGTAGATGTCACAAAAAGTGGCCCACGCAGCCCGCTCCTTCCGCATTTGGACCAGGGACTGGACCAACAGCTCTGTGTCATTTTCGGCTGCTTTGATCGCAGAATTGCAGAAGACTCCTCCAAAGCGGGAAACAGCTTGGACTTGGCAAGGCTGGGCGAAGCCGAAAGGCGAAGCACTGAGAGGGAGAGAAGGACATTCCCCTGAACAGCAAAAAGAAGAAGAAGTGCTCATTCCCCTACCGCCGCTGATACCATACGTTGCACCGCTCATACCTATCCACTTGCGAACATGTGCAAGCAACAAGGCCGGTCCTGTCATGACATTGAGCAAAGCAAAGCTGCAAAACGCCACATAAAAATGAAAGAGCCAGTACCAAAACTCCCCAGCAGGTCTCAAGGCGTCTGCTGCAATTTTCCAAGAGAAGCCATTGGAAATGGATCGAAAGAGCGTTCCACAAGCAATGCTGAGGTCGCCAAAATGCTCGTTCAGAGCAAGCATTTCCACGTTTTCAGGCTCCTTTCCTTCTTTGAAATCCAGACTGACATCGAGGAACAAAGTCCCAAATATGTAGACCACCAAGCCCAAGAGAAGGAAGGACCAAAACAAGGACTTCAGGGTGCCTGGGCGAAAGGCCGTTCAACGAGGGTCGCCACTGGCGCATCTTCAGAAACAGTGTCCAAAACCTGGAACATGTTTGGGGCCTGGCTTGAACAGGCCGGGCAGTCACTTGCGCACTGGGAATTTCGGTCACTTGCGCACTTTGGGTCACTTGCGCACTTGGCATCAAAAATTTAGGTCACTTGCGCACTTACCTGCTTCCTAGCAACGGGTGGTGCCTACTCCACATGCAACTAGTGAATGGGTTGGGGTGGGGGGTGGGGGGTGGGGTGGGGGGTTGGGGGGGGGTTGCAGTTGCCAACCATACAA
>CAXAMN010002891.1:1112371-1130915 GCA_963970005.1 Durusdinium trenchii | reverse complement strand
AGGGTTGCGCGCGCATGGGACAAATCGCACTCTCGCCTGCATTTCGCACACTCGACACGCGCGATCTCCGCAGAGGGTTGTGCGTCAAGTCTCCAAAACGAGCGTTTCGTACGAGACTTCCTCAAAAACTCACACGTCAAAGTCTGCAAAAAGAGCGTTTCGTACGAGACTTCCTCCAAAAGTCAAGCGGAAACACCCATCGGAGCACACACATCACGCAGCCCTGCCAAGCAGTTTCGCGATTCCAGCCCCTCCAAACAACATCCGCTCACACGCCAATCCCAATGTGACAGCGACATTCACCTCTACCACAACTCACAACCTCACGATTCCCTGCGCCTGCCACGAATCTTTCCCCATCCACACGTCTAACGCGCACAAAGTACTGCGCCTGCCACGAAATGTCACCTCCCTCACACCTCGCAACCTCACGATTCCCTGTGCCTGCCACGAGAATCGCACTTCCACGCGTCAAAACCCGCACGAAGCCCTGCGCCTGCCACGAAAAGTCACAATATCATCGCGTGTGAGCTTCAACAAAATTTGCACCACACCACACGTTTGGAATGATTTCGACCCGTTCAGAGCACACTCCCATCCACCAAAATCGCCATTTCAGCTGAGACTTGTCACGAAAACCGAGCTTCGATGCCACACCCTGAAACGCAAATCCCAATGGCACGGCCACATCCAACACCCCAAAAGCACGACTCTCCAAACGCTAATCCCAATGGAACTGTGCAGCAATCTGCGGATCCCACAAAACGCTGCGCCTGTGCAGCGAAATGCATCACGTTTCTTGCGCGACATGTCGGTGTCATGCAAATCACAAAGGAATAGCGGCGCAAACTGACACGTGACACATCCATGAAAAGTCACTTGCAAAAGCTTCCCCCAATGGCAGCAAATTTGAGACGCGACGACGACGACGACAAACGACGACAAACGACGACAGACGACGAGAGACGACGAGAGACGACGACACGACGCAAGCCATGCAAACACAGCTCCAACCCCCAGACCCCCAACTATAAACGGGAACCCTTCGCTACGCATTCGGGAAAAACAACAAAATCTAATAGTCTTTTTGGTGTCTTGAGGTTAGCAGATATATACTTGGTACAAGGATGTCGCCCCACAAATACTTGGCCACAATCGAAAATGTGAAGATAGGCCATCCAGGTTCTTGCGCCCAGGTGCCCATCAAAGATGCCACCAAAGTCCGTAAGGCCCGGAAGAGACGCACCACACGGACGATGCGCAAAACGCGCGCCAGACGGCCAATGCCTCGGCGGAAATGAGCCTGATGATCACTTGGACTCCCAAGAAGTAGAAAAAGCTACGGCTATTGTGTCGGGTAACGGTGTGCAAATGTTTGTGAAATAGTCCTTCAGCACCTTTAGTTTCAAGTATGTTCAACCGGATGTCGCGTAACCACCTGTCAGTGCAAGCCAATGAAGAGGATCGATCAACCGACCAAAAAGTCCGTCAGTGAAACATCCTGCTAAGCAGAATTCCCAGGCGCGCAAAACCCTGACAATCCGAAGATTCGTATTAGTGCTCCTTGCCTCTCCACTGGCAAATTCCACAGCCATCTCCACCCATGAGGAGATCACCACAAACAAGTCCAAGATATTCCAATGCCAGTTAGGCCCCCAAATGTATCGGAAGAAAGTGCCGGCACCAACCATCCGCAGCAGGGCCTTTGCAATGATAGGACTGCAATTCAAGACCAAAAGTATGTCAACGTGACAACAACGGGAACTGAAGTTTCTGCACTCCCAGAAAGTAGCGTAGAAGCCACCGCACTCACCAGAAAAGGTTAGATAAGTTGTCCTGGACATTCTTTTTGGGGGGCCCTGCTCTTGAATCTTGCAGCTGGCAACCCTGGAGTCTTACAAGCTAAAATGCATCATGCCAAGATGCCTCAATGGTAAACATGATTGCGTAGATCAAGTGGATCTGAAAGAAGACTGGGTTCTGGGACAATTCGAAATTCTGAGCGGTGATTTCCAAGTGCACCCCCAAATAGATGGAGTTGGTGAGGATGAGAAGGGTGAAGAATGTGTTGGCCGCACCAGAGTCCATGATCATGGCCACCTTCTGCTGCACTTTCTGGCACCTTGGCCGGGCCGACAGGCCGCCGCTACCTCGGAAGGCTTGGTTGACGATACGATCAAAGGCGTCGGTGACATTTCGATCAGCGATCTCGGCCAGCGCGTAGCTATCCATCCTCCCAAAGCGATTTGCTTCCTGATAGGACCTGGACCGTTCTGGGTCTTGGATCTCCTCTGCATTGCTTGCAGGGACTGGCGTCTCATCAGCCCGATCATATGAATCTTTGAGGGAACTGGGACCCGTAGTGACTGCCAATGACGTTGTGGCAACAAGTCTTTCGTTCAGACTTCGTGGGTCCGCCATCAAGGACTCTTCAAGGCGCCACATCCAATCCTGCACCCAAAATGGGTTAGTCAATCTGTTGATCTCTCTCTCTCTCTGTCGGCAGAGACGTTGAACTCTTTTGGTGTGAAGTGGCTGAAATCCGCTTCGAAATATATGCTACAAACTACAAACCCTGTCGCGTAAATCCGTGATATTCCGCTTCGCAACCATGTAAAAATAGCTACAGCACCGCTCGAGGACAAGTCCCCAACCACTAGGAATGATTCGTGAGAGTTCAAGGGAAAGGGATAGTCGAGATAAAAAGATGATGCTTGGACAAGTCATGAGCCTGAGCCAAATATATATATATATACATATATATATATACATATATATATATGTGTGTGTGGAAAGTGCAGCAAAGTGAGCAAACTCTGCTTGTACAAATCATGCAATCAAGCCAACAGCAGTGTCAGGCTATATATGGTATTGTGTTTCTACCGTGGAAAAAGCAAACTTGAAATCCTCCAAGTAGGCCATCATCTCCATTCGGCGGTTCTGCAACAGCTGCCTTGTGGCATCTTCTTCCATGCCACCCCCTACACTTTGATTGAAAATCTACTGAGACTGAAAACCACTGATGCTTGATCCGGATGCTGTGGCGCGCGTGGCACTCAATCAAACGCAGCGCCCCCCAGCGCCATCTTTCAGTGGCTCCGAAGGCCTGTTACTACAAGGCCTGAGCTATACAAGTTACAAAACATGATTGCAAAACTTGACTGCACGCGCGGGCTTGCAGAGCGTGCCTTGCCAAAACCCTGACGAGCACACGCAACTCCCGGAGCAAACCAAGCCTGGAAGTACGAACAGGCTGTATACTCGTGGTGTACAGTAAGTGTAGTCAATCGCTCTGCTCCAAGTTGAACAGCAAAGCTACGATGAACTGCTTCTCCACACTTTTGCGATCAATCAACTGCTGGCGTCTGCTTTCAAAGCTGCTTTAAGCGTCCTGCCTGCCCGAGGGCACGCCGGCAAAGGGTACCACCAGCAAGAGTTAGTGGTTGCCCTGCGGTTATCTCAGAACAAACTGGACGATGCCGTTCTGTGGTTGCAAATGATAAACCACAGACATCCACAGACATTGAGTTTTTCGAGAGGGGAAGTTGCTCTTTTTCCCCCTTTCGCTTGACTGGGTTCTTGACATCGAAGGGACTGCCACCGAAAACATGGATTTCACGCCTTGAAATGTGCTTTGCTTTTCGACTCCATTTAGGGAGATCGATCGCCAATGTTTGTCACAACCATAATGGAAACCCGTTCCTTCAGCAAACTGTTGCTGCGGATCTTCGTGTCTTCAAGAAACTGTTCAAGGCATGGAGAGATGAGCTGGGATTCCTTTTTGATGATGGCACTGTTGGATTGGTTCATTGCGGTGTCCATGCGAAGCAGAGTGCTGTTTGGTTTCCTTGGAGCTTAGATCTTTGATCTTCGACGAACGATGCCATCACGCGATTTGTTGGTTCCAGGCCTATCAATAGCAACCAGGCTCTGAGCAAACCCCGGAAGAGTTGAGACCTCTGGGAAACCCTTGGGGGTGCGTTTCACTGACATGCTACAAAGAAACTTCTACATATCTTCTTGAATAGTATGCTTGCTGTATTCCTGAGCTGGTCCTCATCCAGGTCACACACAACAATGAGCCAGTATATAAGTAAAGCGACCAAATCACGGACATGTTGCCTATCACTCTCAGCCATTCGGACATGTTGAGTGAAGCCTTCTGCCGTCAGCTAAGGCAATGGCCTGCATCCATCAGGGTGCATGTGCTTCTGGCTTGGCATTTGGCCTGAGGTATGAATGCCGGGCCCTGTTGAGGCGGGGTAACGCCGCAGACCATGTGACGTCGAAAGTGATATTACGCAGACCATATGATGTGCTGAATGGTTCTACTGCTGAGTGACGTTTTGCCCTGACAGGGTTGTTTGCAGCTTTGCAGTTCACTGCAAGTGTCCACAAGAACTGGGAGACAGCAAACCACACCTTGGACAAAAAGCCAACATGTGGCCAGCTCTTTCATGCTAAATCCACTGTTTTTGTGTCCGCATGCTCGCAACTTCGGAATTGGATGACCTGCTTTGCAGGTAAACTGGCGGGGGTTGCGCACCCACGCACCCAAAACGTTAAAGCGGTGTGAAACGAGTTTTCTCCCTCCATCGTTGGCACCTCATGGTGCACCAGGGATGTTCGCCGAAGTTGGATCGCAAGGTTCTGCGAAGGGCACTGTTGGCCACGTCGACGGATTTGAAGATTTACACGTGAGAAAAAACACAAACTCTTTCGCTCGGGCTCCGACTACAGTTACAGTATGTTACAGTTATAGCTCTGCCTCCTTCACAGGTTCTGTGAGATACCCGACACTGCTCATGGTGCGCAGGAGCTCGTTGAAGCGCTGGTGGAGTTGCAGCTGTCGACCTTCAACCTTGATCAAATAGTCCGCCAGCTTGTCCTCGGCCAAGATTAGGGGCGCGGAGCATTAGGAACACGGAACAGTATATAAACATGTCGAAACAAACACACCCTCCCTCCCTCCCTCTCTCTCTCTCTCTCTCTCCCTCGCTGTACTGCATGTTCAGCGATTTCTTCGCTGAGGCTCTTCGTCCATCAGGGTAGACAGGGTTTTGTTCCGGCTTTGATGTGATTTGGCTAGCTTGGCTGCTGGTTCAGGCTTTGCTTGGTCGGTGAAGCTTTGGTGAAAAAAACCTGGAGGGGGCCCCCTAAGCCAACCAACGGATGGCGCCTCACCTGCGCACACAAAATTCGCCTCACCTGCGCACACAGGTTTTTTTATATATTTAATTCACCTGCGCACACAGGATTCGCCTCAGCTGCGCACACATCGATTACATTCTTCTTTAAACACCCCATGCTACCTCAAACTCAGCTGCGCACACAAGATTCGCCTCACCTGCGCACACACAATCTACATGATGATCTCTTTTTGCTCATTGCTTCCACAGTACCACGTCACACAGATGCTCTGCGTTTGATTGATGATGTTGGGTTGGGATGGAGTGGTGGGGGGGGGTGTTAATAACGTCCCTCTGGACATTCATTTCATTTCACTTCAGTTCATTTCATTCATTCATTCGTTCATTCATTCATTTTCACATATTCCTTCAGTCCCTCATTCATCCACTCATTCATTCATTCATTCATTCCTTCCTTCCTTCCTTCACTCATTCATTCATTCGTTCATTCAGCCAAGCAAGCCGCGTGCACAGCCGAGCAAGCCGCGTGCAAATCCGAGTAGCGCGCGCACAACCGAGGTAATCTATGCGCGTGTACAGGCGAGGCAAATTCCGCGTGTACAGCCGAGGCTCCGCCCCCAACCAACCATCTTATGCTTATGCGTCGCAGACATCGGAAAACCAGAAACCGGGAACCACCAGAGCAGCAAACACAAAAAATGAAAAACACCTACTAGAAGAAATAGCCCCCTCTCAACAGAAATCATCTGGCGTGAAACCAAGTGGCAGTGTTCTGACGTAGTGCAAATATATCAGCAGATCTTGCTGGACCATGCAGCTGCAGGCATCTCTCCTTGGATGTGATCCGTCTTGCGAGGTTCCGGCATGGGCCGTCTGGCCAGGCTGCGTTGGTCTCGCGGACGTCGGTGAGTTGGGGGTATTCTTAAGGGTTCTTGTGCGCCAACAGCAACTTGCTCTCAATCTTCCACCACAAGCTCAAAAAAAATGACGGAAAAAGGCCAATGGTGCTATAGCATTCTTGACGAACTGCTCAACTTTTTCTATGGAAAGAACAAGTAAGCCTATCCCAACCGTTAATTTGAGGGGTTTCGTGTGTATCACTACGGTCATCAACGAGTTCGTCCAAGTTGCGGTAAATTCATCGACGCTAATCGTGTGGTCACCATCGACATCCAAGCTCAAGAACAGGGTCCATGCATCCATGGCACCAATCTCCAAGGATTCAAAGAAAGCAATCACCACGTCGTCACTGAAGTGCTGTTCAAAATCATCGATGGTCACCTGCAGTAGAAGCTGTTCTTCATGCAGCATCAAGTGTGTGTGTGTGTGTGCTTTTGATGCTTCAAGGGCTTTAGCCATTTTTCCCCAAGCAGTGTACTGTTGGGGTTCTATCTTAGGAAAAAGAGCTGGCCACACTCACTGGCTGCGCCCCTGAACTCTGTGGCTGGGCTCTGTGGCTGGGCTCTGTGTCCAGGCCTTGTCCTCCTCTTGTCCTCTGTGGCTGGGCTCTGTGCCCGGGCCTTGTCCTCCTCTTGTCCTCCGTGGCTGGGCTGCGTGTCCAGGCCTTGTCCTCCTCTTGCCCTCTGTGGCTGGGCTCGTGTCCAGGCCTTGTCCTCCGCTTGTCCTCTGTGGCTGGGCTCTGTGCCCTTGTCCTCCTCTTGTCCTCTGTGGCTGGGCTGTGTCCAGGCCTTGTCCTCCTCTTGTCCTCTGTGGCTGGGCTCTTCTTGTCCTCCTCCTCTGGCTGGGCTGTGTGCCCGGGTCTTGTCCTCCTCTTGTCCTTGTCTTGGCCGTGCCCCTCAACTCTGTGGCTTGTTTCTGTGGCCCGGTTTAGTGGAGAGGAGTGTGGCCGAACAAATTGCGATGTCAACGCCGACAAAAATTCATTGATGAAACAGTTTGCTCTTGGGGTGAAGGTAAGAAAGCTTTTTTGGACTAACATTGGTCTAAAAGAATCGTTTTGAAGCTGCTTGGGGTCTATGCTGGTGTAATCCTAGAATATTCTTCCCCATACAGTTTACTGTTGGGGTTCTATCTTAGAAACAAAGAGCTGGCCAAATTCATTGGCCGCGCCCCTGAACTCTGTGGCTGGGCTCTGCCTTGTCCTCCTCTTGTCCTCTGTGGCTGGGCTCTTGTTCTGTGTCCTCTGTGGCTGGGCTCTGTGTCCAGGCCTTGTCCTCCTCTTGTCCTTTGTGGGCGGGCTCTCTACCTGGGCTCTGCGCCAAGGCCTTGTCCTCCTCTTGTCCTCTGTGTGGCTGGGGTCTGGGCCTTGTCCTCCTCGTGTCCTCTTCTTGTCCGGGTCTTGTCCTTGTCTTGACAGCGCCCCTGAACTCTGTGGCTCGTCTCTGCGGCCCGGCTTTCTGGAGAGGAGTGTGGCCGGTCAACGCCGACAAAAATTCATTGATGAAGCAATTTGCTCTTGGGGTGAAGGTCGGGTGTACCAAGAAAGCATTTTTTGACTAACATTGGTCTAAACGAATCGTTTTGAAGCTGCTTGGGGTCTATGCTGGTATAATCCTAGAACATTCTTCCCTAAACAGTTTACTGTTGGGGTTCTATCTTTGTAAAAAGAGCTGGCCACACTCACTCGCCGCGCCCCTGAACTCTGTGGCTGGGCTC
Source organism: Durusdinium trenchii (assembly GCA_963970005.1). Lineage (NCBI taxonomy): Eukaryota > Dinophyceae > Suessiales > Symbiodiniaceae > Durusdinium > Durusdinium trenchii. The sequence continues at coordinate 1,123,149 of CAXAMN010002891.1, read as the reverse complement.
TGTGGCTCGGCTCTGTGTCCAGGCCTTGTCCTCTTGTCCTCACCTCTGTTCTGTGTCCTCTGTGCCTGGGCTCTGTGTCCAGGCCTTGTCCTCCTCTTGTCCTCTGTGGCTGGGCTCTGTGTCCAAGCCTTGTCCTCCTCTTGTCCTCTGTGGCTGGGCCTTGTCCTCTTCTTGTCCTCCTCCTCTGTGGCTGGGCTCTGTGTCCGGGTCTTGTCCTCCTCTTGTCCTTGTCTTGGCCCCGCCCCTGAACTCCGTGGCTCGTCTCTGTGGCCCGGTTTACTGGAGAGGAGTGTGACCGAACAAATAGCGATGTCAACGCCGACAAAAAGTCACTGATGAAACAGTTTGCTCTTGGGGTGAAGGTAGGGCGTACCAAGAAAGCTTTTTTTGACTAATATTGGTCTAAACGAATCGTTTTGAAACTGTTTGGGGTCTACGCTGGTATAACTATATACAGCCGCGAGCCCGCGCGGTCTCATGTCTGCGTTGTCAGCCTGTCCAACTCCACGCTGGTCAATCTTGTGGAAGAGGGTCGCCACTTGCTCCCCTTAGCCAAGTCGGAACACGCCAAATGGTGAGATTTTGTCACAAACATTCATTAGCAATGAGCCCTGCTGACTTTGTAGTCCTGTAGTCCCAAGTTCTTTTACGTTGCACCCCGTGCTCCAATCAAGGGCTGAGAACAGCATGGGTCACTCAAAGCTAGCCCTGCCTCTACCTGGGGTCTTAAGTCTGTGCTTCCAATACGGGGGCACCGGGTTCGGAGGGCACGGAATCGTCACCGAGTCTCGCAGCTCTTGCCGCGTTTGCACCAATGAAAGGACCAGCATGTCATGGTCACGCTCTGCAGCTTTGATGGCAGCATTGCAAAAGGTTCCTGTCCAGGGGCTCCGATTGATACTACGACTAAGGATACTAAGGTCAGACGTCTGGACATGGAACACCATCCAGCGAACCCACCATGTCGGTCCTGTCATCACATTCAACACCGCAAAACCTCCCAGCGATCGCGCAAACGATGCTGGCAAAAATGTTTGGCGCCCGCGAAAGTACCACGGATATTGAAGAACACAAGAGTTTTGCGCCCTCCGTTGACGAGAGCTGCTTCCATGAACTGTTCAGGGGCTACAATGCTACAAGTACCCATCGTTGCTCATACTTGGCCTATTTCCCTTCAGTATGGATCCGTTTCTGGGAGGCAGCAAACACTGTTCTGGATGTCTGGGTGCAGGGATTCGCGTTCTATCAAGAATGTTTTGTCTCAAGAGTTGTTGGGCAGGGTCATACCCGAGCCAAGACACTGCAAAATGCCACGTAGAAGTGGAAGAGCGAACACCAGAACATGCCGTGGTCCATTCCTCCGATTGCGTCACTGACACTTGTTCTTCTTTCCACTTTGGAGTCGATAACCCCTATTGATAGGCCTTGGGCCCTCGAGGTTGTAAAAGAAATGCGCAAGCATTTCCAAACAAACACAAACACACAAAAATAGACACGAAAAAATATTGAAAAATGAAATCAAACGAGACTCTTGCTAAGGCATCAGCTGCCTCCCCCCAGGTCAAGCCATTTGAGATGGCACGGAAGAGCGTCTCGATGGATAAGTACAGACTTCCAAAACGCAGGGACAAGTCGCTTCCAGCGTCAGTGAAGCCAAGAGAGTTCCGATGATCCAAAACTGCGTCCGTGAACATTATGCCGAACATATACCTCGAAAAACAAAAAGAGGGGCCGGTGTGGTTTCAACTCCACATGGGGCCAACTGGCACCGGGCCCCAAAGCCTCAAAAGGCCTCAAGGCCGTAGCCCGAAGCACCCCTCCAGTCCAAAAACTTTGAAGCGGCAACAACCAGCCCCAAAAAGCAACACAACAAAACGCGCCAACCTTCAAGCAGTGCGGCCTTCTTATCATCTTGAGCCAAAAGTACAGTAGCAAATGAAGCATGTTCACCTTTACGGCCTTTATGAAAGGGGTGCTATACACAGCAGCTTAGATTTCCAGGTTAGGAGACAACTGGCTCTTTGTGAACCATCTGTGACCCGACGATTTAAATTCTCAACGCGAACGAACGTCAGGCAGAGGCGCTGACGCAGCCAAACATACCCTGGCTTGCATGCATATGGATATCCTTTCATTCGAGAAATTCGAGCAGTCCTAAAGGCTAAGCTTAAGTTCTGCAAGTTCTCATCGATGAGGCATCTTAGACGACTAGATCCTTACTTGGCCTAAACGAAGGCAGGGGCTTCGTGGCATACTGCAACAGTTTCAAAAGCAGCAGGCCAGTATCTATGTGACCAATGTCGTTGTATTCTGAGCTGTTGACCACTTCACAGGTTGACGCAGCATTCACCCTGTGCGTCTTTGCAAGGTGACAAAGCTTAGCAGAGTTATGGCAGTCGCAGCGGAGTTGTCATCAAAAAATTGCTAACCTGATTGATGGAATCAACATCTGCCAAACATGAAGAGTTATGGGAGTGCTTCAGAAAACAACGATGATGACAGGGACACGAATTCAGATTCAGTCGTGGACCGTGACGCAACACTCTGTCTTTTTACTTCCCCAGCTTAGGAAGGCGAAGCTTGAAGGACCACTCAGAGCCTGACATGGACCTCATGGTTTGAACGTCTCCTGCAAAATCTGCGCCACAGGATAATGCAACGCTTAGCGTTTCGGGAGGGTCCTGAATTGACATCATGGGCGCATACTCATGAGTGAGCTGCAGGTAACCTATCAAGCGAGCAGTTCTCCGGTCGTCGTTAACAGACCATGTGGTGATATGCTTTGCAAGAAGGTCAATGATGAACGTCAGGCCAGGAATTCCTACGCAACGCCAGCTTAGCGGCATGAGGTGCAAGTTGTCCACGGGGTTCATCATCGGATGCAATGAGCGAGCCTTCAGCCCAAACAAGGAGGCGCATAACTCTTGATTGGCTTATTCGCAAATTCGCTGTAGAGTTGGACACTCTGCTTGGCAAAGTCCGCTGGTTCTAAAGCGAGGGCTTCTTTGCCATCCACCCACACAAGACGGTGGTTCCTACCCAATACCCCACCGAACTCAGTTGGAGGACCAAGGTTGACGTATTCGCTTTCCGTACGCCAGAACTCACCGGTCTGGGAAGATGGCACTTTAGTCCCCCCTGATCCCCTACTGCGTCACCCCTGAAAACAACTCGAGCTTTGGACCTTCCATTCAGAAGGACCTTTCTCAAACCCTTTTACGCTTACGATTATACCATGAGCGCTCCAAAATACAACGTCTCATTTGGAAACTCCTTGATCACATCGGCTTTCGAGCGAATCTCTTCTTCCAACCATGTACCCTCGAGCAACAGACCGTTCTTTTCGTTGCCAATTGCTTCGAAGACTTCTGGACGACCTTCCCACTCTTCCCTGTCAAGCAATTTGTGCGTGAATGCAGGTGTGAAAAAATCCTTGAGACCGCTGTCAAAAATCATGACACCAATGGGAACGCACGGCGTGCCTTTCACAACATGTTGGTGATGCTCGTGGTTCACACGAGGCGCACATGGCACGACCGGAACCTGGCTGTTGTTCACATGTGGAAAGCGAGCACTAAGCATCAATTTGCACAAGGGTCAGGTGAAAAGGCTGAGTTCCTAGCTCCTAGTATACTTCCCTCCAAGAGGAGCATCATGAGTGCCCGTCAAAGGTGGCTGAGAACAGCTGTCGTTAGTGGGTCAAGTCCCAGCTTGACGGGCCCAACAGGACCAACGGCCTGCGCCCGCCCTGACGGGACTGACGGACCGCCGGGCCTGACGCGCCTGACTGCATGGATCACCGTAACTCTACCTCCTGCCAGGCTTTTCTTCACACCATCCATCACACAACGTATTGCCACGAAGAAGGGTGGCAAGGTTCGCCTTGTGAAACATCTCCGTCTCCCAAACATTTCGTTCACAACGTCTCGACTCCACATAAATGGGTTCCGCCGCTACTGGGTACATATCCTCAATTGTATGCATTCACAAGCTCAATATATGAAAAAAAGAAAATATGTATCGAAAGATTTTTATAGATATGTCATATGCCATGACACTGACCTTTGATGTTGCTGTTTTTGCTGTTAGATTGATCGTCGACAAGATGCCTCTGTGTGAAAATCAAAAAAGATCACCTCGCCAAGTTCTCAAGCCATGTCGCGTGGCCACGCATTTAAATTTACAAAATATTGGGACCTTCCCAAACCTCTGCAAGAAGGAAATAGACTAAAACCCATTGGTTCGATGTCTGCCTATTCAAGTAAGTCACACACCTGTGCTCACATCCAACATGGTCAGTGTTACGCAAGCAGGTATGGGTTGAACACGGCCCAAATACCATTAGAGGGCAACAATCAACCCGGTTCTTCTTCATCATTTTCAATGTTGGTGCAGCCTTTACATTGCGAGGAAGAGCTAGTTAAAACTCGGATGTGACGCGCGGCGGTCCACCCGGTTCACGCGGACGGCGGGGCGCCCCATCCGGTTCGGCCGGACGACGCGACCCCTCCGCTCTTTCCGTTGTCTTTTCCCGCCGCTGCTGCGCTCTTTCACCGCAGACAGCGCACGGCGACGACGCGAGCGTCCCCGCTCTTCTCGCGATCGACGTCTGCAGGACCGATCTCTCGTCTTGCGTGCTTCTTTCTCTCGACTCCTGCGTCGCTTGTGTTCCACCGCAGGCTCCACTCGCCACTCAAGGTTCCAGCCAAAGCTTGTTTGGTGATTCCGGCTCTACCAGCGGACTGAGAGCCCTCTTCAGGGCCCTCTTGAGATTCCTCAGCGCGCTCAAAAAGACTATATATTTATTGCATTATTACTGAAAACTATCATATATATATATATATATGCATGGAAGCTCCATGGTGAGTGGCCCCGCTCCATCAGTCCCCCCCACCACGCAGGTGGGGGCTCCGTGACGCAGGCGGGGGCTCCATGAGTGTCCCCTCGCGCAGGTGGAGGCTCCGTGAGTGTCCCCCACCATGCAGGCGTCATTCTCATCTCGGCGTCCCCTTGCTCATTTCGCAAGTTTGCGGGGGCCGCAAAGCCAACGCATTTTTGAGCGTCTCCACCTTGGAGGGCAAATGCGTTTTGTAAGCAGAGCATCAGGTTGGCAACTCGGAGCCACAAAACACCCGCGGCACCAGGCTTTCTAATCTGGAAGCCAACAGATCCACTTGCCCAGAACTCTCTGGTGATCTCAATGTTGTCGTCACAAATGAGCAACACTTCCACTGGTCAATGCGCGCAACGAAGGACGCTTTCCTCCCTCACCACAACCACGGTCAGTCAGAATGACATACTTGACCTTCAGCTCCGACTGCTCAACCTGCGTAAGCAAGTTCCGCAAGTTGACCTCAGACCTCTCAATGTGGGAACACTCCACAAGGTCAACAATGCCACCGAACCGGCTGGACAAATCGTGGAGCTCCCCGATGGTCCTTATATGCCTAGGTGGCAATCCAGTCTCACTGTGAGGTCTTGCGGTACCTCGATTCCCTGTCGACGTCCAAAACTTGATGGAAGTCGAAGGCGAAGACGTGCTGACCAAGCCGTGGGATGTTGTTGAGCTGGACCCTTCGCAATCTGTTTTCAATAAAATTTGTACGCCTGAAAACCGGGGTGGAACAATGCAAGACGGGTCCGCGTTAAAAACTCTAACTCGTTCTTCAATGACGATCTCGTCCTCCACAACAATCACCTCTGGATTTGGTGATGGCAAGTGCTTTGCAGACGAACCTCCCTGGGCTGGAACGGCGGGAGCAGCACTGGTGCACCTGATGGCAAAAATGGAGGAACTTTTGCGACAACGGCTGGATGGTGGAGGCGGTTGGGAAGGTGAGCAAACCTTGCTGGGGCGACATCAACTGCCGGTCGAATAGCCACTGCTGGATTTGCTGGACGAAAAACCACTGGGATGCTGGCTTGAGAACAACTGCTGGCCTTTAAGTGCCCTGGATGATACGCACCCGCAACTGCAACCGATGTTGGCTTGGCGGAAAATGTCCTGAGCGCTGATGCAAGCCTTGCTTTTGCAATTGGATCGCCTGGCCTTGAGGCAGAACTCTCTGGGCCGAACCCTCAGCAGAATCAACTGTGGCTGAACCATCAACAACTGCAGCTGAACCCTCAGCAGAAACAATTGTCACCTGATGCAACCGGGGCTGAACTCTCAACAGTCTCGACCAAGGCTAACCCCTCAGCAGGCTCAACACTGGCTGAGCTCTCAGACTCTCAGCAAATGCACCTGGACGACCGCGATCCTCGTGACGAGCCTGAGGAACGCTTCGATCGTCATCGCAGCATCCGTGGAGGACAGGCTGTGAAAAGAAGGCGTGAAGCCTACATTTGGAACGCCGCAGCTGACTGGGACGTCCCGGAAGAGTCCGTGCCGGTATACCACACTGGTGGTCACTCCCGTCACCTGAACACCTCTAAATTTTGGGAACCTGGGCATTCGAGAGACTGCGCTTACCCAAAGCGCGTCCGCTCAGTCGCGTTCCTGAAGTTGGCACACCGGGCTCCAGCCGCACTTGTACTCACGCCCTCCCGAGCCCTCGCATCCGCGACCCGTCTTGCACCCTTGACCCTTGGAGAAACCAGAATCGAGAGGTGTATCAGCGGGGCGAAGCAGTTGAGGAGATTGAGGAAGTTCCAGTTGCAAAAGGGGAACCACCCACAATCAGAACCCTACGGCTAATATCCACTTGAAGTGACAACAACCAACCCCAAAAAGCAACACAACAAGACGCACCAACCCTCGAGAAGTGCGGCCTTCTTTTCATCTTGAGCCAAAAGTACAATAGCAAATGAAGCATGTTCACCTTTAAGGCCTTGATGGAAAGGGTGCTATACACAGCAGAACTTTCAAGTAAAAAAGGTCTCTTTGGCAGTTCAAGCCTATTGCTTTGCTGTGTGGGCACCCCTCACCACTCCCGCACACAAAACAGGTCAAAAAGGTTCAAAAAATGTGCCCACAACTGACTCTCGTTAAGCACAACTGCATAATGAGCGCCAGGAGCAAGAGGGACCAAAACAACGACTTCAAGGTCCCTACTAGGGAGTTGATCAACGTTCGCAGGGATCGGAAGAGGCGGGCCACTCGCACCACCCGAACCACACGCACCAATCGGCCGAAGCGAAGGAGCCGGAGCATACGAAGGTTGCGGTTTCCGCTGATGGATGAATTCCCTTCAAGACTGTGCAGAAGAAGCTCCACCCAGGAAGACACAACCACAAACAAGTCCAAACAATTCCAGGCCCAGTCATGGGATGACCAAATAAACATACTGCACCCGCTGCCTAAAAGCCTCAGCATGACTTCCATGGTGAATAGCACGGCATAGACCACATTCAAAGCCTCTCTGCTCGAGTCAACCCGACAATTGTCAACAGGCAACAGGTAAACCTGGTTTTTTGATGACGTGACCTACTCCTTTGTGGTGGGCAATGAACGGCCTGGCACAAACAATAGAACATGACAATTAAATGCTAAGACATGTCCCTCAAAAGCCATACTTTGTCGTGGCACAGGGGACAAATAACAAACAGATCGGTTTCTGGGCCGAGGGACCAAAAAGAACGTGTCTTCAACGAAAATGTTCTCAGACGCTGCCTGCATCTCCAACTGGACTCCAAGAAAAATGCTGTTCGTGACAATCCTCAGCAAGACATTTTTCTCAGCCGCTCTTCAAGCGTCAACCCAAGTCCTGTCTCCCCCACTTAGCTGTGAACTTTACATGGAAAATACGGGAAAATCTGCGCTGACAAGATGAGCCTTCCACATTCTCTCTCTCTCTCTCTCTCTCTCGATGTTTGGGACCTCCAAGGATCAACCCTGCGAAGAAAAGGCTTGCCGGCATTGACCCCATCAACTCTCGTGACCATTGGCGCAGGCTCTGCCAAAGACTGGTGTCCTTGATAGCATCTCGCTCATCCTCATTGAACTTCCCAAGCCCTTGGGTAGCTTCAACCACCTGGACATGGGTTAACCTGGCCTCGTCATAGCTTTTGTTCTTGTGATGCATCAGGCTCGGCTCTGGCAAAGCTTCGTCGCAAAGCTTCGACTGCCCGCTCCTCTTGGAGACCAAGAACCGAGGGGCAGAGGGTGCTGCGACCCTGTCGGCCCAGGTCTCCAACTTGACCAAAAGCTCCTGTGGCAAAAAAGATCAAGCGGCCTATCTATCTATCTATCTATCTATCTATCTCTGGTCTATCTCTCCCTAGCTGTGCCTTCATCCGCTGACAAATAGAAACAACATGCCTGGATATGCCTGGTGTCAGGGAGTCACCTGCAAAGTCAGATTCATTAGGGCCCTTGTGAGAGTGTCCCGATCAGCTTGTCGCAACTATGCACATGAGGCTGACGATGTGTTCAAGAACATTGACCTGATTCAGTTGCCTCACCTGTGGGTAGCTTCGTCAACGAGCTAGCAGCAACAGGTCTACTGCGCAAGGCCAAGGATTCTACAGCTACTGACCCTTCAGCGAGATCTTCTCACCTCAATCCCACAAGTCCATCAAGCAGGAAACACGCCCAAGCAGGACTCGGAGGACTTACTTCTGCGAAGTGCCATCCACATGTTGAACGCCTTTCGCTTAGCACAACTACCCCGACCAACTGATTGATGTTTTATCATCAATATGGTCCTCCATTCCCCTGCCGAAGCGAGGCCAAAAAGGCCAAACCCGCCCCCTTCGACTGACCAGGCTGACCGAAGAGGTATTCAATGTATTCATTCCGCATGTGTCCTGCTTTCGGCTGTGCCCATTTTCCCTCGCAAAACAACAACGCCCGGCCCCTTGATGGAGGGGCCGTAGTGGTTCGTTCGTGCCTTCGTTCGTCTGTCCTCACTTGATGGAGGGGCCGGGCTCGCTCATCCAATTCATACTGTGTGTGTGTTCGCTGTTCTTTTTGTAGGTCTGCCGGGTGTTATATGAGGGAGTCATACACTTGGTTGATATAGAATTTGCAAGTGGATAGTCAGAACTTGTTGGATTGTCATGTCGACACTACTGCTCCAGCGAAAGCGGGGACAAGCTATGGCTTTAAACCAGAAACAATGACCATCTGAGTATGCTCAGCCAAGCTCCTGCTGGTGCTGTTCCAATATCCTCTCCATACTCTGGATGATCCTGAACTCATCACTTTCTGAAGTCTCCCAATCTACCTTTGCCATGGCGCCCCCAGCTAGTCGCGAGCCTTTGGGAATGAAGCCTGTACAGGTGCTGAGCCTGTGGACACAAGTCCGGTCCCTTGCATGAATGCTGCCGATTCTGTGCAACCGCCAATGCCATCACAATTGTCCCGATCTGTATCTGCATACGGCACTACTCTATGTGTTTGCCTGCACCGTTTGCATTTGTGCTGGCCGCATCTTCATGACTCCCCTCCCTGAATCCCCCTGTCTCTTCGTGGCCCGCCTGCGCGCACCCGATTCTCCCAAGACTGCACTTAGATGAACTGGTCTCTAGCTAGTGCGGCTCGTCACCACCCCCTCCACGCCCTCAATCTGGGCGCCAAGCTTTCCTCTGAATTGAAGCTCCTAGGAGTGCGAAAAGACATGAGGCACCGAAGTCGGCTCAAACGAGTCTGAACCCGTATGAAACATAGAACAACGGCCTACAAAGAGCCGTCAAAACATATGTGCCCGTTATGGCGCTTCTCGGAACTGCTAACTGCACATCAAAGGCCGACTCAAGCTCCTTAGACCATTCAAGCTGTTCAAGCAGCAGTCCTTTAGCGTGAAGCTGCTCCGCAGCGTTGATTCGGGCATGGGCTCTGCCGCAACCACTGCAAATGGCCTGACCCAAGTCAAGGGGTGAGACTACCAGAAAAGACCAGCAGACATTACCAGCCAGGCATGAGCCAGACTCGCGGAAACACACTCTAGACTCTTCCTAAACCTGCGCTCCGTTCATTCGTTTAGGAAGGTGATGATAGCATCCTCTCAAAGCCTAGGCAGTTGGGCCCCTGGCGTGGCTCTCAAACGATCCAGGGCCAACTTCTCCTTGGCCCAAACGTTCCCACACTGGCCCACTTGAATGACTTAATATGACCTAAACCTAACGTATAAAAATGACTGGAACTCCGCTGAGCGATTGTGCTACCAGGCCGGGTCTCAGTCCATAACCAAGAAGTAAGCATCAGGGTGGGAGGTGCTGTTTGGCACAAGTGGTACGCCCCTTCATCAACTCAGGCTCAAGCTCTCATACCGGTTGTTAACCGTGGCGCTGGGGTGGCCCTTGGCTGCTCTCCACACAATCTCGGACAATCGCAGACAGCATCAACGGCCACACCCCTCACTCGTTGACTGAATTTCACGCTGCTGTTTGGCATTGAAAATTGTTTCGATCATTTTGTTGTCATCATTGCTTGGGGCCTTCGGGGGCTACACACCACGAACATGTCGAATCAAAGAAAGATGTTAAATAAATGACTCGCACCCTCATTCCTTACCGAGAGCCTGATGCGTGTCACCATCTGAGCTGAGCACGGCTTTTGAATATCGGCCTGATGATTAAGTAAATCAGCCACTGAGGCCACTCAGGTGCATAATATGTTCAAGATTCGCAAAGAGGCTGACTCGCTGACCCTTTCCCCCTCTCTCCTCCTCTCTCCTCCGCTCTCCTCCTCTCTCCTCTCTTCTCCTCTCTCCTCCTTTACTCCTCCTTTACTCCTCCTTTACTCCTCCTCTCTTCTCCTCTCTTCTCCTCTCTTCTCTCTCTTCTCTCTCTTCTCTCCTCTGCTCTTCTCTCCTCTGCTCTTCTCTCCTCTGCTC
>CAXAMN010002891.1:1091920-1112361 GCA_963970005.1 Durusdinium trenchii | reverse complement strand
TCTTCTCTCCTCTGCTCTTCTCTCCTCTGCTCTTCTCTCCTCTGCTCCTCTCTCCTCTGCTCCTCTCTCCTCTGCTCCTCTCCTCTCCTCTCCTCTCCTCTCCTCTTCTCTTCTGTTCTCTCCTTTCTCTCTCTCTCTCTCTCTCTCCATCCCTCCCTCCATCAGCCTGAGAATTGCTTCGAGGTATCGGAGGCATCCGAGAAAACCTCACGTTGCGAGAACTGCCGAGAAAAAACGGCCGCGCAAATCCACAAGCTTGAAGCAGCAGCAGCTGCACAAGCTGCGTCACACGCCTTTTTCTGTTCAATTGATCGACATTGCCCCCACGATTCGCAAGCGCCACTACTCCACTCTCGCATTGCAGCCGCAGAAGCAGCCAAGGCTGGACCACTCCTCGTGGGAGCTTCGTCATGGCAAATCACAAAAATACGTCGTTTGACTCCAGGCCCCTGGTCATTCCACTTGTTCATCGTCGTTGACATGAGCATCGCACAAATAACATTCACGACCTCACCGTCTTGATGGAATCATCATCATCACCACCATCATCATCATAGTTCTTAACTGCATCACCGTGAAAACCATCAGCACTACCACCACCGAATCATCACCACTATCATTGCCAGCCTCATCATCATCATCATCTTTCTTTCTTTCCATACGCTCATCGAGTGATGATGGCGTGGATCCTTTTGATCCGCCTGGTCCCCGTAGGGACAACCAGCTCCAGCTTTCAGCTGAAGGTCATGTCAAGCAAGCGAGCCAGATTTGATCTGGCTTGTGCTGGTTGACTCCTGCGTAGAGCTAGGTGCAAAATGCCAAATTGGCGAAGGCAGGGACACGGATGGTCCTCAGTCAGCTCAGTGGTGTAGTAGGGCTGGCAAGCGCACCACCGAGTAGGATGGGCTTTCGCGCTGAAGGCTGCTCCACACTTCTCTGCAATCGGTTGGGATGCTTCCCAAAGTTCTCGATGTGCCACTTCAAGGTGCGCATTCATGTCACGAGGCCGACTTTGGCAGATGATGCACTTCTTCACCAGCCGATGGCATAGCCCCGGGTGGGCCACCAGGATGTCAGCATCAAGCCTGTCTATAGCCTGGAGCCATTTGTGGTGCCAGTCATCATTGATGGAGGGGTCATGGATGATGTTTGCAAGCTTCTCCTCCTCAGAGAGAATTGGAGATTCCTCCGTCAGATTTGAGACTGGTTCTGCGCCCCCATGCGGCGTGCAGTTGAGCCATACAAAACAGCAGTTCTCCTGAATCACGGTTGGGATCCTGTCGAACTTCTCCGGCACGGAGCCGTCGTCGAAGACCCACCAGTATCCGCCGGCCAGGACCGCCGTGCAATAGTGTCCACAGGTGGGCTCCGATCCCAAATGATAGGATACTGCCGTGACCACAAATGGAATGTGGTCGATGCCAAGTTTGTTGTTGTAGAAGAAGGGCATCCACACCTTAGAGTCCCAGCTGAGTCTGGTTCGATTTTTCTTGCCCCTCGAGTCGAAGCGATCGATGTGAAGGCATGTGACGTCTGCAGGTTCTGTCAACCCATGGAGACCGAAAGATGCCAGGCTCCAGTTGGAGATCAAACCTTGCAAATCGGTGGGCAGCAATCCATTCTTTTGCTCACTGCAGATGTATAGATGCAAAGGGCACCCCAGGGCACTTTGATCCACCACTCGGATTTCCCCATCCTGTTCCAGCCGGGATTCCCAACAACAACTGAGAAAGTTGGGGTTCAGCTGTTGAAGAAGATGATGAGCGAAATCAATGACATCATGTTGTCTAAAAGGTTCCGGCCACGTGGAAAGTAAGGTGGTCCATTGCCCATCTGCCCACAGTAGAAGTGGTGCTCCCTCTGGTGACACATCTGCAATGGTCTCAAAGACCCTCGGAAAGTTGGACCAGTGGTCCTCACTCAAGCCCCCTGCCCATTGAGCACTCCACACCAATCCCGTGACCACCGAGTTCATGTAGCAAGCTGATGCCGGATTCGTCAGTGGCCTCAGTGGTGCCTGACCAGGTTGAATCAGAGGTCCCCAAGCATTTTGCCCAGATATTGAGCCAAAGGAGTCCTGTGCTGGGTCGCGGGTCTCATCCTCCCCAAGATCAGTTGCCAAAGTCCGGAGTGGCTGAGCTGGTGCCAAAGCCCCCTCATCTCTGTGGAGTGTGAGTTGGTCAAGGCCAAGGTGACCCGCCATGGAATCACTGCGGAGGGCTTGTCTGTGTCCGTGGTCATGACTTTCTGAATCTGTTGTGCCGGGCGCAGTGCCCCAAAGCGCTTGATCAGGTCCTCCTGTTGCAAGAGAGTGAGCATCCGTGCTAGGGTGTGCAGAGCCTGCTGGACTGTGAGAGGAGCATCCTCTTGGGCTTCCATCGCCTGCTTCTGATGATCCCACTTCATCCTTGGGAAGAAGTAGTTGTTTCCATTCTCCTGGTCGATCTTCAGGAATCCCAGGCGTTGCAATGTTTGGATCAAGGGATCGGAGGAGGCCGTGGATTGAAGTTTCTGAGCCCGCTTCACCAATTCTTCCATCATTGCCTTCAGGACCAGGATCCTCAAGGGGTGTGTCCTCTCGCTTTGAGGTGTCTGATGCCAAGTTGTGGTCTGAGTCATCATGCAAGGTAGGATGGACCCGGGGCCCGCGCTCAAAAAAACGAAGAAGTCCGTCTCCGTGGCCAGACACTGGAGGGTGTCTTCGTGCCTTAGCACTAGCCTGCTCAGGACCTGCAGCAGGTTGTTTGTGTTGGGTGTGGACTCTCCATTGGTGATCTGGTTCTTCACCTGGCCTTTTCTTCCTTTTCCTTTTCCCTGCCCCTTCCCTCCATTCGACGTGATGGATCGGGGCCTCTTGGCACTCTTCTCCTCGCCGACCTCCATCTTGACCCATTGGTTCAGTGCTCCCCACATCTCGGAGACTTCCCCCGTCTCCATGTCCATGATGAAGGATGGCTAGCAGTGAGGCCAATTGCAGGAGAATCGGGCACTGAGCTGCGGTGGGATGACCCTTGCAAATGGAGCAGGTTGATTGCTTCACTTGAAACATGGTGAGGTACTTGTAAAACAAACTGCCCCTGTTGGAGTGTTTGGCATGTTGATTCCACAAGTGTTGAAGCATGTCACGTGGATCAATCTGCCTCCCGCACAGACAACACCAGGTGCTAAGGGCTGTGCAAAGCGTGTCATCCTCAATGAGCTCTGCAAAGAGGCCGGTAGCAAGTTTGCTGTCCATGTCGGGGAAGGAGAGCGAGATGGTAGGGCTCAAAACTTGAAGATCAAGCCGAAGAGCATAGGACATGATCAAATCATCGCTGCCTCCATGAAGTCTGGTCAAGTCATGGTGGACAAAGAGGGCCAGCTGTGTGAAGACTGTGCAGACATGTGGTGTTGTAGGCGGCCGAAGGCAGGAGCAACCCAGGTTCCTCAAGGCGCTATCCGTTTGAAGCCACTCCGCATAGGTGGTGGCCTGTGGCCAGTGCTCATTGTGATGGTTCCCCAGGTGTTTCAGCAGGGAAACAGAGCTCCCAGACTGATGTCCACAAAGTCCGCAGATGTACCCAAGTCGCCGAATCAGGGATTTGTAAGCCATGAGATGGTCAAAGGTCCCGCCATGAAGTCCTGAGATGATCAGCGGATGATGCCACAGGAGAGGCGGGTCGTCGTCAGGTGGAGTGGAGCAGTGTCCTCCATCAATGTGGTGCCGTAGAGCAGCCAGACTCAGGAATTTGGAGTGACAATGTGCACATTGAGTCTGCCCAGGTACTTGATCTCGTCCAGCCACAAAGGTCCTAGTCGTCGTGGAGTGAGTATGATCCAAGACCTGATGCTGTTGAAGGCCTGCCGCGGTCACAAACTTCCGAGGACAGAGTCCACAGGAGAATTGGGCTTCCATCCTTTGAGGAGGTTGTGGAACAGGAGGAGGACTTGCCGGGAATTGCTCCCGGTGCTTCCGGTAGGCCAAGGCTAGGCCCAGCTGCTTCTTCACTGGACATGTGTGGGTCCTGCTCCGAAAAGCTTGTTCACAAAGTTCACATGGAGAGGAGGCACGAGCCCTCACCACATTGGGGAGAACGTCCCCCATAAGAGCATAGATGTCCCCATGATCTCTCCCCATGTGTGCAGACATTTGCTGAAGTCTCGAGGACCAAAATCCACAAAGTATGCACCGCTGGGAAAGAAAGTAGCAAAGCGGACGATCTCGAACCAGTGGTTCCAGGTCTCCTCCATCATAGTAGTCCAGCAGCCGAGTCCGGAAGGCATGAAGTTGTTCCGGAGGTGCCTTGGTTGGATCGAAGTTGGTACATGCAAACGAGGAGATGTGATGTCGGAAGTTCTGCCAGCTAATGAAATGTTCTCCACAATGTCTGCAGGTTGGTCTGCCATCAATCGAGTCTCTACCAATATCCAGTGGAGGACCGTTGGTGTGAAGAATCCCGTGCGAAAATGTTTCATGTCTTTTGAGCGTGTAGTAGTGACGAAACATAAGCCCACAGGTGTAACATTCCAGTCCTGCCTCTGCAAGGGGAAGAGAATTGCCCGGTTCTGATGTGCTGAGTTCCTGCAGCCATGTGTCAACAAGATTGATTGAGCATCGAAGGGAGTCCAAGTCCAAAGTGTGAAGAACGTCCAACTCATGCAGTTGAACAAGTCTTGCCTCGTGTCGGTGTAGTTGAGAGGCCATCCGCCCCCGCAGCACAGCAACCGGGTGTTGCAGGTGGTGCTCAAGAAAAAAGGCATGATGTGACTTGTGAGTCTGAAATGAGTGATCTCCATCGTGGTCATGGCCTTGGAGAAAATGGGAATACTGGTGCTGTCAGTACCTGTTGCATCAAGTCCATAGATCCCTATGGGAAGAATGCATGTTTGCCAAAGAGCCACCTTCTGCGCCGCGCGCATGGAGTTCTTGGAAAACCAACGATGCATTTGTTTGAATCGAAGTTTGCTTGCTTGAAGTCTGGCCTTCATCGTATCACGCTGAAAATTAAAATATCCCATCTGAATACCAAGATATTCGTGCTTCTCTTTGATTGGAATTTCATGAAAAGTGCCATCATCTTTTGGAATGCGGAGCGCTTGATGATCCAGCTTCCTTTTCACATACAGCTTCCGCGCGTGTTGGTGTTTTGTGCCACCCCAGCGAACAACAACTGCTGACTTGTGCATATTCACGGTCATGCCCAGCTGTTCCAGAATGGTGATCAGCTTCCCAAAACAAACCAACCCAAAGTGAAGTTCGTCAAAATCATGAAATATAAAGCAGGCATGCCCGTCATCGGCATAAAAGGTGCAGCATTCCCTCATCCAATTGGTAGAGGTCGCCGCCGCCACACGTTCAAGTGCCAGTGCTATGAAGCATGCCCAAAAGTAGGGAGCACCTCTGCAGCCTTGTCTCACACCTCTATGAGTGGGTTGAACGGCAGAGAGTCCTTTCCATTGAACAATGTAGGAGGTTTCGGTGTGCCAACACAACAGAAGAGCTGAGAGATCTTGGGGAAGACCAAGGAGGTTAAAGGCCTCTTGCAGGTGTTCCCTGGGCATTGCATCAAAGGCGCCCGTCATGTCAAGGAAAAGTTGACGTCCGCCAAAGACCGGAGGTTTTTTCTCCCCATGTGCCTGTACTTTGCCAGCCTCATATCGCCATTTGTGATGAAGTGCTTGAACTGCCCTGGCGTGAGCTTGGACACGTGAGATGGCTTCCCAAGTGCCTCTCCCAGGCAAATAGGCAAATTGCGGGAACCATGTGAGAGCACGAAGAGTATGTTTTTTGGCCTTGTGAACAAACATGGACATGATGGTCTTCGAAAGAGGTGTTTGCAAGGCAATGGGTCGCAGAGCTTTAGGTTCAATGACCTTCTTGTTGGGCTTGGGAAGGAGAACAACCCATCCTGTCCGCCATTCCTGGGGGATGTGGCCTGCAGCCATCCATTGGGATAGCCAGGAGTGGAGCAAGCTGCCCAGTTCCTCAGCCATGGATTTCCAAATGAAGCTGGGCGCCACGTGCGCAGGGACACTGGTGTGTCCATACAAGGAGCGCAGTGAGTTTGTGATGTCACCTGGTCCAAATGGCAGTGCATGAAGGTGAAAGTTGACTCCTTGCAGGTCAGTCCCCGCATAAACCCCTTCCATGTAGTCAAGAATCCACCTCAGTTCGTCTTCAGGGGACATGAGCATACCCTCATGCTTTCGAAGTTGAGGACGTGGGGGTCGATGTTTGGGCGTCAGGGAGTTGACCACCTTGAAGTAGCGTCGGGTGTCGTTGGTGGACCAATGATGCCTGGCAGTATCAATGGTGTCCTGAAGTTTCAGTTTTTTCGCTTCCCTGGCCGATTTGGTGGCCGCCCTCCGCCATCTTTGAATCCGAGTCACTCGAAGCCAAGAGCCAAAAATGTGCTCCTGCCTGGATGAGTGGTGAGCCCGCTGAGCAACATCAGGAAGATGTAGCCGGGATAGTGTAGAGGCCCAGGACCAATAATTGGTTGTTGAAGGTTTGTCAGACCGCCCAGATGGCTGGAAAGAGAAACACGCATCCATCATGACCTGGTTGAGAGCCTCCAGATTTGGTGAATGATCCCGAAGATTGTCAATTCGGTTGCCCAGGTCTTGACGCCAGTGGTGCCAATCCAGACTCTGAAGTTGCCAGTGCCGTTGAAGAAGATCTTGTTGGATCCTGTTCAGGCCCGAGGGAGGTTGCTTCCATCCCCTCCATTTGTAGGGAAGATTGAACAGAATCGGCACATGATCTTTGGTGTGACCAAACTTGCCTGGGAGGTGTTCCAGGTAGATAGGTTTCTTCGTGATGGAGTCACTAGTTTTGTGTCGGACCATGACATAGTCAATCCGAGATAGATGCCCCAGGCCGCCCCGATAGGTGGGACCAAGCGAGATGTCCCAGGTGTTGATGGCCATGAGCCCCCTCCTGTGTAGAATGTCAGCCAAGAGATGTGCATCCTGGTGTTGAGTCCCAGAAAGCCGCCCCCGTCGGCCTTGGAAGTCATGAAGTCCTACACAGTGCGGGGTCCGAGGCAAGCTGCTATTGAAGTCACCGGCCAGGATGACCACATTCCGTTGTGGAAGACCTGCCAATAGGCCATCCAAGGCGCCCAGAAGTTCGAAGCGTTTGTCCCTGCATTGCTGGTCAGATCCAGTCCATGGATGCTGGTAGAAGTTGACCAGGTCAAGGCCCGTGGAGTCAAGGTAGAGCCGGGCATGTAGAAGCCGCCCTGGAGTAACCTCTCTCCAGGAGAGCCGATCTGGAGGGCAGAAGGCCTTCCGGATGATGGTCAGTAGCCCTCCTGCTCGATCTTGAGATCCACTGTGGATATATGCAAAGGTGTTGTCAGTCCAATCACCTGTGAATCCCCACCGTGTGTCTTGAAGTTGAATTAGGTCTAGTTGCTGTTGATGCAGCCATTGCCGGAGGATGTCAAATTTGTAGGTCCCCAGGGAGCCGATGTTCCAGCTGAGTCCTTGAAGCCTGTTCTTCCGTAGTTTGGCAGGTGGTGAGGAATTAGGTTGCCCCAAGGAAGTCTGTGGAGTGTCAGTGACCTGCCAGGGAAGTGGAGTGACTCCAAGCATCTGGGCCGTATAGAGCTTCCCTTTGTACCATGTGTGCCCGTGAAGCTGGGCCCGCTTGAGCGCACGAATGTAGGATTTCTTCTTGGGAAAGTGCTGGCAATTGTCCAGACGTTGGTGTGTGGATCCAAGGCCACTCGGCTTTGCCGTGTTGGTTTGCTGAATGGCAAAGGTCTTGTTGGCTTCACCGGACCATGTGGCAGGTCCGGAACCCTCGGGCCACCAGGGCATGGCGTTGGCATTGAGCTTTGTCATATAGTCCTCGAGGAAGAGCCCAAAGAGGCAACCGAGGAAGAGGAGGTATATGCCAGCCCTGGCTGGGGACTTGAGACCCCAGCTAGCTCCAACCGTAGGTGCAAGGACCTGGGAGGTGGTTCTCGTGGTCCAGAATCTTTGTCCGCTCAAGGAAGAGGTGATCTGGTAGTTCACAAAGGTTCGAAGGACGAACAGGTTAATCGCCTGAAAAAGGAAGACCACAGTCAAGATGACCTTACCGGCCTCGGGGACAGTCTCAGGGTGAGGCCCTTGAGGAAGTCCACCTGGTTGCCGGGTAAAGAGCCGGTAGAGGTGGTCAAAAACTCCAGGCTGACCATGAGCGGGGAGAACCGCACAAGCCCGCACCTGATGAAGGTGTAGGGCTTGAGAGCTAGTGGCCCTTATCATCATCATCATCATCATCATCATCATCATCATCGTCAGCACGGGCACCATCAAGAACATCACTGTCACTGTTACCATCATCATCCCCAGTTGTGGCTCCCAGTGAGGGTTGGCTACCCAAAACATTTTGGGTAGCCGACCTCCAAGTGGTGTTTGTTTGGGGGTGGCCAACGTTGGTTGGTAGGCTTTGTGCAGGTGGGGGTGTGCACCTCAGCCTCATAGATGGGCAAACGCTTGTACGGTTTCTAGGAATTAAGGTTGGCTACTGTAGATAGTGAGAGGACATCACTAAGGAAGACCGCGAGCACCTGAAATGGTGATGCTTTACTTTCAAAAATCCAGCAATCTGCCGGTAAGAATGCTAAGAGCTCAGCAAAGCATCATTCGTTGAAGGCAGTGCCAGTTATATGGGAACTGTTAGCAGTGAACTCTGTCTCTGAGCAAGCTACATACTTTTTTTCCTCAACCTGCCTGGATACTGTATCACTTTCGGATGAGGCGATGTGAGAAAGGATCTATCTGAATGCAAACAAACAAAAGGCGCAATAGCAAAAGCCCACCTTGGATTAAAAGAAATTTATGGGCATAATTTGGAGCCAGATTTAGCGATTATTGATGCCAAAATGGCCTTAATATGTTCTTCATTTGTCAACCCTTAGCTACCCTACATTAGAACGGAGCTTTTGGGAGCCAACCCCGAATCAGATTAAAACTATTTAGGCCAACATACCCTTGATTTGATCTTCGTTTCTCAACCCTTAGCTACCACCAATTAAATTGATGGAGTCCATCCCCTGTTTCTGAGTCATCACTTATTGTCTTGTTAGGAACCAACCCCGGCACCCCCATGCGCAGCAAGCATGAAGCGCATACATGCAGGGGCAACACCTAGGTTCCTCACATCTACACTGTATATACATACGAGTTTTGTGGTACAGGTGATACAGGTGGTGCAGGTTTTGAGATACAGGTGATACAGGTGTTGAGGTACAAGTGTTTCCAACTACAAAATCGAAATCTGCATATGTAATTCCTCTCAAGGCCGGGCTGACGCGAAACGAAACCCTCTGCGGAGATCGTGCATGTCGGATGCGCCACACTGTGGTAATATGCAAACCATCGTGCGCCGCGAGGAACCCTCTGCTGAGATCGTCGATTGCGCGCACGTGTGGCAAAATGCGAATTTTGGTCGTTCGTGGGCGCACCCTCTGCGGACATAGTGTGCGTTGATTGCGCGAACCTGTAGCGACATGCAAATTTTTTGGGGCGTATATGCACGATGACGAAGCGCCAACGTCGCCCACGCCCACAGCAGTTAGACTCACGCCACCTAAGCGACGCGTCCTGCAAAACCTCACTGTGTCCGGACCCCTTGCGAGTTGAACGGCCAGGCACCAAATTCAGTCAAAAAGAACATGCCTTAGTGAGCAGACAAATCCTGTGCATCGCTTTTCACGGTTTTTTTGCACTGCTTTGCACGCGTGTACCTTGGACCTTTTGCTAGCGCCATGTCCACCAAGTAACTGCAGGCAGTTGACCACCGACATTGAGCTTCGCGCACAGGATCCGCCGCAAAATAGAGAACAACATGTCCTTTCAAATTGTTACTTTATGTTTTGGCCGCCGTTCTTTTGGCCGCTTCAGCAAAACGATATGTTTTTGGGGGTCACCTTTCAAAGCCACCTTTTATGGGGATGTGGGGATGGGAAGGTTCCGGCGCGCACTAACAGCCTTACGCAGCTCTCTGGGCATAGACAACTTCGGAAGGCCAACATCACAACAGGGACATTGCCAAGCACCTTGTTCCTTAGGTATCATTTTTGATGGCACAACGGCCGGTGCGTCATGTGATTTGACCAAACAGGCGCTAAAAGGGACTTCAGAGCATCCTTTCTCTTTCTAGACACAGTTTTGGGAAGATCGTGTGGAGGGAAGGGGTGCGAATATCTGATTTCGATGATCGGGCACAGGATCCGTGAACCAAGCTGTGAAGAGAAGGCGTACTCACGCTGTTTGCCCCAGCACCTTTCAGCTCATCTCCCTCCAGAATCTCACTTTCAGCAAGCCATGCGTGAGGCAGGGGTTGGGTGTGGTTAGGGGGAAGCACCATAGGTTTACAATGTTTCGCCCCAACAGCAAAATTGTGTTTATTGACAGCCGGAGCCAGGGTATATCTTTTGACCCGGTCACCATCTTCTCTGAACACTATCAGTGGTGTGCCCGGCTTCGCTGAAGCGCAATGCCATCAATCCAAGTGTCTGGTTTCAACATGTTTCAACCATTTCTCAACATTTTTTGGGACATCCACCTTAGCCCATCTTTTCCGGAGACACATCTTTATCCTTGGCCATCAGGTGAGCATACAATCGCCGATGCTTCCGTATATGTTGAGTTGCCTGACCTCTAAGCCATGCCGCTTCTCCTTTGCCTAGATCAAATCCAGTTGGCAAAAACATGTTTTGCCTGCGCCTGCGCACTAATTACGTCAGAACTTGCGACTTGGTGTGGCCAAGTTACATCTGTGATGTCGCTGTGCCATGCGCTTTTGCACGACATCGTGATTTCGGGGAAGATGTTCTGGAAGCTTTAGCGGCCATGAACGCAGAACAATGTCTACGTGAAAGCTTTTCTGGCCTTTTTGCATGAAGGCATGTGGAAGTTCAGTTTCTATCCTGCAGAACACTACCGCGACCATGATGATGCCATCGCAATCCTGCAGTTATACATCCATGGCTTTCATGCAGCGCTGATCATGACGGAAATCTAATTACGTCAACCCGTCGTCTAGTTCTGTTTTTCTTCTTTGGTTCTTCTTCTTCTTCTTCTTCTCCTCCTTCTTCTTCTTCTTGTCTTCTGCTTTGTCGCCACTCTCTCCACAGCCGAGGCTCGCAGTGCATCGCTGCAACACAGCCATCAGGTCTCCAGGCAGAGGCGATGAAGCCGAATAAGGCTGGCCTGGATGGAAGGAATGGCCAGGAGACTTGATACTTTGGACTTGGGAGGGGCAAGAAATCCAAAAATGCGGCCTGAGATGTGCTAAGTAGTATCGCTGGACAATTCATCACCTGCTGCAAAACCCTACCACAGGTGTTGGCCCATGACATGGAATGGGTGACAACATAACCAAAGGATCAGTAGTGAGTTTGGCAAAGGCATCAGAAAGCAAGCGCACAAAAAAACAACATGATTCCTAAACTTCCTCAAAATGCACAAGCAGTAGTGTTTGAAGCACTCACTCATGATACTGGGGCAAGCTGCCACAAGTCTACGAGAAGGCGTTGAACCGAGTTGGTGCTAGAGACTGGGTTGTGTCGACCTCCGGTTGGGTGCACCCTATGGCAAGCTGCTAACATCAGAGCCCCCTGCAGCCCTGTCTCCGACTGACATACAGCTGTCAGTATCCTACGCCCAAAGTGGCCGAATCCAAATGGGCCTGCAACTGCGAAGGTCAAGCGGTACCTTGGATTACAGAAAGCTCTTGTTTCTGCTGCTGTTCGTGCTCCTATGATACAAGTTGGTAAGTCTTCGAAAGATATGAAAAAGATTCAGGGCAGGGAAAAGTGCTTATCTCATCGTGTGAACCACCACCAGGGTCCACACCTCTTCTTCTGCCGACGTCTGCTTGCGCGGGTGATACTTGCTGCAGGGTGTTTCCGAGGTCCCTCGTGACGGTACTCGTGACAGTCCTTTTCGGTCACCCTCTCACGTCCGGCGAACGGTCCGGCCCCGAAGGGTCCCAGGTCTGGCACGTGTGTATCCTCGGTCACCTTGAGAGTCAAAATCTGAGATTGATGTCCAAGTGTTGGGACTCAGAACTTTCAGACTTTGTGCCTGTATAAAGTGAGGACTTGTCGAAAAATAATTACTTATATATTTCATAGAAGGCGCCTTTAGTTGACCCTGGCGCCATTTCCTCTCCCCTCCTCCCACCCAGTTGGCCCGAAGCGTCTCAGCTGGGAGGCCGATGCAGAAAGTTTCTCGAGCACCGTTGCTCATCCCGCAGCTTGGTCTCGGTGGCCTGAGATGACGGCCACGCAGCGGGCAAAACGGATGTCCCGCAGTGAGAGACTCGGTCCTGCCACGGGGATCTGCCAGGTCAACCGATCTAGCTGCATGGAGATGGAAATGAGTGGACTCGTAAAAGGACAGAGGAATCAGCAACCGGGAAGTAATGCAAGAAAATGACCGCTTGGCCCAAGTATATTATATATACCTATATAACACAACTTGAAGTGCAAACCTCGTCGATAATCTATATCTGTACTGTGTCGGTCTTTCTCTGTGCGTCACAAGCGCGTCTATTGCCGCTGCGGCTTCAGTCTTTGCACCTGTCCTTTTGACACTGTGCAAAGGTTGAGCATCAAACCCCACCCTCCAGTCTTAAAGAGTCTGGAACTCAGAACCACGTGGTTCCAACGTCTGCTCAAGGCTGGGCTGGAAGGAGCTTGGATCGTTAAACACGGAGCTGCTCGCATGTTGCGCACAGAGCCGCTGTGGAGGCAACAAGAGGCGACGGAGACAAACAGTGGCCTCATATTAGTGTCCGTGGCTGGGTTTCAATTTCAGCCTATTGACACTGACACGTAAACACTTTCCTCACTGTCAATTCCTGTAGCATCTTGAGCCTCCAGGCACGGACAGACTTAGTCCGGCGTGCCTAATCTCTTCCTATATTGACTACTCCTGGGCGGTTCCAGGGGCACATACTCCGGCGGCGGGCCCCAGCCAGCTGGCAAGGGTGAGTTGAAGACAAACGTGCTGCCTGGCTTGTACCTCCACGATCCGGGGCGTCATGCTGTGTGTGTGTGTGTCAAGGCATTCCCGTCAACTCATTGCTTCAAGAAAAAACCGTGCAGAACAAATCACACGCCCCTCATGTAACAATCCCCCTCGAACAAGCGTGCGCAAGCTGCTCTCGGATCCGCTGGATGTGGCTCATCTCTGCCCGTCGCATTCCTTGGAGTGGTCTTCTACAGGGTAAGCCCGGGCTTGTGAAAACTCAAGCAGCTGAACCCTTGGTCGGCTCCAGCAAGGACCAGGCTAGACCAACAAACATACAATGCAGCTGATGGAGATCCTACTACTTCTTTGACTCGATCACCAGTCTCTCCAAGCCTGCTGTGTCTGCTCCACATGAAGTGAAACAACGAAGCAAAGCGAAAGCAAGTAAGGCAAGGTCACGCCAGAAAGCAAGCAAAAGGGTCAAGTTTAGGCTACATGGGTTGGTAGGTGAGTGGTGGGAGCAAGCAATCTGCACATGTAGGTCCTATCTAGGTCCTACGTTGTCCTACGTAGGTCCATTTACAGTTCACCTTCACCCCAAAGCAATGGTTCAGCCTAAGCTCGAGGACTTGCGCCAAGCGGTGCTATGGCATTCAGCTTCGACTGCACATGCAGCCGCCGCGCATTCAAGGCCTTCTGCATTCGGTAGGCTGTCCACTCCACTTTGGTGATGCCCAACTCTTGCCAGGTAAGCCTGGGAGGAATAGGCAGAGCAAAAAAGAGGTCTTCATCCAAGCTCAACTCACTCAACACATGCTGTGCGACCAAGGCACATGGTTCTAGGGTGGGTCAAGGTCCGGAAGAGTTGTCGTGCCTCGCCGTGGCGACAATACTTGAGGATCTGGGCCACTGCTGCCTGGAACTCTGCCTGGCTGCTCACCGAAGCAAGGGAACGCCGCAACCGGGAACGGGAAACCCTTAACACTATGCAGGCGTCACAGGGCAATGCGTCGCACTCCTCATCCTCTATATTGCTGTAGATGGAATGTGACACCCTGACAATGGGTACCTATGTACATGACATGTTGGAAGTGTTCCATACATAGTTCATCTAATGTACTTGGATGATCAGTCGCACGTCAGCATGCGCATGAGTACATCTTTTCTACTTGAGAGGCACCGGACTTGCCAAACTCTCAATGAAATGGCATACCAGACCTGAGAAATATTTAACTCATCTGTGCAAACAAACTGCCAAAAAATGAACGAATATATACATATATAAGGGTACAACGTCGTTCCTCGTGGATTGTGGTTGGATTAGGTACAGAAATCAGTTTTTGGAAAGCAAAGTGGCGAAGCAATCTGCCCGGATTGACTGCATCCAAGTCACCAGAGACAGCTCGCCACTTTTGTTAGCATCAATGGCCTCAAAGGCCTTTGGCAACGAGCCAAAGGTCTTGATCAAGTATACCCGGAACTTTTGAGCCTCCT
Organism: Durusdinium trenchii; assembly: GCA_963970005.1. Lineage (NCBI taxonomy): Eukaryota > Dinophyceae > Suessiales > Symbiodiniaceae > Durusdinium > Durusdinium trenchii. The sequence goes on along the minus strand of CAXAMN010002891.1, from coordinate 1,097,910 downwards.
GACGAGGTGTGAGGAGCTGCAGGCAGTACGTTTAGCAGTAATGATCTGATTTGTGAAATGAACATGCGGAGTATTCTGCCAAATCCGCCCAGCCGAATCCGTCCTCCTCCCAGTCCACTGACACCCTGTGGGAGTACTCAGACTGATCGAATGAACGGCTTGGGTCCAAATGCCTTGCCGTTAAGAAGGGATCTCGATTCACCCAGTGCACTCCAAGGCGTCTTCGTTCGGCCTTTTTTCTCTTGGTTTGCTCCCAGCTCTGTAGGAAGACAATATCCTGGCTCTGGACCGAATACGCGCTTCTCAAAAAAACACATCGAGGACATATATGAGTTGTTCTCTAAATTGATTGTTTGGGGTGGTATTCATTCAAAGGTAACATGTCCCGTATCGTTGTGCAGCGTTTCGCACACGGATGCCGTGGGCATTGGTTTGCAGAGTTCGCAGATTGACCCCCAAGGACATAGGACGCACATGACAGCAGAGTTATCGTTTTTGGGATTTCCCGTGTCGCTTTCCACGGAAGGCTCCAAACCACAGTCTTGGATGAAACGTCCGTGTGGAAAGTGCATGACAATAATTTTAGTTAACTCTCATGTGGTCGTTAATTTGTTCTATTGAAAGAGGCCACATAAGAATCATTTGAGGAGAATCTTTGAGGAGAATCATCCATAATCCCACATCCAGTCAGTGGATGACATCCGGTATCTTCACTGTCCTCCAGTGCCAGATTTCGGCTACCTCCTCGGAGAAGAAGATATTCGAAGAGTTCTGTGACCTTCGGTAGAACAGCGTGAACAACATCTGATTCAACAAAAATGCATTGAACAGAGAGATCACCCACTTTCGACAATCGTGCCTCCTCTTCATCCTCATAGCCCAAGGACTTGCAACCTTCGATGAACATCGGTAGGCCAACCACATTGCTGCGGTCCTTGTCCATCACAACCTGTCCAACACCCAGAATCATAGTATCGGGTAGCAAATTCCGAACTCTAAGTGAAACCAGCCAGGAGACACAATGCCCTGTGACAAGATTTTGCCCCGAGTCGCTCAAAATTGTGTTCAGAAAAGATTTGCGCACTCCGATCAAATGGCAATGACCACATGCACACTCTGGCATGGCAGCTCATCGACTAACTGCTCCCGTAGCCACAGCCCACTCATGTCCAATCTAAACATCTCAATGCACTGGGGGACCCTCAGGAGTTTGTACATGAAACCATCTCCTCAACATGTGCATGTCTGTATGAGAATGTCACGATCAAAGTCAAAGTCTACGATACACAGACTTAGCCAGCACAAGCCGCAGCCTGCTTCAGAACAGTTGGCAGTGCCGACCGGATACAAAAAGGAATTCGAGTCGTATCCAAGAGATGCAAATCACACGAGCACCGCATTCAAAGAAGGCATGATATAGAGCTCATTTACGCCGCGGAGCTCATGATCAACATGGAACCTTGGGAACCAATGGGTTGTATTCCATGTTAATCTTGCCCGGTGTAGATCTTCTTTCCACCAGAACTACAACGCCACGTCAAACCAGTGTCACAGCAGGCCAGGCCTTCCACATGTGCTGTATGGATTCATGATGCATCAAGCTCATGACCCGAAACTTTTCCAGCGATGCAGCTGCTTTGGGATCAAGTTCATCAAAGGAGATACTGCCTGAGCAAAACAAAACTCCGACTGTTGCAACACAAACCGGAGTCGGGTGCCTGAAACATTGCGCCGGTGCTGCTAGCGTCAGTCTGCTGTACGACGACTCTTTTTCATGATGAGTTCAGACCCACACGTGTCGCGACTGCCTGCGTTTCCACCATCAAGCAAATGCCACAGGGTGCGGATGTTGCCCACGTAGCCCAGTCTACGAAGTGCCTGTTTCAGCTTCTGGCAGGGCTTCGAAAGCACGACCACAACATCCTCTATCCTAATTCTTGGCTCAAATCCCAAACCGATTCGCCCACGTTTCCCCAACCGAAGGGTTCGCTTCGAACAACGGGGTGCTGCCGTCTCACGCCGAGGTCCCGCTGAACGCCCCGGAACGCCTCGCAAAACTCTCGCATGTCGAGCTTGCCACTGCCATCGGCGTCGAGGCCCAAGCGCCAGGCACGAGACAAGGTGCCGAACTTGGAGAGCAACACCTGAAAATATGGCCACGGCCCGGTAATGGCCTTGAACGGGCCTGAATGGCAAACAAGACTTCAGAGCCCGTAATGCATTCGGCCCGGCCATGGCCCTCCAAGTCACCTCTTTGAACTCGTCGACCGCGTTGCCGCCCACGAAGAAGGTACTACGAGTCCTTGAGCCCTCGACCAAGCCGGCCTCCACCAACATGCGCCGGCGTAGGTGAGGACCTGGGCATTTACTCGATGTTTGAAGATTTTTAAGCCCGTGGCCCTCCCTCCTTAATCCTCCTTACTTAATTGAGCAAGGGGTAAGTTCGCTCCTAGACACTAGGACGCTCCTAGCTAGGATGCAGGATAGCTCACGCACGAATCATTTGGTTCCTAGAATTGTAGGGAACTTAACAAGTAGAGTCTTTTAGGTTACTCTCCCACTCCCAGGATCATTTTGCATCATTGCTTTGCTATTTATCCATGTATGTTCAGTATCTCCTGGTTTCCTCACGGCTGTTTTCGAGGCACCGGAGTTCCACCACATGGCGTTGGCGGCTCACATGTGGCATCTCCACGGAGACTTCTTGAGCCGAAAACAGCTTGACGTCCTGACCGGTCTCAGCAACAAAAACAGCTTGGCTTCACACATCTTCAAACGACGACTGGTCTGCTCTATGGCATGGTCCACTTACCAGGTGCACAGGTCTTGGCAAAACAGGCTCCCCGCAAAAAGAAGGAACATCCAAAGACGTTGTCCTTTCAAGTTCACCGCAGCATCTGTTGTACTTCCGTCATGTTCACCGGAAGCTCTGAAGATATAATCACTCTTGGGACCAAACGGTTGGCGACACCACAATCAACTGCAGACCAAGAGCTGCATATTTGCCATCCGTGACCGTCGGGTGGCCGATATGAGACAGGTGCAAGCCTCACATCCAACATTTAGGATCCTCTGATGGGGTTTCTTAGTGTGACCCACTTGCCGCGCTAGTGGGCACTGCAACCCATCTGCATGCATCAAAGTCACGGATTTGATGCATTCGCCCTGTCACCAAGCGAACTGCCACCAAAGACACCGCGCCGCTCAGCATGCAGTAGCTCAAGACTTTCAGCCCTGAGTGTGGGCCACTTCAAGAGGCATGCCCTACCACCACCCCAGTCCACCTTGCGAGAATCGTCTCAAGAGACGTGGCAATGTTTCTACACATCTGACTCACCTCACAAACTGACATGTTTCTTGGAATCAGGGCGAGCAGGGTCATGTCGCGAATCAGCATTTGTTTTTGCAAGCAACGTCAGCTTTGGTCGCATATTTCTGGAACGTTTTAGGGTGATTTGTGGTTCGTTTTGGGACTCACAGTCTTGCAGGCTGGCTCTCAAGAGCACTGCCAAGGAACTGGTGATGGCCACCCTGCCCCTGCGTGTCACAGAGCTCTGGTCACTTCGGCCCCCCTTCAAAGCATGCACCCGCGCCACCACGGCACCGCGAGGCGGGAGCCAGCCATGGGAAAGCACCAAGTACTCCTTGCACTGACAGGACATCCACTGAATCGGTGGCAAAGACCGTTCGTTCCTAGCCTTTCTCTTGGTGGCATGACACAACAATGGTCTTTCTTGTCGTGCTCGACATCAGCTTTTAACATCGAGGCTTTTTCAGCATCATGCCAAGTCACTCGGTGCATCTGGCCTGCAAGACAGGCACACTTGCAATCAATGGATGGCAATGGCAAACCGGTGGCCTGTCTGAAGTTGAAGACGCAAGTCGAAGTACGCGCTGTACGTTTTGGCCACAAGGATCAAGCCCGAACTGGGCACATCCAAACCTGGGATCATGCTCCATCATAGGTGCTACAATAACCAAACAAGTCAGCAGTCATAAGGCAGGCACGGTGTAAAAAGCCTTTGGCATTTGCCGTGTCGCGGAACACTGGCCAGCGACGAACAGGAAAGATTCCCTTCAGGAAGTCTCCCAAGGATGCTTCACCTGAGGTGGAGAAATCGTCTATTCGAGGCATGAAATGATAAAGTGACGCTTTTGTAGGAGATTGCAAAACTGGCACAATGATGAATTTTCAACAAAAAATACCAGACAAGGAAGGAATCCGAAGGATCCGAATTGGGGATGGACAAGAGTGACTAGAGTAACCTAAGACCTGGAGAAGACCGGGATGAGGCGTATGGCCCGCATGGCTGGGTACCTAAATACACCTTCTCCAATGACCTTCGTCGCAATCATCATCGTCGTCATCATCATTGTCATCACGTGTTTGCTTTGGTTCCGGCAGGAACCTTCCCGCGGAGTCCAGAATTCCCCCCTGAGAGGCCATTTTACAAAACTTCCGAGTAAACTCCAGAACTGCTCAGATTTAGGGGAATCCAGTCTGCGAGGACGTGATCCACTGAAGGTGAGCAAGCAAAAAATATCAAACTGGAAAAGGACGACAGAAATCACAGAACGACAGAAATATTCAAAACAGCCGTCGAACGTCGAACATGCTGGGAGGATCTGTCACGTCCCAAAACGACCTATTTTATTCACCATCTGCCGCAGGAGGCTCAACGGAAGGCAATCGAACTGCTAACAAGTGACTGTTTCTATCCGTGTTTGAATCCACTTGCCAATGAGGAGGTTTGCTTATCACAAGCAGATCTTCCAACTCGAGGTGGATCAGAGTCTTGTCAGAAAAGAGGTCGTAGGCCAAGTTAGGCACAGGCTGCCTGCCGGATGCAAACTACAAGCACTGGAGCATGGCAAGCACATGTCATATTATCTTCAACTAAGAAGGGTAACAAGCAAAATGTGTCTGTTTCCCAAATACCCACTTGCGGTTCCTTCCTCGCCTGTCAAGAAGCAAAGCTGACTGCGCCAAGAATTCTGACACTTTGCCCAGCGTCCTCCAATGCCAAAGTCTCTTTGTTTCAGATGCAAATTTGGGGAGGATTCAGAGATCCTTTGCAAAATTATGGACACACAAAATTGTGTGCCAAACTGCTTAAGGGCTTAAGTCAAAAATTATACAATGTAGAAAAACATGTGCGTGGTAGACTCTATGCATGTGTATATGTACGAATATATGTATGTATATTTATATATACAGTATATATATATATATATGTGTGTGTGTTTTGTGTGTGCGCAACATCACACAACCAGTTGCACTCCTTCTGCGTAAGCTTTTGAGGAAGCTGCATGCCCATGACGTCGTCAGAGCAGAGGAGGCAAAGTCCAAAAGAACGCCGCTGTGCCTCTGTGGAATGTTCCCACTCCGTTGACAAACAAGACTAAACTCCCTAGTGGAGCAACAAGTAAGGACGCTCAATCTTTGCTGCTCCAGGCTAATTCTGAACTCGCGCTGGCTCTGGCCGGTTCCGCATAGGCCGGGCTGCCAGCATGAATTGGTGGCACTGTGAAGTGAAAACATTGAAATTCTCCCAAAAGTTGCCTTTCCACTTTCCTTCAGCCTCTTTAGCATCTTTAGCATCCACAGTCACCTTTTTCGAGGCCTTGGGCCCATCGGAGTCGAGGCCTTGGGCTCGTGTTCCAGGTGGTGTTCCGCCGCATACTGACTGCCGGCCGGCATATTGCGACATCTCAAACACTCCCATCACGATATCAACCTTTGTCCTTCACGCCCTCGCACCGGGATTCGAGTCTACCCCGTGCTCCTGTTCCCAGTATCAAGCTCCATTCATGGCTGGTATGTCTGGGTCAGGATCTGGATCATCACCAACTGCCTCGCCCACCTTGGCCACGATGTCAGCAAATGCCTTGGCACCCCGCGTCAGAGTTTTGCGACGTGCTCTCGTCACCAGACCTGCAAAACTGCTGCTGCTGCCTGGCAGTGCCAAGGAAGACCTGCGTGGACTTGG
>CAXAMN010002891.1:1011758-1091910 GCA_963970005.1 Durusdinium trenchii | reverse complement strand
TGCTCTGGTCACCAGATCTTGTTTTACACCCGCAAAGCTGCTGCTGCTGCCTGGCAGTGCCAAGGAAGACCTGCGGGCATCTAGGTAAGCATCTGGGTCACCATCAGCTGTATCTCCAACTTTTGCCATGATGCTTGCCAATACCTGAGCCCCCCTTGTCATGGTTTTCCGTCGTGCTCTTGTCACTTTCTCTTGGTTCTCTGCATCCCTGGAGGGGTCTTTGGCGCCTGGCACATCCCTGAAAGAGCCTTCTGTAACCGGAGCATCTCGAATGGAAGCACTGGGAGAAATCATAGAAGATCTGCGTGCACCGCCTTTCGAATCAGCCTGAGCCGAGCTAGACATCCCGCCTATCGCCATGATGCCTGCCAGTACAGCGGCACCCTTTGTCATGGTCTTGCGGCGTGATCGGTTCACTTCCTCCTGCGCTTTCTCATCTCTGAAAGAACTGCTGCTCGGAACAGTCATGGAAGCTCTGCGGCCAGCACTTCGAGGGGAATTTCCTGGGGAGATCGAAAGCCTTTGTTGGCTTTGCTGTGAACTCCCGCTACTCAAGTCCAAAGGTTTGGGTCCATCTGTGGCCTGGGCGTGGTCAAAATTCAATCTCTCCACAATGTGGCTAAGCTCACGCCGAACCTCCACCTCGCTATCTTCAGACTCAGAGGACAGCAGCTCAGCATGGCGAGCTAGAAGCACTTCGTGAGCAACCGCTTTGAGCTGATCGAGGACCATCGAAGCTTTCCATTCCAATGATTCGGCCGCATCTGCATGAGCAACTTCTGCCAGTAGTTCTCGCTCCTTCTCCACATTTATCTTCTTGAGCTCCTCCACTTTTTCCATGCATTCCCTAGCAAGTACCAAGTTGACGTTGTCATCCAAGCCTTGCATTACTACCTGGGAAGGTGATTCAGATCTATCGATCGATCAATGGATCTATCTATCTATCTATCTACCTATCCTACCCTACCCTACCCTACCCTATCCTATCGTATCCTATCCTATCTTATCTTATCTTGTCTTTACCTACCTACCTACCTACCTACCTAAACCTACCTACCTACCTACCTACCTACCTACCTATCTATCCTCTCTATCTATATATATATATATCTCTCTCTCTCCTCTCTCTCTATCCTCTCTCTCTCTCTCTCTGTCGATTTTGGTTTCGATCAGTGCCTAAGCCTACGCCGCCTTGGGAAGCGCAAATGCTGGCTCTTTAAGCCTACACTTCCTTTTATACCTGGGAGGTGTCTGGAAAGTCCAAGTCATCCCGCGATGATTGGTAGAACAAAAGCGTCTCAGCTTTAAACGCAGCTCCCTGGCGGCCCCTGCTGCACCAATTTCCACAGAAGCACCAAAAGCATAAAACAGCATCGGGAACACCACGTACCATACTAAATGACGCCTTAACAAAACTTGACCAGAACGTTGGACCAGGTGCATTGGCATCTTCTATCTCAGCGTGCAAACAGTCGTGGGTGTGTTCTTCACTGCGGATGGCCTTCAAGAGCTGGGCCTTTTTTTGCTCCTGTTCAGCAGTCTGCTGCTCCAGATGCTCCTTCTCCTTGATGAATGACATTGTTGAAAAAAATGTCCCACAACAAAACTTAGCCCGCCATCCCACATATCTCCCCAAAAAAATAATCTTATATAGAGAAAAGGGAGAGAAAAAAAAAAACGAACAGTCCGTCTTTTTTGTGGCCGGTCGAAAATCAATACCCACACGTCAGCCATAAACCTCGTGACGCAGGCATTTGTAGACAAAAAAGACACACAAAAGAAAGGAATAAGAACTGTTAAGCCAATGCCTGTGGTCGTTCTGAAGTCTCTTCAGGTTCTCCGCATGTTCTCTTTCCTGCTCAACATCATAGACCTGGCGAATAGCAGTAAAGTGGGCGACGCGCTTCTCCTCTGCGCTTGGCACATCTGGCAGGGGCTCAATATCTCGGAGCTGCGGTCGGGCACGTTTGAGGACCTCAAAAATCTTTTGCTTGCTATCCTCGACATCTGGGACTGCATGGTCCACTGCAGTCTTCAAGTCTTCGAATCGATGCAAAAAGCCTTCCAACTTCTTCTGTGCTTTGGTGAGCTGACCTATGTCTTGCTGAAAGCTCTTCTCAACAGACTCATTGAAGAGGGAGTAATTGGCGTGGCATGCGGAACGCCATTCCTCTGACCCCTCTCGCTCATTCCTCTTGGTGACAGACGTGCGACGTGACAAGCGCCGCGTCTCTTTTTGAGCATTGTAGCGCTCAAGCTTCTTTTTCAGAACCTCGATTTCCGTTTTCACTTTGGCAACCTTCATGGCATATTCAGTCTTGCCTGGGCAGCCAGCAAGTGTTCACAGCAAAAAGCATCATCGGGTGCCAAAGGGATATGGTCGGAGTCGGAGTTTGTTGAGTGGCAACATATATATATATATAGTGTATTGTATATATATATATATGGGTGTGTGTGTGTTTGTTTTTCTTTAGTTATTTATATAGTGTGTGTGCGTGTGCATCTTTGTGTGGTGGTGAAACCGGACCTGACCAGTCTGGCGTACCGGCAGTGATGACTTGATATCACCTCCTGGGCCCCGTTCGTATTCACAAGCTTTCGTCCGTTGCACCGGTTTGCTGTAGAGGCGGCTACTGAGCTTTCCACGCATTGGCTTGTGACACTTTGGAACGGGAGTTGGACTTGCTCAGTAGTGATCCTTTTGGCGCTTCTGAGCACGGTTGCACAGCGCTGCATTTACCTGGACTCTTGGTATTTCTTTTCCGAGATTGCGTCAAGGCATGTGAAGTTAGATTGTCGGTGGTTTATCTTGAGTGTGTGTGTGTGCATGCTTTCCACCAGAAAACACTACTGCTGAGTCAAATTTGGTGCATTCTCATGCCCAGGAGCTGAGCGTATCGTTTTCTTCCGGCTCCCACTCAGCTGCTGCGTCCAGCCCCCATCTGCGAACCTCTTTGAGCACCTGACTAGTCACGTTGTCTCGGGTTGGGTCTTCATCAAAAAGGATGGCACGTTGCATCTTACGCATTGCATGTTCATAGGCCGCCTGTCTCTTTGATTCCATTTCGAGCGTTTCCGTGTGTTTCTGCATGTCCCTGTACAAAGAATGGAACGCCTCTAGAACATCGGACGGTTGATGCTCTTGAGTCACATTCCCAGAGCGAAGGTCCACTTGATAACGGCTTTGGCCTCTGCCCTTTGCTTGCCCTTGCGGCTTGTCACCACCTGTCTGTTGCTTGATGGAGTTAAAGTAGCATCGAAGCACTTGGTAGGTGCATTTCTCTTTCTCTTCAAGGTCCTCACGGAACTTGCTAATGCATTCGTCGATTTCTTGCCAATCTCGATATAGATCTCTTTCTAGCTGGTCCATCTCTGAGTTTAATGTCCCACTACCAGCTGCATTGCGGGCGCACGACTCCTGTAAGACTTCAAGAGCGTCCAAACGTTCGTCACACCTGATGGAGTTCAGCAATGCTTGGATGTTCTCCTCAGCATTCTGAAGCGTCCAATGCTTTAACAGTTCGTCATCATCCTCCTGTGTCTCATCGGAGTCTGAGAAATCGTGAGGATCCATATCGTCAGGCTTCTCTAAAGTCAAAGATGCAGAGGATGCGGAGGCTGCGGGGGATGTCAAGCTTACCCGGCTTGCCCCCAATTTCTGGGGCACCTCCAAGGACTCGAGCGTCTCAACTACCTTGGGGGCTTCGTAGAGCGTCTCCGCAGCCTCCAGGATTCGAGCCACAGCGGAGTCCAAACCTTCTTTGAGCTGGATCATCCGCGAGCCACCAGGCACCTGGCTGTTCCTCTGCAAGCCGGTTCTCAAAAAGGCCATGGCAAAGAAAATGGGCCTCGAAATTTGAGGCACACAAGTCACCAAAAAGCACAGAAGCTTGAGCAATAGAACAACCGCCTCATGCAAGTGATTTCAGTGAATCAGAATGACTTGCCAAATGCCTTTCAATTCTATCACACTGTCTTCATCTGCCTCCCAAACCAGAATCGGATACCAAGACTTGGCCTTTGCCTCAACACGAACGCTCTTGGCACCACGACTGTGCGGACTCGAAGCGGTCCATCTGTTGGATTAAGTCCTGGCGGCGAAGCGCTCTCGGAAGGCATGGGAAGACCTGGCCCGAAGGCAACACCGGTGGCGGCCGTGCCATCAGAACGACTGATGTTAGAACAATAAGCTACTAGGAACAAGTGCATCGCATCTAGTAACAAGTGCCTTACTAGTAGTAACAAGAAGCTACTAGTTAGAATTAGAATTTAATTAAGTTTAATTCTCCTCAAACATGTTGCTTATTTTTTCCACTTTTGGCTGCCAAATGCCAGTAAATCACGGGTTGACTGCTCCCACAGAGTCGGAGTCATGCGGCTAATTGGTGCAGGCTGCTTCTTCAGCCGTGAAACAGCTTGAACATTGGCTCACCGTCCACAGCAGGCTTGGATGTGATCACACACCATTAGCAGTGCAGGAGAGGCATTTCTTATCCTCAACAGCACCATCTTAGTCTTAGTCTCTTTTTTCGGCTGGTCCAGCGTCACCGAGCCTGAAGACCACAGGAGGGCACCCCACAGACCCTGCGAACCTTTGCACTTCGCCTGTGCGGATCGAAGGCCCTGCACAGCTGCCCACAGTTCCTGGCACAGCTGGAACAGCCCTCAGATCCTTTCAAATCCAGGGCTGGATCGTCGGGAACTGAAGATTCGGGTGTCAGGGACTCCATAGATTCATCTACATACTCTCTATATAGCCTTTTTGTGCTCAACCCCTCCGGTGAGGGTACAGCCTCCACTCTGACTGTGACCTAAGTCTTGTCAGTGAGATTGCCCAACACCCAGCCTGTGCAGCACCTCGAAAGCGGTTTCCTTCACATGGTCCTTGACGGCTTGCTCGCCCTCACCACGCAGGATGCAGGGATCCACCAGGAGAATGTCTCCACTTCCAGGGTCTGCCCCCTGTAATGGCCAAAGACTCAGGAAAGGATTCGATACTTCGCACATTTTGCACATACGCTCCGCATATCATCTCTACATCGATCTACAATGATCCACACAGTCTACAAATGTAGGTGCCCCCTGCCAAACAAAACAATCATTTAGGTGGCTGTGGGAAGGCCCAAAGTGCCTAAAATCTGCCCGCCTTCAGATCAAAAAGCATTGCATTTCCGCTCGTTGAATATGCCACGTGATGGAAGAAAGCCTGAGACAGCTCATGAAACTCCTCCGTGCCATCAAGCATGAACTTCGTCACTTCCGTGGCCGGATAGTCAAACACCAGAATGTGGCTGTCTCGATTGGTTAGTTGTGGTATCTTACCTGAGCCAGCCAGATCCGCAAACTCATAACGTGATGCGTCCTTTATTATTGGGACGCTTTACATGTTTTACAAATTCCTTTAAGGAATGCAACTCACCAATACGAAGGAAAAGGCTTGCTTGCAAAGCTTCTGTCAAGCACACGGCAGCCAACCGGAGCACAAATCTTCACGCAGGGCGTATCAAAGCCACCATGATCGTGGGCAGTTTCACTCAGGAACTTGTTGAAGTTAGCTGCATACCTGAAAGAATTTTCAAGTAGTGCAAATTGTTACACACCATAACCACAAAAAGAAGTCCCAAGCGATGCTCAAGACTGAAAAAATGCCAAGGCCTTGGAACAAAAGTGTTCAAAATCATCGGAGCTACTGGACTGCCTCCTTGCAGTCCTGCAGTGCTGCCAAAACTCGATGCAACTTCTGGTCACTCACCGAAGCACAAATTTGAAGCAAAACATACCGGCCAGTGCCCTCGATCTTCGCTCTCATAAATACATGTGGCATGCTTGCTCGGTCAGTATTTGGCCAAGGAAAAGCAATCTTCTGGCCAGATTCTGCACGGCGTGCAAGATTGAAGCGAGCCATAAAAGGGCCGTAGGCTGCAAGACCCTCCACCCCCTCCAGTATAATTTCATCTGTAAGGCGGAAAGGATTTGGGTACACTGCTGGCCCTTCTCGGATGGGAGCCGCATCCACTCGCAACAACAACTGTGGGCCATACTGCGCCGCTAAGGCAGCAGAAAGCTCCCCTTCCTCCTTTAAAGCCACATCTAAGACATTGCGACACACGGACACTGCCGTCCCCATCGTCTGTGGGGCGGGTGCACAGCCTGCGCGCCACTGTCAGCCACACGGCTGCGGTGCACGAGGATACATGAGCGTAGGTGAACAAGATTGCAAGGGGTTGGGTGAGGGGAAAAAACATGACCATAGACATAGAGAAAAAAAGATGATAACAGTGAATGCTGCCAACATCTTCAGTCTGAATACCAGAGGGAGAGAGGGGGAAAGCGAGAATGAAGAGAGCGAGAGAGGACAAATAAGAAAGGGAGAGATCTCTAGGTTGCATTTATGAACGCCATGCATCTCCATGAGTGAGCTCTTGCAGTGGGTCTAGGCTACGAACAAATTCGAGCCGTTTCAAAGCGCTTTATGCTTTGCAGTGTTTGATGTGTCAGGTAAATCCCGTCCTCCTGCAAGGTATCCAACAAAACGGCATCGTTCACCTTCTCACGAGGTAGGTGCACGTCACGCTGATCGTAAGGCGCATTGAGACAGGTCTGTCAGTCCACATCTTTTCAAAGGAGACAGGTCTGTCAGCGGTTTACTTCTAGCAGAGCTGGCTTCAAAGGCGCTCAAGGCCTCCAGGTTGGCCAAAGACCAAGCCAAACGCGAAGTTTCACGCCACGACAGAAGTCTGGACTGCAGGCACTGGAGCAGCTTTTTCCTGAGCAATTGCAAGTAATACACCAACAACGTGGTGCGGATCACGCGAACCCAAAAAAAACGGAAGAGCTCGTGAGGAAGAACCATCCTTGCGCCATCCTCACAGCAACCCGAGTCCAAAACATATTCGTAAGTATTGGAGCTGGCGAAGGAATTGAAGGCGCACGGCCAACAGTCGTCACGGTATGCGGCACAAAACCCGTTGGCCAAGTGGCCGCGTTCTGTGGATAATGTTCTCCTCCGACCATCCGAGTGAAGCAGCACACCACACCTCAGCCCAGCTGCTATCTACAGCTACTTGGGAGACGTGTCTAAAGGTTTGTGAGACGGGGCCTATTGCCACCCATCCATTCCATCTTGGTGTGCTCGTATCTTGGAAACCCCTCACTTTGAATGATGGCCGTGGCCAATGGCCAGCCCACTTTATGTCCGACCTTAGCTTACTTTTTGGTGGGGTTGAGAGCCTCTCCCCCTGAGGTGAGCCACTTGGCCGCTCTGCTCCATTACAAGTTGATCAATGCAATGAACGGTTCAGGCCACGCCACCAATAGCACCAATTCGTCTGGAGAGACCTCTTTTAGTTGCTCCGGTTGCAGCCAAGCACGCACCTCTGCCCGCTCGTCTTCGGACCAACTTAGCCTGCCGGAGAATAAGTGTTCCATAGTTTTCCACTATCAAGAGAAATCGAGTGTCTTCCACTTGCCTTCGGGCCAAAGTTTGAAGCCCATCTTTGGACACCGGTCCTTTGCCTGAGCTGGGCAGGAGCCAAAGGCACTGGTGCCTAACTTACACATGAAGGACTGCAAAAGCCACCCGTGGAGGAGCAGCCTCCAACACAGAATCCCCTCAAAAGTCGAGCTGCTGGGGCTCAGCAGCAGGGATCTTTGCCACTGCTCCTTGGAGGATCAAAACCCACTGATGCCACATCCATGTCAATGTCATTCGCAGCCATGCCAGCAGTGGTCAAAACCATGTGTTTGCCAAGCCGCTGCATGGTCACAAGCCAGTCCAATCACTCCACGGGTCACAGTATCTGGCAGGAAACCTCAGAAGTGGATGTGAGTGTCCAAACCAACAAACAACGGTGGCACTAGTAAGTCCACACCTCAATTGAAAGCCCAGGAAGTTCTGAGAATGCCAATTTCACCACAAAGTCCAAAAAATGTGAAATGAAATGTGCGGCCTCCACAATGCCGAGCCCAGGGAAACCAGATTGGACACCAGGGTCCCTTTGGACTACCGTGAGTGAGAGAGAGAGAGAGAGTTCCAAGTCTGGAGTGACTTAACATCTCGATCTACACATGCTGTCGCGACCACGCCAAGTGACCATGGCTGACGAAGTCGTCCGTCAGCTGTGTGACATGTTGCCAATGTTTCGCCTTCTCGCAGGCACTCATGGTGGCGTTGAAGCTGATCGTTGTCCTCACTAGAGTCTGGGTTTTTAGTTGGGTCTGTCTGTCCAAATGCTCTAGACACTAGAAATCCTTGTTGGACCCGCTGACCACCTTGGAAGCACCTGACTTTTAAAGGCCCCACACTTCAGCGAATGTGTGTATGTGTATGTGTGTCCACACCTCTGCCTAAGTTTTTGAATCACAAAGAACGCTACTAGGGCCCCTGGCTTTGCTACTAAGGGCTCCTGGCATCGCTACTAACATAGTTTCTCAGCGCGGAAAAAGAGGTAGGGGGACACAGCATTTCACTGGGACTGTGTCCAACGAAGCTACCAGTGAAATGGGATATCCAGCTTGGCCAGCTGGACATACCTGCAATTTTACCCTTTTTGTGGAACTGTTGAACAAGCTGTCTCCTACGGTGTTGTGCAGTAAAGGTCTACTGAGCTGAAGACAACTTGTTACAACACCTTCAAATGAACGGACTTTTCACCTTGCGGCTTGCGCTTCTTTCCGCTTCGTCAAGTCAAGGGGGACTTCGTACTGACACTAGCTCTTGCGGGCAACAATCTAAGTGTGTTTTCGCCACAGGGCCCCACTGAATCACAAAGAACGCTACTAGGGCCCCTGGTTTTGCTACTAAGGGCTCCTGGCATCGCTACTAACATAATTTCTCAGCGCGGAAAAAAGAGGCAGGGGGACACAGCATTTCACTGGGACTGTGTCCAACGAAGCTACCAGTGAAATGGGATATCCAGCTTGGCCAGCTGGACGTACCTGCAATTTTAACTTTTGTGGAACTGTTGAACAAGCTGTCTCCTACGGTGTTGTGCAGTAAAGGTCTACTGAGCTGAAGACAACTTGTTACAACACCTTCAAATGAACGGACTTTTCACCTTGCGGTTTGCGCTTCTTTCCGTTTCGTCAAGTCAAGGGGGACTTCGTACTGATACTAGCTCTTGCAAGCAACAGTCTATATAAGTGTGTGTGTGTGTGTGTTGCGTGTGGCGTGCGGGACCCTTTTATATTCTACATACTTTCAACTCCACCCCGCCACCCCAACAAAAGCTCATTCATACAAGAAGCCGTTGCAGGTGCATTGACGGCAAGGTTGCTAACAGCCACATCGCAGCCTCAGTGCGTGGAATGCATCACAGCCACGTTCGTGGCGGTAGCTGGGATCCTCCCACCTGCCACTCAAGCCCACGTCCACACGCACTGATGGCAGCAGACACACTGACCGCATCGGGCTGCAAGGCCTGCATGACCAGTCTAGGCCAAAGAAACAACTTCTAAGCAACTCCGTCAAGCAAGAGAGTCCGCAACACAAGATCAAAAAACTACAGTATCAAAGTTTGGCATCCTTGTCAGGAAGGATCCTGCAGAGGGATTGTTCGGGAATGCCTGGAGGTCCATCTCATTCAGCAGAAAAAGCGCCAGCTCCCAATGCCCACTCCGCTCGCAGGCAGAGATGGTAGCATTGAAACAAATTGTGTTTGGCCACAACCGCTGCTTTGGCCTTGTCAGCAAACAAAGCTTCCAACAACATCACCAGAGTCACAATCGCACAAAGGGAAGCAATATTCTAAGAAGCTGTTGCTCGCACCCGTCCAAGTCACATGCTCACAAGGAGCAAGAGCGCCTCTTGCCAGGAAGCAGCCTTGAAACAGAGCTCAAACGGCATGGAACATAATATTCTAGCAACATAATATTCTAGCAACAATAGCATCTTTTCTGACCACCTGCCTTGGCGCAGGCACTCACAGCCGCCCCGCAGGCCACAACATCCACAACTGGCATTTTTGCAAATAACTCCTAGAAGTGCAGGCAGGGCAATCTGCAACAGCAAGCCGCGGCTGAAAGACGGAGTGACAGGCGGCAAGTGTATGCATACATGATGCAAAACTGGTATGTCCGTGACTTGAGTCTAGATGGGCTCCTTTTCAAACCTGTTTAAGTGCTATGTATTGCTAACGGATGGCCCGGTCGGTCTACGCTTCCGGTTGTCTCCAGCATCAGCTGCCAGCGGCCTGAAGGCTCGCACGCCGCAAGGGCCGCGGTGTGAGAGACGACATCCTCAAAGCGGCGCGTGCCGACGGTGGGCCGATGGGCCCGACGGGACTCGGGGACTCGAGACCGATGAATGGTGATTGCCAGGGGCGGTGGCCCTGTGGCTTTAAGCTGCCCTTCGGTCGGCCCACAACAACCCCTGATGCGCCTGGCAGAGCTCTTGCAGCTGCATCCTGGACGCTATACAAACGTGTCGCTTTGCAAGCATGGTCTTTGTTTATGCCATGGAGGTTGCGGTTTCCATTCAAAGCCTGAAAAAGGCTGCATATGTCAGCTCCAGCTGCAATCGCTAAACCCTCGATTCATATTTGGAAAGGGGGAAAGCAGTTCCTTGCAAACCGGACTGGCTATTCAAGTCACAGTAATTACCCAAAACGCTGTTTCGCAAGCAGTAGTGAGACCGAGGACAACGGCATTGACCGCAGCAATGGATTACCAGTTGGAAGTTGCACGCTTGTTGCTCGAAGGCTTGCAGTTTGCAGCCGTTTCTTTCCACTGTGTTGCTGGCTCGAGCTGGTGAGAATTCAGCATGCGGTTTTTGGATGTGGAAGTAAGATGAAGTAAGCACGTGGAAGCTGTCCACTGACTCCTGGAAGCTGGGGCTCAGAAGCTGCAGCGAGAAGAATGGGGCAATGACCTTGCGGGCGTGTAGCTGAGTGTCCAAGCAGCAGAAACCTCATGCAGCTCTGCGACGGTTCACTAGACCCAGGGTCCACTGTCGCACGCGCAATCGTGACTAAGATTGAAAAAGGATCAAGGTGATAGAATTGATAGAAACAGAGAGTGCAAAGAAGCTAAAGCTATGGAATTGAGTCCTATGAAGCACACATGCTTTTACAACACCCAGGCCCTGGCTGGCACAGGTGTCAATTTGTCAAACAAGTGGAGGGTGCCACGCTCCAGAAACAGCAATAGATGGCGAGGATGCGCAAGCACACTGCTGGAGGTCCGCAAGGCATAACCACAGGCACGCAATTCTACAACCCTAAGGGAAGATCCAACAGTTGGGCCTAAACAAACCTAATAAATCCGAAAAGGGCATGATGATGGCTCTTGGGCTATATAGGCACGAAGACACCTTCGTTGGTCATAAAAGAAATGCAAAAGATCAAAAAAGTGCGAAGCACAAAAAACTCAAAGCAGCTTCCAATCGTCACATGCTTCCTTTGCCCGTGGACAGTTTCGCCCAATGAATCCTGACTGCTTAATGCTGGATGAGCTTGGGACCGTAACAGTCCTGTTATTGATACCATATTGTGCTTGCACATGATCGAAAGGACAAATATAAGTTATATATATATATAAGCTGCATCCCTTGATGTGATTGGAGGAGGGGCGTCATTGCACTTCAAGGAGGTTGTGCCATCTTATCTGAAGATCTGCAAGATTGACAAGCTTTCCCCAGACTGGAGACGCAGCAGCGGCACCTGCTAAAGATCCCAACTGCAGCTTGCCAGGCAGTTGATCTTCCAGCCGCAGTCAAGGCTGCGCTGTTCGTGATCTGATTGCTCTGAAGCATCCAAACCTCAATAAACTGAAACAAATCGGCCTTTGGAGTGACAGTTGAAGTTATTCTGATTTAGAATTGGGTTTTCAATTGCAACACTGTCAGAGAACTTAGACGAAGACTTGCTGCTCCAACGCAGCCTTTGCCCAGATTCAGCTCAGCAACATGCAGGTCGCAAAGCAAGGTGAGGCCAACTTCCCATAGTCGACGGGTCTGTGCTACTGCTCGAATAGCAGCCGTAAAGGAAGCACTGCCTGGACAATGCAAACATCAAAAACGTCGACAAACTTGAACAGAATTCACTCTCCAAGCCGCTGGGTCCAAGGCCCACAGCACCAAGCCTCAAGCTAGCCAAAGCATCGCCGACTGAACGTTGTCACATTGACTCAGTTCACACAAATTCACATCATCACGCTTTCGCAGCTAGACAGGTCACGTGGTCAGGAGCGAGAGCGCAGCTCCCCAGTCGCTGCTCTCCTTGCAGCTGGAGAGCGCCTTGCAACGATCGCAGGTAGGAAAAAAATCCCAAAATTGCCAGCGACCGATGATGAATTTGAAGGCAAGAAACGCTGTTGTAGTGAAAAAGCGTCGGCTGCACCGCATCTTTTTGAACATGTCGAAGCCTGAGATAAACGTTGGCCACGCAAACTGGAATGCCACGGCGCTCCTCTCTAACTCTCTAACGTTGGCCACGCAGCGTGGCAAACGGCCGCGCTGGACTGATCATCTGCGGGCGCTGGACTGATCATGAGGCAAAATGGCGGTCAAACCCTTTGTGACGCTTATGACATTCCAGCCATCGGCCTAGGCAGAGAAGACACGAAGAATCTTTGAATCCTGCAAATTGTAAGTTGAAGGCTTGAGCATGTGGTTGATGTTCCATACCATCATGGTAGGTGATTTCGCTTCGATAGGTAGATACGTCTGCTAAACCAACATGGAAACTGCCAAAGGTGGTCTGTCAGTTGCGTGCTAGGGTTTGGGGAGGTGCATGTCTGAGTCTCAGTCGCACTAAGCTGGCTCCATTGATAAGTTGCAGTGATATGCAATTCTTTGAGCCAAAAATGCTGACATTGGATGAGCCCTATGCCAATGCATTCTCAAATTCTGTCCAGTTCTTCCACTTGTCTCATCTGTCAGGCGCCCAGCGAGGTACGGTACTCCGACTCGCCGAAGCCACGGAAGATCGCTGACTGGGCCCACAGATTCCGGTTCCGCTCCGGTTCCGCTCCGGTTCCGCTGCGGTTCCGGCGGTCCATCTGAATTTGTTAAATTGGGATGTGGGAGTGAAAAATATCTATATATCCATAGAAGGTCGGAGTTGAAGTAAGCAGGAATACTGGCTCACAAGGTTTTAATTCTTTTGGAACACCATGATACACGTCTTGCTGGCATGCGTTCCATATGGTGACCTAAATATCCTCCCTTGTTTACCTCAACTGTAGGGCCCACGGCATAGGGTGTGACATAGTTAGGACTGTTTGTCTCGCGACCAGGACGGAAAAGCACCACTCTGGTTGCCCAAAACGATGGCCTGGGCCTAGACTGAGAAACACTCAGCTGGATTGAAATAACATTGAATTGGAAGGATTCCTCTTGAACCCTTGTCCAAACTCACTTTCTTTCAAAAAGAAATCTTTGGCAATATCAGCTCTGAGCCCATGGCATAGGGTGTCTCCAGTTCATATTGCGCCTGTCTCGTGACTGAACCGAGTAGGTGACGAAAGCTAGCAGGGATGCATCCGTGTCAGTGGAGGCGAAGCATACAGCGCCGTCCAGTGACAAAGGATTGGTGGGACATCAAGCGGAGTGAGGCAAATCTTTTTTCATAGGCATGGGGCTGTTGGAGGTATGGTTCACAAGGTCTCGCTCATGAGGTAAAACGTTGTGAACATGTAAGACACACGAACAGCAATGACACAGCTAACCTTAGCTTGTGAATCTTTTGAATCTGTTGCATCGTATCCCAAAACCTCCACGGAGGAGTTGAACCAAAGTGGTGGATGCCATAAGAGGTGTCCAAGAGGTGTCCCAGAGGCGTCCCAGGGCGAGTTGAACCCGCGGGGGGGGGGGGGGCACCTGCCCGAGGCCCCCTCTACATATGAAGTTTTCACGTGATGCGGCGATCTCAAGGATTCCAGCCCCTCACTTGCTAAAGCAAGGACAACTCCAGCTAGCTGCTGCTAGCTTTCGTGACAAGATTTCTCGACCAAATTCATCAAAATTCTACACCCTCATACTCGCACACAAAGGCAAAAGACAGGGAACCGTTCGTGCAATCACACCGCCACAATGCCAGATTAATTCATATAGATAGATATGCGAGCCATGTGTATCAGCAATGCCTTACCCATGTGTGGAACGAGCTGTGCCCCCGAAGCGCCGACTCACCTTTCGAGGCCGACTGTGGAAGTCTGAGAGCAACGTCCGTTCTTTGAGCGTGAGCCTCAAGTGATGGTGAAAACTCTACAGTAAGTCAGGACTCAGGATCTAAAGGATTTCAAGAGCTTATCTGGCAAAGCTACTCGTTTGCAGCTGCAGAAAAATTCTCGATCCGCAACAACGAAAAAATAGTTTGAAGATTAGGTGTTCCGGCGTGCTGCGAAAGGATGGGGCGGTCTGTGCGCGCTTCAAGTATTTGAACTCCTGGGACAGGGCTTAAGCCATGCGCCTCCACGGCCGAAGAAGCAACTCAACGCAAACCGATTCTCATCCCACACGACCTACGCAGACCGGGGCGTCCTTCGGGTTCAGTCGAGCGGTCCTTCGGAGGTCCTGAACAGCGTCTCGTCTTCAACTTCGCCCCGGAAGGAACAGCATCGCCAACAGCGGAAGAAAACATGCTCCTCACCGGCCCTCAGCTTCGCCAGATGCTCTTCCAGGCATCTCTCCTGCCGATTCTGGACTGGCCATTTCGACCGCGGAATCCATTCACATTTCCGGAAGCAAGGCCCCTAAGCCCCCCAAAGGTCCCAAACTAAGCACAACACGCCATATAAGCTGCTCGGCAATACGTACGCCGCTGCAAAGCGAAGTAACTAGAACTCTTCTGATTTCGAGTTTGGACATTCTCCTCCTTCAAAATGCTCTCTTGCAAGGCAAAGGGATCAGGAGCGCCTGCACACAGGTACACACAGGTCCCCAGCCTTGCAACTCAACAGCCCATGTTGACAAACACCAACGTACCTGCCCGCATGAAAAGGCCGTGAAGGTGGCACCCTCGTGGCACCGTTGGAGCTAGTGCATTGGCGGGCGCGGGTGTCTGCCAATGTTGCTCGACCCCTGATGCTTTCAATGTTTGAGCGTCCACCATGTGTCTGCCGCATAATCCTTCAAACTTTCCTGCATGATGTGAGCAATTAGTTGGACTCTGATAAGTTAGAAGAGTGTGGTCCTAGCGGGCGTCGCTGTAACAACAAAGAGGAGGGTGAAGGATCAAAAGAGAAATTGATAGGGATCAAAAAAAAGAATTGTTTGAGGAGATCATTTTAAAAATAATTGAGATCAAAAAACAGTAGTAGTGGTGGTAGTAGTAGTAGTAGTAGTCCTAGTCGTAGTCGTAGTCGTAGTAGTAGTAGTAGCAGTCGTCGTAGTAGTAGTAGTAGTAGCAGTAGTAGTAGTAGTAGTAGTAGTAGTCGTAGTAGTAGGAGGAGTAGTAGTAGTAGTAGTAGTAGTGGTGGTGGTGGTGGTGGTGGTAGAAGTAGAAGTAGAAGTACGGGTAGAAGTCGAAGTAGAAGTAGAAGTAGAAGTCAAAAATTGTACCTTCCAAACATAATTCAATATCAATCTGGAGCGGTCACAGGATATGGAACGACGAAAGAGACGAAGGGACCAGGGGACCGAGAGACTAGGACCAGCAAACCAGTAAAGCTCAAGGGACTAGGACATTCAGGAAGCAACAGAGGGAGCAAGAGGTCAAAGGGACCAAGGGATCAGGGGTTTAAGGTTTCTTTAGGCTTTGCTCACGGCTTCGCTTTTGGGTTTTCTTCTTTAGGGTTCTATTTTGGGCCTGGTTGAGGGCTTCGTTTCTTTAGGGTTTCTTTGTGCTTGGCTTGAGGCTTCACTTCTTTAGGGTTTCTTTTGGGCTTGGCTTTGAACTTCGTTTCTTTGGGGGTTCTTTGGGCTTGGCTTAGAGCTTCGTTTCTTTAGGGTTTCTTTAGGCTTGGCTTAGGGCATCGGTTCTTTAGGGTTTCTTTGGACTTTAAGCTTCGCTTGGGCCTTCGCTTCTTTAACGTTTCTTTGGGCTTGACTTGGAGCTTTCTTGGAGGATTAAGGAAGCGGGAAGGGGTTCGGGGGAGGGCGCAGCGCCTCCCCCGTAACGCAAACAAGTATGGACAGCATGTTTCAAAAGCAGCGGCGGCAGCAGAAGGATAAAGGGATGCAGCAGGAGAACCAAAGGACCAGAGGACCCAGGGACCAGGGGACCAGAGGACCACAGGACTAGAGGATCAGAGGACCAGAGGACCAAAGGACCAGAGGACCAAGGGACCAGGGGACCAAGGGACCAGAGGACCAAAGGACCAGCGGGCAAAGGACTGGAGGACCAAGGGACCAGGGGACCAGAGGACCAAAGGACCAACGGACCAAGGGACCAGAGGACCAAGGGTCCAGAGAGAGGATGAAAGGACTAGAGGACCGGTTACCAAACAATTTTTTTTGATGTTTTTTGTTTTTTCTTGATGCCTATCAAATTTTTTATTGATGCCTATTAATTTTTTGATACCTCTCCCAAAGAGGAGGGCTTTGCAAGCTTCCCTGTCGAAGATATTGGGTGCGTTCATCCCCTTCAAATACTTCCGGGAACCAAATGCAGAGAGCAAAGATCACTCTTGCTGCTCGTGCATATTGACATGTTGCGAGGGCGATGGATGCCCATTGCTGATCGCAAACTTGTCAAAGAGACACACAGTCAACACAGTGTGGCTTGACTCCTGTTTTGATGGCAAGCAGATTGGCTCGAAGCACACTTTGTGTGCTTTGTCCATCTGTATCTTGCTTAGGGCTCCCGCAGGGTGCCAGAAGGGGCCTCTGCAGTGAGTGAATTAAATAAAACTCGGGAAGTGTGAAACTATGAGGCATCCCTGTCACTAATGCGATGGGGCCATGAAGGCACATAACCGCCTGACATCCAGCCATGGGCGGCTGACCAAATTTAGAGCTACAAGCCTGGCTCAAAGCGGTCCGAACATCTTGTCCTTCTCCTGCGGTGCCATTCAAAATCTTATTTTTTTTGTTCAGGAGGACTATTGCAAAGCTCCTGCTGGATGAACTGAAAAATCGAAGTGGCCGTTTCAGCGCGTTCCTCAGAAGAAGTCTTCATGATGCAACCACTTAACGGCATCTAGTTCGTTGAGTGCCCTTTTCGAGCAACCTTGCGTCAGTGGTCCTAGGGTCCTAGTGGGCCAAGGCTCAAGATTTCGATCAGGATGCCATTTGACAAGTAGCCTTTTGACGGCTGCTTTCTGGTTGGCTTTGCTCTCATACTTTAAGGAAGCCAACTGTGCACGGACAGACTCCTGCCAAAAGCGCAAGGACCGCCCCGAGCCCTGTCGCGACTTCTTCACACCGCGAACTCCAGGTGAAACAAGAACAGCTTCACCTAGAAAATGAGTTCTAACTATATAAATTGACTAAATACTGATTTTTAATGCCAAAGCCCAGGAATCGTTTACTGCAACTGATCTCGGCCACAAATAACTCCTGCAAAGACTGCTGAGGGTCAACGAGTGGCTGTGGCCGCAAACTGTGCCAACCTGGTCAGATCGCTCAGTCAGTTTTTAAATGGCAAAGGAAGCCTGAGCTGAGCTGTCAAAGCACAGAGCAACCAGAAGCCTTGGCCTCCGAAGGAAAAGCCTTCCTTTGCGGCTCGCGGGCACGGTGGCGTAAAGCCTGACAGATCTTGAGACACTCTGTCGGATGCGCATTTTCTCTGAAAGGCTTTCGGGGCCTCGGCTGCTCTGTTTCTCAGGGGCTTTGGCTGCTTTGGTGGCCACTTTGGGGCGCCTCGGGGTCTCATCGACGTATTTCCTCAGGGTTTAAAGGTCACACAACTGTCAAATCACCACCATAGGTGAAAGCAAATGCCAGATTCATTCCGTCGATAATTATTAATTGTAGATTCCTTCACTACAGATCTATATTCCTTGTCTGTCCTGCTGACATTGCTAGGGGCTGCAAAGGTCTGAGGCCTTCCACCAAGCATGTCAAATTGACAAGTGCAAAGGAGACTCGGGGACACTCCAATAGACGGCGTTGAGCCTAATTTGTCAAGAAAAGGAAGCGGGTTTCACTCTAGAACGTTCACTTTGTTCGCTTAATTCTTTAGCTTCGACGGCCTTTCTGCGAACATCCGGGATGCCACCGCGCTGGTGGCTGCACGGCCGCGCTGGCGCTCTCGTCGGGCAGCCTGCACTGAATGAAGAAAAGGAAAAAAGGTTGCCCTAGCATTCAAGCTCCAAAGAACGCGATTAAATCTCCAAACGTCTAAACGTAGGACATTCCAAGATTTCAAACACCAGCTTGCTAGTGCAAGGGTAAGGGATCAAAAAAAAAATAATAAAAGAATCAACAAAAAAATATTCAACGGGGATCAATAAAAAAAAAATAAAAGGGAATCAAAAAAAACATTTTCTAGCCCACTGCCCCTCCTAGTAGGGAGCTATTTCTACTGGTGAACCATTTTTCGAGTAGGGCTACTCAATGACTGGACGGCAACCTTATCGTTGGGTACCTACTTTCTTCCCAGGGAGCTGCCTCTAGTAGAAAGCAATCAAGCCTCTATTTGCGCAAGCAGGGGACCAGGAGATCGACAGACGAGCGCCGTAGGAGAGCAAAAGACCAGCGGACCAGGAGACAAAAGGACTAGGATACCAGGGGACCAGCGGACCACAGGACCAGAGGACCAGGAGACCGGAGGACTAGGGGACCAGTGGACTGAAGGACCAAGGGACCAGGGGACCAAAGGACCAGTGGACCAGAGGACCAAGGGACCAAAGGACCAAGGGACCACATTACCAGAGGACCCGCAGACCCGCAAACCACAAGGCCAAGAGAGCAGCAGAAGAGGCCTATCAAGGAATATCTATTTTTTGATTCGTTTTTTTTTGATCCTGTTTTTATTTTTTGTTGATGTTTTTTTTATTTTTTTGGTACCTATGCCCTAGTGCAACACGGCTCAGAAAAGATCTTCTTTGCTCGCACACACAAAGAAGAAACCACTTGCGCATCCCGAGTGCCAAAGCCATCCACAACATGGGTGTGTGTGTTGTGCGCTTCGTAAAAAGTCATGTGAACAAGTCAAGCTAGTAACACAAACCCAAAGCAGCTAACATCCAACCTGGTGCAAAAACAAATAGGAAATGCCCCAGAAAGATGCCAACCATAAAATACAGAGGTGCAATAACAAACGTAGCTTGAGAAAATCGAAAAGTTTGGGCAAATAAGCAAGCACAGACCCCAAGTAAATTGGTATGGGCAGCGCCATGCAGCTGCACCACCTACCAGCCACCACAAGCACACAGCGCTTTGTTTCCGTGATCTGGCAGCCACACCCTGCAGCAGCCCCTGGAGCTCTTAAGCGCCACAGTGCCACATACATCCGGCAGCGGCACCATGCAGTGGCACCAGTACAGTCCCCAAAGCGCACACGGGACACCCCTTCCTAGATTTGTGGAAAAAAACCGCAATGCATCAGCACCAAAGCTCCAAACAGCACGTGCACAAACATCTTTGGAGCGGCACTCTGCACTAGCACCCGCAAGTGGCACCCACTGCCATAAAAATCTGGCAGCAACACCCTGGAGAGACACCAGCTTGCAGGTTCCAAAGCGCACACCGCCATCCACATCTGGCAGCGGCACCCCTGCAAAAACACCAGCACCCAGGCTCCAAAACGCACTCAACCAACTCTTCTTATACTTGAAGTAAGAACCCCAATAGTTTTCCCTACCTGGCAATAAATAGGTTTTCCATTCAAAAACGTTGACCTCCCTGGCATAATCTGCCTGCATGCGCTCGGAGATGCGTGAAATGTCAGCTTGAACTTCTTCCAGGCACCGGGAGAGATTTGCGTTTCGCGTGTGCACCTGCAAGCAAACCGATGCGTGTTGCAAAACGAATGGTTGCACTCTATCTACCTACACTTGCACACAGATGGATTCATGCATTTATATACACATCCTCCCAATTCTTCCCGCCATGCAAGAGTGTGCGGTCCTATGATTAGGCGTGTGAAGGCTTCATCAACAGCTTTGATCTCACCACTCTACACTCGGCCGCCTCTTTCGCTGCTTCATCGATGTAAGCCAAACCCCGATTCACCTGCCTGTTCAAAACAGGTTGGCATTATACAAAACAAAACTTACAAAAGCAGCACGTGGCCTGCGCAGTGTAGCCTCATCGAAGCCAACCCGTTCTCGGGTCTCAGAAGGCCTCGAAGACATCGCAGATGCCCTCACAAAGCGGTCATAGCTGCTAGAGTTGTGCTTGCAACTCAATTGCCCTGTCACTAAAACACGGGACTTCATCCAAGCCATGCGTTTCTGCCGCCTGCAAAAGAAATCGTTCAGAAGTTCCTCCAGCTCGTCAACGTCACTGCTGTCGTCTCCATATCCATCCACTCCTGTCACGCATTTCCTCGACCGCCACACGCCAACAAAGCCGAACACATCAACACAGCTGCAGCTGCAACCTTCTGGAGTCTTCGGCAGTTGTGTTGAAGATGTTGGAAATCCTGTGTTTGTCGCTGTTTGGCGGCCAAAATCTACAAAAACTCTCACAAACAATCTTCAGAAATCCATAGCATTGTGCCTGTGCGAGGCTCGGCCGCACGGAACGCTGCTAAAGTTGCAGGAGAAAATGTTTTTTGACCAGCTGCAGCCAATAGATCGTTCAGAACACCTGAGCGCTCATAGCCTCGGTCGGACCAAGTTGACACCAAAACATGTCATGAAATATGTGAAATAATATATATATATATATATGTATACTGTATGTGTGTGGTATTCCAACCTAATTAATGATGGCCTTCAACGTAATAGCGATGGAATTTCACATGTGTGTGATTGTGCATATTTGGATTATTTGATTCTGTGTGTGTGTGCAAGACTTCGGCACTGAGGCGAAAGCGCAGCAAGTCAGGAACGCCTGACACACCAATCTGCTCCAGTTTCCTCTGCACCGCGTGCAAATCACGGGCGCCCCAGGATTTGTTGCACCCGGCCAAGAATGCGTCCTGCAAACAGAACCCGTTTCAACTTCAATCTTCATTGAACTTTACATCAGTAATTTCCCTGCAGCGGGCCGCCCCTTCTGTCCAGAGTAAGGAAGTTGGGATGTGCAGCGGCTCGAAGACCATCGGCCATGGTGTCACATAATGATTGACAATTTTTCGAACAACTGATTACAGTGACTATGGCTTCAATCAATGAAACATGTTGCAGTTGCAACATCACTTCAACCACCTGCAAGTTTGTTCCACAGCCACAGGTGCGTTCTCCGATGTATGTGGACCATGTTGTGCTTCATGCAAGTCATTTGCATGCAAGTGGAAACCGGAAAACAAGGCTGCAAAGACCCACGAAAACAAGGGCCAAAGAAACTCCACTAATTTTGGGGTGACCCGTGGCCACTTAAAATGGTTGGCATTGCAAGTCTGCTCGTGTTCACCCTGTGTGAGAATGTATTATAAGGTTTTTGGTTTTCGGCAACCATACCATCAGTTGAATTCCCTTGGCAAGTCCCCAGGCTTTTGGCCAAAGCCTCTATATACAATCTACTTCGCGCGCCCGTCTGAGAGTCAATCAGGGCTCGAGAGGCGTCCCAGTGAGGGGCCCGCCAGCCGTGAGCTGCAATGCAAATGGGCGACCGACGGGTCGGCCGGGGCGTGGAGCGCAAATTTGGGAGGGAAGCAAACGACCGACATGGTGCATGCGGGCGGAGAGGAGGGTCAGGTGTCGGCCCAGGACCCCCAGCTGCGGAGTCGGAGGCCGCCAAGGCGGAGCGGCAACTGAGCAGGGTCGCGGGAGGTCGTCTACTGAGAGCAAGGTGGAGTGACTAGTAGTTTTCGAATGTTCTCGGCTCGGGGGAAGTGCATGTATGCATATCTTGGCGACGTGCATGTCACTCCCCCAAGCTCTACAACCTGCTGGCTGACCACCTTGCGCAGCACGCCATCCAACTCAACGCTGCCAAAACGCAAGTCTGGAACTACCGTCGTGGCGTTGAGCCGCCCCACGTCCGCGGCCTCCAACCAGACCAGGCCGCGCCGCCCATTTAGCTGGGAGACCCCACACTCCTGCCCGCTTCGAAGGGCGGCAGGTGGTGGGCCTGCCGATCGGCACCCCCTACATCTGGGTGCTCACGCTCGTTGGGGTGGAAATAGAATTCGCGAAGGCGCGGAGCCCCCGCAAAGCCAGGGAAGAGGCCTGGCATCAAGGGACAACCCCCTGCTCACCTCATTCGCCCTTGGCGCACGCTTGCGCAACGCCCTCGGCATCAGTCCAGCTGTAGCCCGCAGGCCTAAAAGACTCAGCGGGCAATTCTTGCAAGGCAGTGAGCATGGCAGGGCGGCTGACCTGGTCGTACGTACGCACCGTACGCTCAAGATGGTGGCCGCCGGGTCACCTTCAGTGACGGTGCGGAGGCATCGGGTGAGCGCCTCCCCCCGGGCCCACACGTTGAGCGCATACTGACGCGGACGACATGCGGCATGCAGGGCTGGCCCATGGAGCTGGGCCAGGGCTCGAGGCCGCGCACACCCCCCGAGGATTGAAAAAAAAAAATCGTTGTGTGAACATCGGGACACACGCACACGCACACACACATGGATGACAAGGCCACGCCACAAAGTTGACCCTGGAAGTTTCCAAGGCAAGCGCCCCAAAGATTCAAGCAAGTGCAACTACCTGCAACATGATTACGTTATCTCACAAACGCGAAGTACAACCTCCTCAGCTTCCAGTTTTCCCTTACAGAGCCCCAGAAACCAGAATCTGTGCCACAAGCTGAACCTATGTGCTCCTGGTCCTCACATTCATTTCCTCACTGGCACGATGGCAACAACGCCTCGACCCGACATGGGAGTGAGGGTCCAAATCTCATCCTCAAAGTGCGACAGCTGGCTTCTGGCTTCTCCCCCCCTTCTCCCGTCTCAAGTCCTTCAATTTGGAACACATCTGGGTGCGAACCAATGTCCACGGGGGACGCTATGATACTGCATGCAGCTCACAGGGAACGCCAAGTCTTCGGGAGAAAGCCAACGCAAACATTCCAACACCAACTTGTTGAACTCGTCATGTCCCATGTCACCTTTCAAACCCTTGGCCCGCAGAAGCCTGAGGTAGACCACCCCCGCCTTACAAAAGGTCGAACAAAACGATGCGGGGCCCCTGGGGGTGTGGCCAAAACACAGGAGCTTGGAAAGGAGCATGGCTGCGGGGGCCTGTGTGCAATGTCTGCACAAACCAATAGCCGAGTGTAAGTGCGGCGAGAATGTTCAAAAAAAACACAAAAACATGTCACGAAGCCGTGAAGACAAATCGTTTGACAAGAATAAACGCCGACATCTCCAAAAACGCCTCTGGAAGCAGAACACCCGTGGGATCAAACGCGTGTATACCCGCAAGGGGCACCAAACAAACAGGAAACCGCAAGTTCATCCGCACAAGCCACTGGCATAAAAAACACGAAAAGCCTACCCCAGCATAGTGAATGAAATGTAGGTAACCTGACCAGGTCTGAAAAAAGGTGAGAACTTGAGAATGAGAGCGCACACGCGTCGCAAGCCGAATCATCACATGAATCCCAAGGACGGTTTTTGTGCGCGCAAGGTTTCGCCAAAAAACTAGATTCATTTTGGGCAACTGCTCTACATACAGCCAAGTCCCCCACACTCCGGATTGCTAGACAATACCTAGGTCCTATTTATAAAAAAACACCCTTTCAGTTGTCAAACGCCGCAAAAAATAAAAAGGTCATCATTGACCTTCCTTGCGCCGGATGCGCGAAAGTAATCAGTGCACCACCTTGCTTTGGGTTTACGAGGGCCGGACCGTCATGTGATTCAATGGCTGTGGCGCCAACCATTGAAAACAGTGCGGCTCAAACCTGCATTGTGCACACGCAAAAACGAATGGGTTGCCTAGGGCCCTCGGGCCAGTTGACGGTTGTCTTAAATATACCGAAACTAAGGGCTGAAGCCGCCTTGAGTCGTCAAACGTTCGTGTCGTGGGGACTGGCCATTGTCGGGAGATGCTGTGACCCCTTTGAACCATGATGGCACACACCCCACAAACAACAGCAACACCAGGCCTGATGCGGTAGCATTTATCAGATG
Organism: Durusdinium trenchii; assembly: GCA_963970005.1. Lineage (NCBI taxonomy): Eukaryota > Dinophyceae > Suessiales > Symbiodiniaceae > Durusdinium > Durusdinium trenchii. The sequence continues at coordinate 1,067,839 of CAXAMN010002891.1, read as the reverse complement.
ACGACGCCGCCCAAAATTGGAAACTGAGAAAGCCGCAACCACACGGTCGCGACACCGCCGTGAGCTCCGACAGCAGCCAACATCAAGTCCTATGTTTGTGTCTGTGCAACCACTGGCTGGTTGCCAGCAGCGGGATGTTCCACAAGGCATTTTTTCACTGAGCCCAAGCACTTTGTCAACACCGCGTTTGTTACAAGAGTTTTTGGGCGTGTTTGGTTGGCAAACACATATGCCGTCATTTCGCGCGGTTGTTGCACATGGTTTTTGAAATTGGTTTGGGCAAATGATCGGGCATCCGGGCTGGAACAACGAGGAGGCGGGCAACACTGAACAACAACCGCAGCTGCCGTGCTGTTTGTTAATGACTACCCGGTTTGGATTCAAAAACTGTACAGCACATTCTCGCCAAACGATTTTGTTGTTTTACCTGAGTAAGTCTCAGTTTAAACTTGCCAACCAACAGGCTCGGCGGTGCGGAAGGGATGGATCGTTATTGGAGTTTGGAAATCTGCCTTTTCAACGTGACCAGCCATGATCCTTGTATGCACTCAATCTTGGTGTGTACTGTCCCCCTGCTACCGCGTTATGTTCAAAATGAGCAGCACTGACACTTCACCAGTGTAGAACTAATTTCATCCATTTTCGAGTGGTGGCAAGAATGACTTGCCAACATGTTTCACAAATCGTGGCAAGACCGGAAAGTCCTGCATGTGGCAAGGGGCGTTGGGGTAGGAGGACTAAACACAAATTTTTTCCACCAAGTACAAAGTCTGTGACAAGTCACAAAACTTTGACGAGAGTTAGTGCGGGCCCCCAGCATGAACTGGATGGGTTTGCCGGCCTCAGTCCAGCTCGGCCCGGGCCCGAAAAAGGGGAGGGACGCATTGCCAAAACAACCATCGTGTTTCGCAAACCTGGTCCATCCACTTGTGACCATGATGCCACAACCATCCAAACTCCCAAAAAAACACAAGAACTAAAGCAAGGAAACTGTTCATGGCCAGGGTACACTGCAACAAAAACCAATGAATCAATGGATACTGCTCGGCTGAAGGAACAAATGCATGCAAACAACAACATGAACGCGTCTGGTTTGTGATTGTGCGCACTCTAGTTCGTAAGAGTGTGCGGGTGGCTAAAGTTCCAGTTTCAGCTTCAAGAAGCGGGGCGGAAGGAGGGAAATCCAGTTCTAGTTGCAAGCAGCTGTGTGGTTGGACGTGGGGGGTGCAGACCCAGTTCCGGATTCAATTCCCAATCAAAAACTCCTCGCAACACGTCGGCAGATCCAATACCAACTCCGTTCCCATGGCGGTGCATCAAACATTTACACAATATTCCCCAAACAGTGTGGTGACACTACGGTTTCTTGCGGTAAGACTTATGGCCGAGTGTCTGTCGGAGGTGCTCATCGAGGTGTGCCACTTATTCACTGCTATTTACATTACATTCATTCACCTCGAGGTCTTCCAAATGCATCTCGACTGCGCAACCTCTTAGGATCTGCTGTGCCTGAGCGGGTGCTCTTCGAGACTGTGCTCTTGTGGTGGCGCCGTGCACATTTTCGGACTTGGCGATCACTTGTCGTAGCGGGCACCTCGCGCTGTTGTGGTCTAAAGCCAACTTTTAGTGACAGGTGCAGGAGTCGGAGCGGTTTTATGTCGATGCGGCAGGTGCAACACTAAGTGCAATGAATCGCGCCTTTTGGACACGTCAACAATCGGGGGCAGCTGCGGCATTGGTATCTTGATGTTGTCTTTGGAAGCACTCTTGCTGGCAAAGCTGCACGATGCGCAGATTTCGTGGCAGGCGCATCCATTTCTGAACCTGCATGCGCGGCAAATTTCGTGGCAGGCCAGGCTCTTTGTGGACCTTGAATTGCAAATTGAGTTTCGTAGCACGCGCTCTGCTTTTTGGACCTTGAAGCGCAACTCTCATGGCCGGCGCAACACACCCTGAAACGCAGATCCGGGGCACGCGCAGCCGCAGCACCGTGTGAAGTTTGAAGTGTAATTTTCGCGGCAACCGTACTTTGTGGACCTTGAAGCGCAGATCTCATGGCCTTTGCGCGAAAAACAACCACCTTATGTAAGTAGATTAAAAAAACGTCCTACGCGCAAAACAAAGCACTTGCAACAGCATTCAAAAGCACGGCAAACGCATCGCACTCTTTTCTCACGCACTTGAGCAAAACAAGTGGAGTTCAACAGACAATGGGGCATTCCTTTAACAAGCTGCGAGATACCGAACATATCGAACTTAAACCTGCAAAAGTTTTTCGTCACAAAGCCCCAAAACATTTGTACATTCCGCAAGCTCTCCAAGGCTCTCCAATACGTTATCAAACACAAAGTTTTCTTAAAAAACGCTGCACAAAGTTTTGAAACATCAACGCTATTGTTCTTCAAACAATTGCTCTTCGCAAAAGCGTTGTAAACCGACCCCGCCGCTGGTGCATTTTTTTTGCACGAGTCTGGCTGCCAGTCATTGCAGAGAATGCGAAGGTCAGCGGCTGAAGAGATTAAAGATTTCCTGCGGTCAAAACACAAAAACACCAAACAAAACCAACAAACACAAAACAAACACAACAAAAAAACAAGATGGAGCCCACGAACCCGAATGCAAACATATATGTTAATCCGCTGTGTGTAGAAAGAGACACAGCCGGTTAGAGTCTGTTTTTCACGCTCCGGCGCGCTGTTGGACATCATGCGCTGGGGACTCCACCACCAAGGCAGCATGTGCTGGGGACTCCACCACCAAGCTCCGTCTTCATCATGAAGGGTCTTCGTTTTGCATTCAAATCAATCACTGACGTAAAGGTTCTGGCAGATCCACAACACGAAAGAAACAATGGCATTGTCCCAAAATCTCGAAAATAAGCACTTGAAAATGATAACCGTCCACATAATACAGAGAAATCCACAACTGCGGCGTCTGATCTTCTTGTAAATAGGAGTGCAAGACCGTGCGTTGTTGTGTTTCATCTGCATCAACAAGAAGTATATGAGACACACACAACGGAAGTGAGTAAAACTATCCTATAGGTCATGTCATTAGTCCAACATTCGTATGGGTTTTTCGTACACACAAGCTCGAAAGGAGATGAATAAAAAAAATTCTAAACGTTTTTAGATGTGTCACCGGGCCTCGAACAACAGACGTCTGGGTCCAAGTGTTTCCAGCAATGATGAGGCCAAGATTGAGCTCTGTGGCCAATGCAACAACGTCGACGTCTGTTGCCCGATGAGTATTCCCGCAAGTTTCGAGAGCAGCACTCGCGGCATGCTGTAGAGACACCAGGGCCGCAGTGCCAGAACGCACTCTCTTGCAAGTTCCCTCTCCCCTCCCTTTCCCCCAGTTGCCCCCCTCCAGTTCCCTGCCAACAGTTTCTTGCCCCCAGTTCCTGTCTCCAGCTCCCTGGCTCCCAGTTCCCTCTCCGCAGGTCCCTGTCCCCAAACCACATCTCTTCAGTTCCTTTCAACCAATTCCCTTCCCCAGTTGCCCCCCCCAGCTCCCTGCTAGCATGGCGCCGTCCACCACTTCTGCTCCGAGGACATCGTTGGCGTCTTTCAGCAAAGGAGAGCCGCACAGGAGTGTGGTCATGGACCAGTCGTCCAGCCATGTCCCCGCAGCTTCGCGCACCAAACATCCGGCGACGAAGTTCAAGAATGCTTTTGGCGTCTTGGCACGCATGCGTCGCCCGACAATCTTGCGGAGAGCAGCCGCGACCGCAGTTCGGTCGTCCCAGTCAGCCATCATCGGAAGTGAAAAGATTCAAGAGTCGAGTGTCATTTGTAGCTTTTCGAACGTGTTGAAAATATGACGTTGAGATGATGTTGTTTGAATGGATATCGTTTGACAGGTGTCCGGCAGATTGTCACGATTGTCACTAGAGCGCACTAGCAGAGTAGATGCGAGCAGTGTCAGTGGAACCTGGGTGAGTAGAGCGGTGCTGAGCACAGACGCTGGTCGGAAGTTCAGGTGCGCACGCAGATGCGGTTTCATAACATGTAAGTGCCAGCAATTTTTTCCACGAGTACGGACGCCATGTGGGCGGTGTGCCCAGGTCATCATAAGAAGGATGGAAACTCTGCTTATTGGTAGGGGAAGCAACCCGAAACAACAAACAAAAAACACACCAACCCAACCCCAAAACCAACCCCAAAAGCACAAGCACCAAAGGACCCCAACAACCAATGTGGCAGAGTTTCGCCTGTACTAAGATGAGACGCGTGAAACAGAGAGCGTCGTACTAACTAGGTGGGCCCGAATTCTCGACGTATGCAGTTTGCTGTATCAGGACTTTGGCTGTTGTCCTTGAAGGCCATTCAAAGGTGGCCTTCGTACGCAGACAAGGGGAAGAGTCACCCTTGCCAGGTCCGGTTGCGGGCACATCAGCCTTGTTCTAGAGCTAACAGGGCAGCCGGTGCGAATAAAATGCAGCACGAAGGTCAGTGATGATCGTAATAGGTCATCACGTTGCAATGCTTTGCAGGCCGTGGAAAACAGCATTTCAAAGGCACAACCACTACAAGTGGCTGCACGAGCAAAAGAGGCTGTGGCCAGGTATGGAGACAGAGGCGATAGACATCGGAACGAAAGTGCGGCTACAGGCAACCGATTGACCTCCCTCCGGCTGGGGGAGCATCTCACGCCTGCCCGAATGGCTCCCGGGCAGCAAGCGGGGGGAGCCTGAAGGCCGTGCGCAGTTCAAAATTGGATAGAGCAGTCATCACAGGCCTCTATCCTCTGACATGCATGGCCCTGCTGAAACTGGTGAAACCAAAGATATATCCTAGCATGGTCCTTGTGCCATCTTTGTACAAGATTGGCTGAGCGCTGACTCCCACAGACAAAGAACCCTGAGCATCGGATATTGATCCTAATCAATAAACCGAAAAAATATCAATATTTTTGATTTGCCTAAAATATTGAAAATCATATTGATTTTGATATTGATTCCGGTATTGATTTCTGGGCAGCTTCGAAAAAGCAAATTTGAGCAAATTTGATCAGTTTTGATCAAAATTGATCAATTTTGATCAAATTTGATCAAATTTGGCTGGTTTTTGATCAAATTTGATCAAATTTGGCTGGTTTTTGATCAAATTTGATCAAATTTGATCAAGCTGACCATGTTGCTGTTTATTGAATTTCCTATTGATTTTTGCTTGGCTTTGAGGAAGAATTTCTATTGAAAAAGCACGCGCCCAAATCAATAGAAATTGTTGATTTTTTTTTCAAGAATATTGATTAGGATCAATATCTGATGCCCAGGGAACTGAGGTTCTCACCTGGGTGCCAATCGTCTACAGTGCTACTGCCGCGCGCCAACCTCCGGCCAAGAGCTGAGGCTCACAGCCAGGTCGGCTCACTAACAGCAAGGTGTGGAGAAGGAAAGGGCAATCAGCTGATCCAGCTTACCTGGACAGCAGTGGCAGGCGTGACCTTCGTGTAGTTGGCAAGGTGTAGGTCTCTTCTGGTCTGTGGGACGAGGCGTGTGCGCGAACAGGCTTGGAGGGTGATGAAGGACGTTGCTGGTAAGTATAGGTGGGCGAGCTAGGCTAAGCCTGACACATAGCCTTGGTCTGGGATCATGTGCAGCCACTGCGGCCATCGCATGGCAGGGCAAATGGCAAACGCATTTTCCTCTGCATAAGTCATCTGGTTTTTCGGCCTGGGAGTTTTATGAGCCGACGAAGTGATGTGCAATCCAGGAAAGCCCTACTGGCGATGTAATGCAGTGAGGGCGGTATAGCGAGTTCTGGTAATGCAGCACAATTCATAAAGGCTTTAACTCGTATGGTGTGCAATGAATACGGCAGCCTGACCTCGCGGAGGCTGGCACAGTGCACAAAGGTGAACTCCTGGATTTCCTCAATGCTTGAGTTTGAGATATCTACACGCTGAAGCAATTTGCAGTTGTCACAAGCGTGTGCACCCAGCACTTGGAAATCTCGAGTTAGCTCCAGTGTCGTGATTCCGGTGGAGCCCAGACATCCTGGCGGCAGTTCTTTAGCCTCAGCCTGTGTCTGTGGCTTCTGTTGGCGGCCGTCCTCCAGAAGGACAAAGGTGGCTAAGTTGATACAGTCTCGAAAGAGGTAATGCCCGAGAGGTAATGCCCGAATGCAGTTGCACTTCTAAATTGGTTGACCCCTCCTCCGTTGGCGTGAATCCTCTGCAGAGAGCAACAATCCGCAAATGCTTTGTATCCAAGTTCTACACAGCCTGGTGCTGTGATGCTGTTGAGCAGTTGGCACCCTCGGAAGGTGTTATCCGCAATTCGCACCACAGTACTGGGCATTCTGACCACCCGAAGATGTCGGCAGCTTTGCCAGGCTTCAGCTCCAATTGCGCATACGCCTGCTTCGACACTGACATGACGCAGGCGTGGCACAGCAACAAAGGCACCCACGGGAATGAGTCCTGCCAGGTTCATTGGAACTTGGACTGCTTGTGGGATGTCACGATATGATATGGGCATCCGTCGAAGCTTTCCTTCGAATGAAGGACAGCGAGGCAGTCCCGAAGCACGATGGTAAACTGCGTGTTCTTTTGCAAAACTTCCCATATCGGGTCATCAAGATAGGTTTGCATTGTGGGGTGTACGAAGTCCAGCGTGCATCCAAAGACATCGAGGTCAGTCATAGAGGCCAGATAGTCCACTACGTGGTCTTCTAGGTCCTCCAGTCTGTCGTATTTGGCAACGCTCGTGGTCATCTCCACCGCCGAGCCCGACAGGGTTGTGAGCACCAATCACCATTCCATGACAGGTTCGCTCTCCCTGGACGAGTCATGACTGGAGGCACTAGGGGTCGCCATTGGGTCTGACCTGTACGAGATCTCTTGGTTTGAGCCAGGACGACGCTGCCACTAAACAATCCTAATGTTCTGCCCGCGAAAGTGCAAAGGGTCTGCTATCTACCTGACTGCTAAAGTGCTACACGCGGAATCACCTAATTGATGTATATAGACACAGTGAGCATGAGATCTACTGGGTTGAAGCTCCTTTGCCCAGGACAAGTGCTGAGGCACTCACCGAGGGTTAGCACATTGCTAATGAACAAGGGTACCCGGTTAGTAAAGCCCTTTGTGGAGCTCTTCGTCGAAGGCATCCGAGTCAGTATCTCTCGGTGGGAGCAGTTCTATCCACGACTCTCGGTCACACATCAGGAAGGTATTGTCGTCAGCTTGTACGCCCCTATCTGAGTCTGCTTCATCTAGCTGTGTGAGAAGTGAGAGCTGTTCACAGCCGCAGAATGCACGAATCCCAAGGTATCGAAGCATCGGCGGGATAACAACTTCCCGAAGTGATGTGCAGCAGAGAAAGGCTTCCTTGCCAATTCGTTGGACCTTTGGCGGCAGCCAAATGTTGACTAGGGCAACACAATACGCAATGGTGGAGCTCCAGATGGCAGTGATGTCAGTACACATGAGGTCTACCTCCACAAGCCGTTTGCAGTTCTCACACGCCTTCGGGCCAATGAAGTGAAAGTCCGGAGGAAGGCGGAGACTTGATGCCAGCCCCGCCGAAACTGCCATCGGGGAGGGCCCTTGACTTATGATTCCTGGCCATGGCAAAGGTAACTGACGCAAGTGCCAGGCAACTCTCAAAGGCAAACGGACCAAGTTGGGCTCCTGGAGCCAACGCGTTAGCGGCTTCATTGTTAGTACCTACCATACTAAGCGAGCAGCATTCTGCAAAAACCCTCCGACTAACTTGGACACACCCTGGGGCTGCGATTTGCCTGAGTACATAGCATCCTTGGAAGGCCCCATCTTGGAGACAGACGACAGAGGACGGCAGCTTAACAATCTGCAGCTGATGACAGCTTTGCCAAGCTGCCGATCCAATCTGGTGATTCCTGGTGCTACCTCGACATGACGGAGCATTGGCGCGGAGTAGAAGACCCTATCGGTACTTCCTTTCTGGCGTTAATTGAAACACGAATTGCCTTGGGATATCCCTCCCGGAATTGCCATACTGACTGCCCTTCCTCCGTGCATGTTTTGACAATCACCTGTAGCCTGCTTCGCTTCAGTAGAGTGGAGTGGAAGGGATCTCGCAATGGCAATTGAGTGTCCGGCTCGCAGCCAAACACTTCAATGCGTTGGCAGGAAGCTGACGACGTCATCCTCTAATTGTGAGAGGTCCTCATAGCGCGCTAAGTGGTATTCATTGCCCGCAAGCGTAGCCAACACAATGGTATGTGGCTCAACGCAGACCGGCGGTACCGCTTTCTGCTGGCTGTGCGACATGGCTGCGTTGCGTCCTTGAGCCTAGATGCTTTGCTTACGTTGGACAAGTCATCAACTCCTCCCGGAAGGGACCACTAGAATGCAGCAGCTGAGGCCACAACATTCTCCTACTTTTAACTATTAGAAGGTGGCTAGAAGCTAGGGCCCCCTCTGCGTGCAGCTGTTGCGATCTCTCTACCGTGGACCCCAATATCTAGGTTGAGGCGGAGGGGGAGGTCGATTGCGATTGGGAAAACGGGCAGTGGAAGAGGAGCTACCTGTACCTGCGGGAGGAGCGACCCGACGAGATTTGTTTCTACCCGTCCCTTCATCTTTGGCTCCTACTGTCTTTTCATACAGCTCATGGCGGTGCAAGGAGACCGTATTGCCAGAATAGGGGGTTAGCATATAGGGCCAAGTGCTCTGTTGGGATGAAAGCGCACGATTGGTGGCCCTGCTCCACGAAGGCAAACAGTTGCGCCAGCGGCGCTGCTAGTGCATTGCTGACCAGTAGCAGGTCCCCTATAAGGTCTTGGTGCACTTCATTCGGGGTGCGCCCGAAGTAGGTACCTTGCAGCCCTTTCTCAGCGACCCTCCTCCAGAGGGCTGCGCGGACATATCGATTCACTTGTTTGTATGAGATACATAGCCTGGCCATCGGCCACTCACGAGGCAGGTCACTGTATATCTGTATTGACGGCTGCACAGGACCTTGCGTACCTTGGCTGCAGTGCCAGCTTGTTCTGTTTCCGTGTGCTCGGTGGTCAAATCAATTTCTGCAGTGGCTGCCTTCCAAACGGGTTGTATGATGGAGTGGCTGGGTCACTGCTGACTGGTGTACCCTGCATAGGTTCTGATATATTAGCCATCTCCTCCACAATGGCAGGCCGTTGGGCTTCCTCTGAGATGCTGCTTAGGGGCTGCGTCGGTCCTTGTCCAACTGACTGCCGGAGCTTCTTTGCCTGAAATCGCAATGTCCCTGCTTTGGCCCCTGGTCGTCTTTTAGTGGGGGACCCAGAGACGTTGGAGGAGGAGTCGTCATCATTGGTGTCTACCCCCACAAGGAGGGAGGGCAGTACACTCATCTTCACACTCTGGCGCCGGCGATTCAGATGTTTTCAGCACATGGGAAGAGGAGGGGCGATTGCTGAGGCTTTCACCATCTGCCTCGTTGGCAGTAGCGTCATCGCCTTTGCCCATTGAGGAATCACAGTCAGCACAGCTCGGTGAGCTAGGCAGTGTGGTTTCTTCTGGTGTAGCACTGCTAACCGACACAATTTCGCTAGCTTCCCCCGAATGCCATGGTGACATCCGTTGCCTCTGGTGCAGGCAAAGAGGCGGTTGGGTGATCAGCCTCCTCCGTTTCCGCGTCAGACACTGCAAGGACCTCGGCGCTAGTCTGTTGGCTGGGCCAGTAGCACCCTTGGATTAATAGACCTGCCTCTGGTGGGAGGACAAGGTCCGAGTCAGGTGCATCTAACAATGGCTCCTGCCGCCAAGCATCATAAAAGTAGATTCTACGCAGTGCTTCGAAGCAGTAGGGGTGTCCCGTATATGCTGTCCCACTTGCTATCCATGTCCCCATGAACCCAGAGGAAATAGTCCCGGAAGGGGCCTTTGCAGGTGTACCGCGACTGCGACATGTCAGCATAGAGTCAGGCATCAGGCTCATCGGTGCAGATGCTTGGCAAAATTGCAGGCAGCTCCGCATCGTCAAATTAATAGTGTCACTGCTCCTGGTTGCCGAGAGTTTCGCTGCAAAGCTTTTGATGAGCGCTGCTCACTGCAGTGGGTCCATACCACTGAAGGAATTGCCAATCGGTTTGGCAGCTGCACCAAGTTCGGGCATTAGCTCTTTGGAGGCTGCATCAACCTTGCCGAATTTACCCTGCAAGAGAGTCTCTCCCCAAGCGAGCTGCCGTCGCAACCCGCTGCCAGGGAATTGGCCCTAGGTTGCCTCATCTCAACAGGGATAGCTGCACTAACGATGCCGCAGGGCTTCAAAATCATCGGAGCGCATGCCTGTGACAACTGCCACCCACTCAAGAATGTTGACCTTTCGAACACACAAATAGAGGAAATACAAGAAAATACCTTTGTGCACTGCACGAGCCTCAAAGAAGTTCGTCTCCCGAAGACACTCCACACGATCCGAGTTAAGGCCTTTGTGAATTGCGCGGCCCTGCCAGAACTTGTACCACCCTCACTTAAATACATTGCGAGTCAAGCTTTCTTGGACTGCACTGCTTTCAAGAGGCTGGTCAAGTTGCCCGGCCGGCATAATTTTTTCCACGAGTACGGACGCCGTGTGGGCATGGTGCCCAGGTCATCGTTGAAGGAAGGGAAGAACAATCAGATGGTGGAGAAAAGAGCAAGGACCCCCAAACCAAACCAAAAAACAAACACACCAAAGCCCACAGGCCGAGTCTCCACCATCTTGTAGTCTTTCCTCTGTGCTAGGTGAAACGAGTGAAACGAAAACTAATGACTATTAATGGGCCTGAATTCTCGAACGAAAAGCATAGCAGCGCAGGTCTGTGCTCGAGCAAAGTCTCCAAAAAAGGCTTCAAATGGACTTTACTTCATGACTACTGGTGACCAGCGGCCACACCACAGTGTGGCAAAACTATGGTCACGATGCAGGTCAGGAGTATCGCAATGCTCCAACGCCGGTTGCATTCATGTTAACCTGGAGTGGCAATAGCTAAGCTGCATGCCGTGGAAAAAACCTTTCTTGTAGCACAACCCATTCAACTGGTTGCACTTACAAGTCCAGTCGCATGTTGCCAGACGGTGATCAAACAGTGGCGGCTATTGCAAACGACGAAAGCCTGCAGGTAAGGGTGCGAAAAGGCACACCCCCCCGAAGGGAGGTCAACCCAGCACCCTTCGGCACACAAAGGTGCCAAAACGGGGTGTCTCTTAAATCTGTGAAGCACTGCATCATTGCAAAAAGTGGTCTGCTGCATGCAAGGCCCGTGTGAAACTGGTGAAACGTTGGACTATCCTAGCGTGATATCTGTACCTCTTTGTACAAAATTGGAAATGTCGGACATCAACAGCGGGAACTAAGGTTCCCCCTGGGCATCCTTCATTGCCACTCTCTACCACCCGCCGGTTAGGAACGAAGAACTAAGGCTCTCGCTCCTATCGGCTCACAGCGTTGCGAATGGCGAAAAGAGGTCGCGATCCTACTTAGTGTTTGCGCATCTCACTTGCCGTACATTGCTGGCAGTGTGCTTGTCCACCATTCCCTCTGCTAAGCAGGGGTGGAAACCTCCTATGGAAGAATACTCTAAAGGAAGGCTTGTTTTGCGATAATCCTCAGCTCCACTATGGAATGAGGTTTGGGATGGCTTCTGGCCTAACCTGGACTCGCGCTAAGGCGTGCGCCCAACCTTTTAATGAGTGACTGTGAGGCCGCTATAGCTGTGGCCAGAAAGGCTTGTTTTCATCCAAGACCAGGGGTAGATCCCATGTCCGGGATCATATGCAGCCAGGATGGCCATCTCATGCTTAGACAAATGGCCAAGGCGTTTTCTTCGGCATAGACTCTTCGCCATTTGTCTTTTCCTGGTTGTTTGACAAGCCTCTTAAGGACTGTGCGATCCAAGAAAGCCCTACTCCCAAGGAAGGCTCATCGTTTCCTGGAGGTTGAGAACTGGTTGGTGGCTCTGCTCAATGCTTGCGTCGCCCTTGCTCCTTTCCTGCCTCGAAAGCATTGCTGGCCTTTGGTGCAGGATCTAGAAAGTCTTCTCTCCAAAGATCATTTGCATCAACCGGCAAAACTCGGAGCCACGTGGGCTGGTCGAATTGCTCACATTTGTCAAAAGCATTGGACTGGGCATAGGTCCCTCGCCATGTTGTACTTTTTCCTTGTTTGAGTATTGCTCGAAGTTGCGCGCAACCTGCAAAAGCATGCCTCGCAATGTAAAGCAGGGATGGTGGAGTGGAAACCTCCTGTAGTGAGATACACTTGAAAAAGGCTTCTTGCTCAATGGTTCTCAGATTGCGGGGAAGGCAGAGTTGTTGCAGCTGCGAGCAGTGAGCAAAGGTTGAGCCCAGAATCTCAAGCACGTCTGTTTGGGACAGATCAACGGTTTGCAGCTGCTGGCAGCTCGCACAGGCAGCTGAGCCTAGTTGCCCGGCCGGCATAATGGCGAGGGGTCTACGCTGAAGAAAATGCCTTTGCCATTTTGCCCAGACATGCGATGGCCACCATGCGCACACGATTCCGGACACAGGGTATGTCTCTGGTTCAGCCTGAACTGCCCCTTCTGAATGTGACAGCCCGTGGTTTTGCCACAATCCATCTAGGCTGGGCGCGAGCGTTAGCTCGAGTCAGGCCAAGGCAACTCGCGCCCTTGTGCATGGCGCAAGCCATTCGTGCGTGCAGTCTCTAAGCTAAGGGAATAGATAGCCACCAACGCTCTGTGCTGGGGCGTGACGAAACTACACATCCCAACCTGCGGCTCTAATAGCTCAAGCTGGGGTCTTCAAGCTGGTGATGTGCCAGCTGATACGCCCAGGCCCAGTCCTCACTGCTGACTTGAATGCACATACCGGCCTTCGGAGATGCAGTACTGGCAGAGCTCCCGAAAAAGGGGAAAAGCAAGTGGCGAGGTACATATGCCCGGCCCTTTTTTTGACAAATGCGAGCAACTAGACAAGCCCAAGTGGCTTCGATTCCTGCCGCCAAATGACAACGACCAGTGGAGAGAAGACTTTCAAGAAGCCTCACCCTAGGCTGACAACGCTTTCACAACAATTGCTCCTCAGCCACTTCGATTACCTTTGCTAGGCAAGCTCAAGAAAGCTCAGGCTAAACCATCCTTTCGGCCCCAGTAACTACATCACAGTGAGCCTGTAGGAACGAGAGCCTTAGCTTTCGCTCCTAATAGGCGGGTGGAAGAGAATGGTAATGGAAGGTTGCCAGGGGGAACCTTAGTTCTCCTTGCAGCGACCACGCCATGACCATTGCTGTACAAAGAAGTACAAGTACCATGCTGGATAGGTCCATGTTTCACCTTCTTTTTTTTTCCACGAGTACGGACGCCGTGTGGGCATGGTGCCCAGGTCATCGTTGAAGGAAGGGAAGAGCAGTCAGATGGTGGAGAAAAGAACAAAGACCCCCAAACCAAACCAACACCAAACACCCCAGGCCCGCAGGCCGATTCTCCACCATCTTGTAGTCTTTCCTCTACGCTGGGTGAAACGCGTGAAACGAAAACTAATGACAATTACTGGGCCTGAATTCTCGAACGAAAAGCACGGCAGCGAAGGTCTGAGTACAGTGAAAGTCTCCAGAAAGGCTTCAAATGGACTTTACATCACGACTATTGGTGACCAGCGGCCACACCACAGTGTGGCAAAACAAGGTCACGTTGCAGGTCAGGAATCTCGCGATGCTCCAACGCCGGTTGTAATCATGTCAACCTGGAGTGGCAATAGCTGAGCAGCACACCGTGGAAAAGACTTTTCTTGTAGCACAACCCATTCAACTGGTGGCACATACAAGCCCAGTCGCATGCTGTCAAACGATGGTCAAACAGTGGCGGCTATTGATAGCGAGGAAAGCCTGGAGGTAAGGGTGCAAAAAGGCACCCCCCCCCCGAAGGGAGGTAAACCCGGCACCCTTCGGCACACGAAGGTGCCACAAAGGGGTGTCTCATGAATCAGCGAGGCAATGTGTAGTTGCAAAAAGTGGTCTGCAGCATGCAAGGCCCGTGTGAAACAAGTGAAACTTTGAACTATCCTAGCATAATACCTGTACCTCTTTGTACAAAATTGGAAATGTCGGACATCAACAGCGGGAACTAAGGTTTTACCCGGGCATCCTTCATTGCCACTCTCTACCACCCGCCGGTTAGGAACGAAGAGCTAAGGCTCTCGCTCCTGTCGGCTCACCGCGTTGCGAATGGCGAAAAGAGGTCGTGGTTCTACTTGTTGTTTGCGCATTTCACTTGCCGTATATTGCTGTCAGTCACCATTTCCTGGAGGTCGAAGACTGGTACGTGTCTCTACACACTATCTGCGTCTCTCTTGCTTCTTTCCTGTCTCGAGCGCATTGCTCGCCTTTGGTGCAGGATCTAAAAAGTCTTCTCTCCAAGATCATTTGCATCAATCGGCAAAACCCGGAGCTTAAGTTTTATTCGAAGTTGCGTGCAGCCTGCAAAAGCATGCCTCGCAATTTAAGGCAGGGATGGTGGAGTGGAGATCTCCTTTAGTGAGATACACTTGAAGAAGGCTTCTTGCCCAATGGTCCTCAGAATGCGGGAAAGGCAGAGTTGTTGCAGCTGCGAGCAGTAAGCAAAGGTTGAGCCTAGGATCTCAAGTGCGTCTGTTTGGGACAGATCAACGGTTTGCAGCTGCTGGCAGCTCGCACAGGCAGCGAAGCCTATCCTGTTGAAGCTCGTCGGCAATGCCAGTCCAACAATGCCAGCCTCCTGAAAACAGCAGTCCGGCAAGCATCGGTTTCGGTGCGCTGTGGCAGGTTCTGACGTGCTCAAGTTGATGTTGCGCAGCGCCGTGCATGCTTGAAAGGCACGGGGCCTCAGTTGGGCTTGGGGGCTGGCTTATTGCTGGAGCAGTGCGCTGCGCCCACCCGCATTAAGGAGCAACACTCTTCGAATGCCTTAGTGCCGAAAGTACTTGCGAAAGTACTTGCAACCTGGGGCCACCACTGCACGCAGCGATTGACACCAGCTGAAGACGCCATGCAATAGGCTGACAACTGTGTCTGGCAAGTGGACGATTTGCAGCTGTCGACAACTCCGCCACGCAGTCTCTCCTACGGCACCGTCTTCTACTGGTGCATGACGGATTTCAGTGCAAAAGGCAAAGGCTTGTGGAAGTATCAGGTTGTTTCTATTGCGCAGTTCTCGGATTGCCTTAACTTCCCCTTTGAGTTGCCCGGCGATCACATAGTACCTTTGGTTGGCACTCAGTGCATGCTGGATTAGGTCTGCAAGGACCTGCAGGGTGTTCGTTTGCACAAATTGCAGTTCGCACCCTAAGGTGGTCGTGTTTCCTGGATAGGTCCATGTTTCACCTGTCTCACCCGGGTCTTGCAGCATGGAACAGAAGACGTTTTGCAACTCAATGCTCTCTCTTTGAAACAGAGAGTGCCCCAAATGGCACTCCTTGTCTGCTGAGGAGTGCAAAGGGTGCCCTTCCTACCGGGGGGGATGGCATCACCATCGTCAGCAAACCCCTTTCGTTGTCTCTGCCTCCACTGCCTGACAATTGATATGTCTCTCGTCTCTGTTGTGCAACGAGATGGGCTTTTTCCATGGCTTGCTGGGCAGAGCAATCTCTGACTCCCCTGGGCAAGAATCAGACTGGCTGACAATGAACAATGCAGGTCTTGCATGGAACCTGATCATCGTTTTGCCATTCGATGCAGTGGCCTCCTTGGTCACACTTGGTAGGTGAGGCGAAGCCCCTTTGATTGGCTTTGCGGCACTCCGCTCTTTCAGTTAGTTCGCAGTCAAAACCCATGTCTTACCCGCACAGAGGAAACACTTTTAGATGAGGGAGAAACGGGCTCTGGTCTTTGGTGGTGTTTTTGTTTTTGGTTGTGGTTTTTGTTTGGTGTGTTTTTGTTTGGTTTGGGTTGCTTGTGTTCTTTTTCCCTCATCATGTTGTGTTTTCCTTCCCATGCAGAGCAAGAGCCAACCACTGATTGCTCGGCCATGTTTTTTTGTAGAGGCACACAAAGGGCAAATTACAGGGGAAGTCAAGACAATCAAAGTGTCATTGTGGTACTCTCTGTTTCAAAAAGAGAGAGCGGCACTAAGATGCAAAATGTCTTCTGTTGCGTGCAAGGCCTGGGTGAAACTAGTGTTTTTTTGCACGGGCAGGAGCATGTGTGTCAAGAGGCACAAGTCACCAAGTTGAATTCAGATGGTGGGTGCGTGAGATGAACCTGACAATCAAGACAGGCAGAAACAACTCAAGACCCGAGCACTCACATATCCACCAAGCAGGACGCCCCGCTGCAGAAATGAAGAGCAGCAGTGGATGCCGAAATCACCCATCTGGCACCCTCATGTGAGGTCATCAAAAAAGGAAAAGGAAAACGACTTTTCCACATGCAAGGCAGGGCAACAACTGATGTTCTTGGGCAAGAATCAGATCTGCTGACAATCAGTGCAGCTCCTGCAAAGCACCCAATCACCACGTTTGCCACTCAATGCAGTGGCTGTTTGGTCACAGTTTTGAGGGTGGTGTGAAGTCTCTTTGACTGGCATTGTTGCCCGCTCGTGCGCTGACCCACGGGTGAGGGCGCTGTGCCGAGAGGTACAAGTCACCGTGAAAAATTGGGCACTCCGCCCACACGGCCGTGCTATGGAAAAAAAGGGCGTGTGCAGCCTCAATGGATTGCCTCAATCAGCCCTTGTTCTGGAACCCGCCCCTGCTGATCTGCAGTTTTGGCTGCTTTGGATTTCCGCCAGGGCCTCCCCACAGGAAGATTGATGAGACTGGCAGTTGAAGAAGACGCAAGCAGGCGACCATGCGGGTGACCATTGCTCTTGAGACCATCGCTGGCTGCTGCCCTTGCGCTTTCGGAGGGGAGGCTTGCTGTGTGTGCAGGTTTTTTTTTTTGCACGGGTGCGGGCGCTATGTGTGCCGAGGCACAAGTCACCTTGGATGAATTCGAAGAGTCGGATGAGAGGATACGAGCCAGAACCAAAGAGGCTTGCTGTGTGAAGAAAGTCCATGTCCGGATGTCCACCTCGCTCGATGCTTGCAGTTTGCGACGCATAAATTTCGTTTAAGTTTGTTTGTGAAAATTTTGGAACCTGGCGGTAGTACAACATTTTGTTTCTCAATTGTTTGAAATCGACTTGTAGCGTAGTCGGAAGTTTTAAAAGAGTTCTTTGTGTGTGGAGATGCTTTAAGAGACTTTTAATATGTTTTTCGTGTATTCTTTGGTTTAATGCTACTGGATATGTTTTGGCTCAAGGCCAATTCGTTTGGCTAGTGTGAGAAAAGGGTGCGAGTGTCTGAGAGCAGCTTGTGCAGCGTTTGAAGTTTTCCGAAGTATTCGGAAGTGTGAGGCAAAGGTTTCGTACCGTACCGGACGAGTGTGAGAGCCTGTTGTGAGCTAAAGATGCAGGGGAGGTAGGTAGTCTACCGTATAAGGTTGCTACCCGATCTTTTTCGTGGTAGCGGAGCGTGGAGCTCCCAGGAAGAATGTCCAGTCCTACCGAACGACGGACAGCATCGCCGACGAGAAGGCGACCAGTGAGTATGGAAGAGTACACAGGTCGAGAAAGGTCTCCACCACCAGATCCAGCAGAGAGTGCCGCTGCAGAGATACCGGTACCGAACAGCCCGACCCCAACGGGGAGAACGTTTCAAGATACATTCAACTCACCTCAGATGCCTGCGAGTCCTACCGGAGGACAGGGATTGACGCAGGAAGCGTTGATCGAAGTATTGAGAAACCAGCATCAAAGTATAGTTCAACAGCAGGACTTGATCGCTGGACAAGGAGCACAAATTTCAGAACTGACCAAGCTAGTTTCAGGTTTGGTTCAGATGCAGACTGATGTCTTGAAAGACCAAGCTCAACGCAAAGCGGATGAGCGTGAGAGAAAGGCAGAAGAGGAGAGGAAAGCTGCAGAAGAAGCTGCTACGTCCAGTACACCGAGAGCAGGATCACTGTTCACCTCAGCACCCAAGAAATCTGACTCAAAATACTCTGGAAGCAGTGGAGGAAAGATGGAGAGTTACATACCGAACTGTCCACAACTTGAGATCAATTATTCAGGAAGAAGGCATGAGATCAACACCTGGTTATCCTTCAGAGAGCGATTTGGATCGTGGTTGTGTCTTTTGGATGAGTGCTACGCAGCGGAATTGCAAGAGGCAGTGAAACAAACAACTACCATTGAGCAAGGGAAACTTGCCCCCGAAGCCGCAGTGAGGAGTAGTAAACTGTATCACTGGATGAAACAAGCAATGTCAGGATACAAGAGAGGATTGGACCTCGCAGTCCTGCAGGAAAGAGAGCAGGGAGGACTCACTTGCGGATACGAGTTGTTCAGGAGAATCAACAACTTGCTCGGAGTCACGACTCGAGCGGAAGCACTGTCACTGCGGGAAGCAGTGATGAGACTTGATGTGAACGGACTGAAGCAACTTGGATGTCCATCAGCAGGGAGTGTCAAGAACCCGTTGGACACCTGTTTGTTCCTTACACAGGAGTTTGCACGCTTGCGAGATCAGTGTGCAGCATTCGCAGATCTCCAAATGATGGAGGTGGACCAGATCATGGTCATGATGAGGTGCTTACCGCAAGAAATCCACAGACACCTTGCGTTCCACGGGAAGTCTGCGACTTTACGAGAGTTGATGGAGTCACTGGAGTTCTATGAACAGCAATCGAAAGCACTCGACTCTTCCAGAGACAGTCACAAAGAAAATCCTGTTGGGTATGACCGACCACCCAAGGGAAACCCCAAAGGAGGGAAGGATCGAACACCAAAGGGTGAAGGCAAAGGTAAGGAGATTCGATGTCGTCGATGTGGGAAGCCAGGACATGTTGAGAAAGATTGTTGGTCAAAGTCACCAAAGCGTACCGATAAGGACAAAGGAAAGGGCAAAGGCAATGAGAAAGGTGGAAAGCCAAAAGGTGGAAAGGATCGTTCACATTCCCCTTACGACCCGAAGAAGAAGGGAAACCCAAAAGGTGGCAAGCCTAAAGGAAGCAAAGGGGAACCCAAGGGCGGAAAAGGACCGAAAGGCGGGAAACCGAAAGGAGCACGTGCCAGTGTAGGAGATGAGGACGAAGAAGACATTCTCGGAATGGGTTGTGTGTTAGACATGACCGTACCACCTGACGTCCTACTGAACCAGCTTCACAGCTATGGCAACCGACTGACAACATCCAGTGTCGCGGACACTGACGCCACTGATCCACATTTCTTGGTGGACAGTGGAGCAAGCATCCACTTGATCAGTCAAAGTCTAGTGGATGAGGGATACCTGCAGATTTGTCGGGAGTGGGCCGTCAACGAACGGTGCACCACAGCCAATGGGCAGGAAATGATCTTAAATCGGTGTGTCGAAGCAGAGTTCAGCACGTATGCTCTCAAAAGTAGGCATGTTAGCTTTTTAGAATGCGATGGAGCCGCCGCGTCGTCGCCTGATGCTGCTTCGCCTGCTGCTGCTTCGTCGAGAGCCGCCGCGCCGTCGCCCGCAGCACCTACTAGCTCAAGCCTGTCGCCAGTGTCGCGCAGCATTTGCGCTGGCAGCCAACTGCAGAGGCCGCAGAAGCTCAGAGTCACAGGTCTGATAGGATATGGACAGGTTAGCTTGCTGAGTGTTGCACTTCTTGCCAGTAAAGGTTGGACGTTTTCATGTTCACCTGGCAAGAGCTGTTCCCGAACCTCCAGAGAGGTAGATAAACAGGCGAAGAGCCACCATGTTTGCCCCTCTCACATTTCGGAGGTCACGACCAGGTTCCAAACAGAACTAGGAGTGGTAGAACTCATCTTGACATTTTTCTTTGGTGCAATGTTCCTTGGATCTCAATTGTCCACCCAGGAGCCATTGACATTGACATGTCATCGTCACTCCATTCGTTGCATTACACGTCCCGTCCGATGTTGACTCCAGTTCGCACCGTGTTGTTCGTTATTCGACCATGCATGAAGCAGTTCAAGATTCGGTCTTGCATGTTACAGAGCGTGACGGTTCAAGTTCGGTGCACGAGCGCATTGACTGTGCGGACCCCGTCCAGCCCAGGTTTCGTCGAGTGGAGCATGCCTTCGGATGCTTGGGTCGATACCACGGAGTTGAGCGGAGAGAAGAAGAAAGAACAGAGTCCGGACACGGTCATGGAAGAACCAACGGAACCAGCGCCAGGCACTGTGATCGCTCAAGTCGGGCAACAGGATGCGGAAAAGGAGCCATCGGAACCGAGGGAAGAGACTGCACCAAAGGAAGAGACACGGAGAGTTGTCCTTGTCACGATGGAACCCGAGGAGAGTACCGAAGTGATCGTGAAACCTCCAGAACAGGAACCCGAGAAGAGCACAGAAGCTACCGTGAAGCCAACAGAACCAGCAGAAAAGGAAAAGGGATTGGAGATGGAAAAACGGGAATCCGAAGTTCCGAAGGATCTTCCAGAGCCCGAGATCCCAGAAAAGTCTTTTGTCGAGACGGAGAAAGCTCAGGAGGCAACGTCCGAGCAGGAAGTGACGTTTCGAATGAAAGCCATGGTCAAACTGGCTTCGTCGACAAGATCAGAAAGACGAGGAGAAGCGAATCAGAAATCGAGCCAGGCAGCGCCGGTCGGATCGGGCTGCAGGCCTTCAGCAAGCAGTTCGAAAGGGACCATCAGTACGACGGTCATGGACTGTGTCAAAGGAAGACCCAGAGCCGAAAGGGTCAATCAGGAAAGTACTGAAACAGCACACCAAAACTCCTCGGAAGGAGCGGACTGTGAAGTTGCGATTGGTCGAACGCGAAGTCCAAGCCTCCCGGGTTACCGCGAAGGGATAGTACATGGCGCAGAACAAGCACCGAGCTTGGATCGCGCCAAAGGCGCGCCCGCAACCGAAAGCGTCCGATTCTCGTGTGAAAAAGGAGTTCGTCGAGATCAAGCCCCAAAGGGGAGTCACGATGGTGAGCTTAACAGGTTCGGAAGCCTCGGATGTTGGGGATATGGAAGAAATCCCCGGAGTTCTTCCGGAGAGTGCTCCAGCCCCGAGCGAAGGTCCGAAGAGCCGACCGTCATCGGGCTTGACGGGAAGAGAAAGGATCACGAGCGAGACCATCGTCAGGATCGGCGCCACGCCAGAGGGAGAGGTTGTCGCGAAAAGACAGGAGATCAAACCTGGGACCGCTTACTTCATGAAGCGAAGACCTCAAGAGAAGGAGAAAGTGAAGTTCACGTCCCAGGTCAGGTCACTGTTGAGGCCAGCCGGCAACGCAGCTCTGAGCGTGACCGACGCCAGTACTTCCGAATGGATGTCGGAGACAGCCGATCCGCCAGTCCTCGAGCTGACAGGGGAGAACCTGAAGAGATTGGACGAATCGGTCAAGCAGCGGAAGACGCCTTCGATCTTACCGATCAAAGCCAAGACTCGGCCTATTGGCCCTCAGCCGCCGCCAGTGCCGCCACCCGGATGGCAACCACCGGCCAAGCAGCCACCTGTTCCGCCGCCAAAGAAGCCGCCAGTTTCTGGTCCGGTGATGGCACCTACGAGTCCGGCGAGTGTCAAGCTGGAAGAAATTTTGGAAGTGATCACCAAGCAGGAGGAGATTCCGGAGCCGAAGACACCATCGGTTCCGCCGCCGACCAAACCCAAAGCGAAAAGTCGACCGCTTACCGAAGAGCAGAAAGCGGTGGCAGAAGAAATGTTGGCTCAGAAAGCCCAAGATCTGCTCGGGAAAGCAGAGAGGGGTACCGCGACCCTCAAGAGGGAGAAGGAGTCAACGGCGTCAGGATCGGGTGCGAAGAAAGTACCGAACTATCTGGACCACCTGACCGACGACCAGCGAGCCCATTTGTTTCGCACCGAGCTTTCATCCGAGCGAGAAGCAGAAGCGATCGAATGGGAGAAGGAACTTGCCCGCCGAGAGAAGGAAGAGGAAGATCGCCGAAAGGCGCAGGCTCTGTATCGATCAGAAAGAAGAGCCCAGGCGTTGGAGCATGGACGAGAGATCCAGCGTCAGAGGCAGGAAGAATTCCTGAAGTGGAAAGCCGAAGAAGAAGAACGAGAGAACCTGACGAAGGCGAGGCGAATCTCTCTCGAGCAGACCTCAGCGCCGCCCGCATCAGGAGAAGTGATTTTGACGCCAGCACCGACAGCGGCAATGGGAGAGAATCCTTCGACGCCGCCAGAAGCGCTTCAAGCGCCATTGTCCGAGGAAGAGATTGCGTACCGCAAGCAACTGCAGGAGCATCTGTCCAAGTTTTCGGACAAGAGGGAAGACGCGAAGTAGGACGCGATGTCGGAAGCGTCGGACGAGAAGGAAGACATGATATCCAAAGCGTCCAGGTTCCTCCCAAAAGGGGAGTCGAGCCGCCGATAAGAGCCAGAGCGCATTTTTCGAATCCAGCATTCGACGTCGTGCGCAAAAAGGAAATCGTTTGCACCGTCGAGTCAGAGCCTGAGTTCGAGTTCGAGTATCCCATTAAGCTACGAGGTAACAGACTAGCTAAGCATATTTTGCAGAGTCACACACCTTATGATCCAAGCTGTGCAGTCTGTCTCATGAGCAAGGGATTGAAACGAGCGCCAAAACGTACAGATCAAGTCACCAACGAGATCCAGATGGATATTGCCAACCTATGCACCCATCCAAAGTCTCCAAACATGTATAGGTATGTTGTGATTTGGAATCGAACGCATGGTATGATAGCAACAGCTGCAATCTATGTAGATCAAGCTTCGACGATTCGTGTTTTGACAGCTGCCATCAACCACTGTTCGCCCACAGGTGCGATGGTTCTCAGTGATGAAGGCCGTGACTTGACTGCGCTCATTTCTGAACTCATTCGATTGAAGGTAGTCTCAAGACATGAGACCAGTCGTCCAGGAAGACACGCAACTGGAGCCGAAAGGGCAGTGAGGACCCTCAAGACTCAACTAGGATGTATTCGTACAGTGTTGTACCAGCACGCGTTGATGCTAGGTAGTGAAAGCCTTCGATACGCCGCAGCAAACGCTTGCCATGTCCACAACGCGTTTCAGCTGCAAGCCAACAGTTCACTGACACCGTATCAACGCATGCGCATCAGTGTAACTAGTTCAGGAGAAGTCCCAAACACCAATCGTGTGATGCCATTTGGATGTTTGGTTTTTGCCAGGCCGACTGATGGGTACTTGGAAAAGGTCAGAGAAGCAAACGCTCGTCACTTTGTTCCAGGCATTTACTTGACCCCAAAGTTATCTTCGTTAGGTCACTTCGTTGCCTTCGAAGGTTCACAGGATGAGACTGTGGTTGTGCCTGTTCGAGACTTGAAGATTGCCTCACCGATTCGTTTTGTCGCTGGACTTGGGATGTTGTGTGAAATTCCGAATTCCAAGAGTGGAGTGAAGCCAGACAGGATTGAAAGACTACCGACTGATCTTTCTAAGCCCCAGAAATTGGTTGATTTGCCCATCCATGAAGGGGAACCACCTTGGTATTGGAGTGAAGTGAATAAGACTTCAAGATGTCCAGCTTGTTCGAACGGGAGTGAAACAGGTCATTCAGTAAAGTGTCGGAACCGTTACAAGAAGTACCTTGAAGAAGAGTACAAACGGATAGTACCGATCGAAGACGAGTCGTCTGTGCCCGTCCTGCCTGAAGGATTGGAAGAAGGCTTGGATACCGAAGAAAAGCCTGAATCTCAGCAAGAGTCGGGAGAAAAAGTTCCAGAATCAGAGTCAGAACGAGAGAAGAGGAAAAGAAAGTCTATCGATGATGAGTGGGATAGATTTCATCGCGAGCATGAAGAGAAAGAGACTGGAGAGAGATTTCCAGAGTTTGATGATGTTCCGTTCCATGCGCCAAAGGGACAGGAAGCGGATACCGAACCGACACCAATGCAAGAGGATCCAACGAATCCATATGAGATCGGAAAGAATCTGGAACCTATCGAGGATGATCGGATGAGTGAAGGCTATGAGCCAACAGAAGTACCGGAAGGGTACAGAGCACCCGAATCACCCGGGGAGAGTCCCATGGAAATTGATTTGTTCCAGAGAATCCCAAGGAGAGGAAAGAACCGAAATCATGACCATTGGGAAGTTGACCTTGACAAGCTTGTGTTGAGAAGAGTTCACCACAGAAGTCAAAAATGTGTTTTTGCAGCATCATCACTGCCGTTGCCGACGCCTGAGGATCAGCTGGTAGGTATTCAGAGGACGTACTACGTCGATGCTGTTGATGAAAGGCCAGTCGATGAGATTCCAAGGGACCAGTTCAAGGTCCATGTCAGCGAGTTCGGAACCCAGACCGCGCCATTGAGGCGTCATTGGAAAGGGTTTACCGAATTGCCAATCAAGCAGCTCTACATGTATGATCATCAAGGTAATGCCATTGCGAGCTTATCAGATCTAGGTAAAGAGTTGTGGGAAAAGGTGAAAGACCCCTTGTCAAAATGTTCGGATGATGAGGTTGAAAGGTTCTTGTCATCAGTTCAGGAGGGGGTACTTGAGTACAGCAGGAAGGTTCCAAAGGAAACCGAGGAGTCCAAGTTCGACGCGAAGGCCGATTCGTGCAAAGTGTGGTTTGGAGGTAGATGGATTGTACTCCGAAAGCCATCAAGAGCGACTTCAGATATAGGTGAAGGTCCGTTAGATGTGGATGCCACGTTCGAGGGAATGCGCACAGAGGTCATTGCCCTAGAGAAGCACAGGACAGGTCAGGTCGTGAATAAAGATGAAGCGCAAGAGTATTGCCAGATGCATTGTATCCGAATCATCTCAACCCGATGGGTAGTAGTAAACAAGCATGATGCTATCAAAGGAGACATCGTTCGATCGAGACTTGTTGTCCGTGATTTCGCCACAGGTCCGTCAGCAGCCGAGTTGGGCGTTTCAAGCCCTACAGCGTCATCAGAGGCGTTGAAGGTTGTGTTGTCTTATCTTGCTCAGAAATCAAGTTTTCGAAAGAAATCAACGAAAGGAGGAGTAGGAAAGACAGCATGGGTTTTAGATGTAAGTACAGCATTCTTGCATGCCCCCGTGATTCACCCAGCGGTCGTTTCGTTGCCGACTGGGATGGAAGATGAAGACGGAGAGCCTTTGTTCGTCATTCTTGAGAAAGCGATGAACGGACTTCGTTCTGCAGGAATGTCATGGTATCGTCACCTAGCCGATTTGTTAGATCAAGAAGGTTTGACAGCATGTGTGACGGAAAAGACAATCTTCGCCGGAAGATATCGAAAAGGAGTTGCAGAGGCGGATGAGGAGAATCACTTGATCGTTTTGATGTACGTTGATGACTTGTTGGTTGTCGGGGACGATCGAAATATTCAGAAGCTCGTTGATGAATTATCAAAGAAGCTTAGACTGAAAGTCACCGGAAAGCTTGAAGAAGACAGAATTCGTTTTCTGGGAAAGGTGATCGAAAAGGAAGAAGATGGAACGATTGCCTTGTACATGGAGAAAGAGTACTATGAAGGCATGATGAACTTGTATCCAGGAGGAAAGGAAAGTCAAGCGACCCCCAATTTGTTTCAGCTTTATGATCGTGATCGAGAAGAAGATCGGAAATCGTTGTCGCCCGAGGCAGCAGCAACCTTTCGAACGGCATTAGGTAAGCTAGGTTGGGTAGCTCAATCGAGACCTGATCTTTGTTGGTTGTGTTCGATGCTTGCCCGAGGTCAATCTCAGCCGCTAGCTGTACACGAGACTGCGATGCGTGCGAGTATCCGTTACATCCGATCAGTAGCCGATCGAAAGTTGAAGTTCAGAAGCTATGAGTACTCAGGATCACCAAGGATTACGACCTATGTCGATGCCAGTTGGGCAGCCGAAAAGTCCACCAATAGGAAGAGTACTTCAGGAGCAGCCATCTTCGTTAGTGACTGTTGTGTCAAAGCATTCAGTAGGTTGCAGCAGGGTGTAGCCTGTAGTTCAGCCGAGGCAGAGCTATATGCTTTGTTCGAGGGAGCGAAAGAGACTATAGGTATTCAACATGCCGTGGCACATGTCTATGGATGTCAAGCTGAGGAATTGCCCATTCCAGGTTTGCTTACGGATTCGATGGCAGCCCGAAATGTCACAGAGATGTCAGGGTTGTTGAGAAGATTGAGACACATAGACATTCGGATCTGTTTTTTGCAAGATGCAGTCTACAAGGGAGTGATTTCCATCAGCTTTGTCCGAGGTACTGAGAATTGTGCCGACCTGATGACCAAGGCATTGTCGAGAGCTGTCACTTTACAACATATGGAAACGATCGGAGTTGTCAGAGCATTTCTCATTTCATTTGAAGTGCCGTATGACTGGATCGGGAGATGGTTGTGGGTTATGGATAAGGTCACATGTACCGAAATCCTGATTGTTGAGTTTTGCACATCACCGGAGTCCGAGATGAAAGAAGTCGGAAGCCGTACGGAAGGTGTTGAAGTCTTGACTGTCACTGAGGCGGATGACGGAACCCGATCGGACACGATCGAGTCAGTTCGGGAGCAGATGATAAGCCATCGGAAGAGAGGAAAGCTTGTTGTCTTGTGGTCGTCAATTCCGTGTACAGGAGGATGTCCGTTTCAATACATTTGCAGCAAGAAGTTTGGTCAGGACTATATGGGTCATCTTCGAGAGTTGTACCAGATTCAGAAGAAGCTATGGAAAGGTTTCTTACGGATGTCGGAAGTAGCCGATTTCGTAGCGATTGAATGGCCGAAGAGATGTGCTTATTGGGGATGGAATCAGACTAGAGATTTTCTGAAGAAACGAAAGACGTTTTCAACATTTGTGGATGCATGTTCAGTCAAGATGAACCAGAAAGGTCAGTTGATCAGAAAGACCTGGAGGATTGAGACAGATAGTACTCGGTTGTTGGAAAGCCTGAAGGTTTGCGTTTGTGATGGTCGTCATGATCATTTGCCGTCCAAGGAAGTCAATTGGAAGGAAACGCAACACTACCCCAGGAGATTTTGCGAGCTAATCCTTAAAGGATTTAAAGCCGAATTAGAGTCATAATAGCCAAGTAAGTCTTGCACGTTGTCTGAGCCGAATGGCACATTTTTGCGAGCACTTTCGATTGCACATTTCGAAAGAATCTTGGTTTTTGCAGACTGTGAGATACAGCTTTTCTTGGAATGAAGCTTATACCATCCGAGGTATGAGGCCGGATGCGGAAACGGCGCTTGCGATGCTGAGCCTGGAAGCAGCGACCGCTTTGGTCTTTGCAGCCGGTTTTCTTTTGGGATGCCTGCTGACCTGCTGCTGCCTGCGGTGTCGGAAGCATGCTGAGCCTGAGAGCCAAGTGACTTTTAAAGTCGATATGCCGAAGAGCTATCCAGTTCCAAAAGGCATTGAGCAATGCTCAAAAGTGTATTTTTCAGTGAGTGGGAGCAAGGTTCATTTGAATCCAACTTGCTCGGGCATGCACGTACCTATGTCGAAAGATATTTGTGCCAAATGTCTGTCCTCATTGAAGAAGAATAAGAAGGCTTAAAGCCAGCCAGTTCGTTTCGAGCTTTGTGTCCAAGAGGGGGTGAAGAAAGTCCATGTCGGGATGTCCACCTCGCTCGATGCTTGCAGTTTGCGACGCATAAATTTCGTTTAAGTTTGTTTGTGAAAGATTTGGAACCTGGCGGTAGTACAACATTTTGTTTCTCAATTGTTTGAAAGCGACTTGTAGCGTAGTCGGAAGTTTTAAAAGAGTTCTTTGTGTGTGGAGATGCTCTAAGAGACTTTTAATATGTTTTTCGTGTATTCTTTGTATAGTTTAATGCTACGGGATATGTTTTGGCTCAAGGCCAATTCGTTTGGCTAGTGTGAGAAAAGGGTGCGAGTGTCTGAGAGCAGCTTGTGCAGCGTTTGAAGTTTTCCGAAGTATTCGAAAGTGTGAGGGAAAGGTTTCGTACCGTACCGGACGAGTGTGAGAGCCTGTTGTGAGCTAAAGATCCAGGGGAGGTAGGTAGTCTACCGCAAAAGGTTGCTACCCGATCTTTTTCGCTGTGTGTGCAGGGGAGGCCTCATGGCTGACGTCAAGGTCAGTCACTTCGTCAGTGGTACCGCTCTCAGTTTCGGCGATTGTCGTACCTGCTCTTCTTCTGTGCTGCCAATGGTGATGGGGGACGTTGGGGATTCCGTTGCCTGACCGTGGCTGGCAGGTTCTGGTACCTCGCTCGGAGGCGCAGCTTCTTCACTCTCCACTGAACTGATTTCAGCGAGGCTACTTCCTGCCGGGCAGCATTTTCTTGCGCGTTGTACGAGTGGATGTCATCAGTCGGGCGCAATACTGGTTGATGCCAGTAGCAGCCATTTTGCAGCAGGCCTGGCCGAGGGGGAAGGCGAAGGGGGGAGTCCGGCAGGTTCAGCTCTATCTTCCACCTCCATGCGTCATAGAAGTAGATCTTGTGGAGTGACTCGAACTGATACTCTTTGGCTTTGTTGGCAGCATAGTCAGCTTGCCCCAGGGCATAACGCGGACCACTGCCCACACAGAAGCGGTCACCTCCCTTGCGGGCTGCGTGTAGCAGCTTCCAGGCATTTGGCTGATGTCCATCAGGAAGGACATACCAGTCTGGATCTGTACATTTGTCAGCGGCATAGCCAAACAGCAGGCCACTATTGTGTATGTGACCATGCACTGGGTGCTGCTCATTAAGAAGCGACTGCTCCCCTTTTGTGAGGACAGTTTGCGACGTTAGTACTAACCGCAGTCGACGGGAATGACCTTGATGATATTCAACAAGGCAGACTGGGAGCGATCCAGTCCAGAGTGGTTGAGGTTCCATAGCAGCATGGAAAGCAGCCGTGGATTCAGAAACCAGCTTTCGACTCACGGAAAAGTTGCCCCACACACGGGCGCTGGATGTTTGTTGGTCGTTGGTATACAGCGTACACGCACCATGGAGCAAGGCGTCTATAACTTGTGACACTGCTGTGGTGCCGTGCATATTGACGGGGCAAGCAGAAACCGTTAAGTCAGTGGCTCGGCTATACGCAACATTGGCGCGTGTGTAGCATTCGTGGTCGAAGTCATTGCTCCGCGAGGTACCACTGAGGAAAGTGGATTTGCCATGCAATACCACACAGTGCTTGGCGGTTGCACCAGCAACTTTGACTGCCTGCAATCTCCTGGGTGGCTTCACTGTTCCTGGCCTTCGAGGATTTGTAGTTTTCGATGGCCGACAATGATATTTCCCCAATGCCAAAATTGTCTCGTTACATGCTCGGCCATATCCACGCATTTCCTTCGCTCTTCCATCGCATTTCCTCGAGATCTTGACAACAGTGAGATGGTTGTGAGAGCATTTGGCGCTTTGCTGGCTTTCGGGCGTGCATTTACTAGCACTACTCGAACGTGATCGAATTCGGAACGCTGGTGAGATGGTAAAAGCATTCGAGGCTACCTTGGCTCTTGCATTGCGCTGCTCATCTATAGCCTATGAAAATGTGCACAGTGCGAGTAAGCCACCTTTGAAGCTAGGCAACACGACTGCAAAGCTGCAACCTCAGGGAACCTTGGACAACTTTGGGGAACCTCATCGAACATTCTCGCATGCAGTGCGCACTTATCTCAGCTGATTTCAATAGCAGTGCACCCATCTCACTGCTTCCTTTGAGGAAAAATTGCCAACCTGATCGTGAAGTACTGAGAGTGAAGGATGAATTCGTCGCCCCCGTCTCACCTCGTTTCACTCTTTTGCATTGGCTAACGCAGCCTACCTGAGGTACGAACCTTGCACCTTTCTTGGTTGGTTTTGTTTTGTAGGGTTGGTTGTGGTTTTTGGGGTTCTTGTTCCGGTGTCGCTGCTTGGTTCGTAACTCTCTCTTTTACTAGCCTAAGGTGACTTGTGCATCCTCTGCACACATAGCGCCTCGACCCGTGCAAAAAAGAATGGCCTTCAAGGTCGACAGCCAAAGTCCTGATACAGAAAACTCCTTTTGTCGTGAATTCGGGCCCACCTAGTTAGGCAGACACTTTTTGTTTCACGCGTCTCACCTTAGTACAGGCGAAACTCTGCTACATTGGTTGTTGGGGTCTTTGGTGCTTGTTGTTTTGGGGTGGTTTGCTGGGTTTTTTGTTTTGGGTTGCTTTCCCCTACCAATAAGCAGAGTCTCCATCCTTTTTATGATGACCTGGGCACACCGCCCACATGGCGTCCGTACTCGTGGAAAAAAACTTAAGGGACACTCTTGTGGGACACTCTTGCGGGACACTCTTGTGAGACACTCTTACAGGACACTCTTGTAGGAACCTCTTGCAGGACACTCTTGTGGGACATTCTTGCAGGAAATTCTTGTCGGATACTCTTGTAGGACACTCTTGTGGAACACTCTTGTAGGACACTCTTGTGGGACACCTGCAACTGTGCCATTTTCAGAACGCCTCCCTGAGTAGGCGTTCCAGTCCCAGTTGGAAGAAGTCCATAGGTTACCCTGTCAGCTTGGGAAACATTAAAAAACATACCACCATCTTCTGCCTGACCTGCAGTCAACCGTCCATGCATGGGAACGGGCAGCCCTCCAATCTGCGCAAACACTTTGAAGTTGTTGCGCTTTTGGTCAAATAAGGCCAACAAGACATGAACTTGTGCGTTTGTGCCGTCCGTGCAGCTCCAAGTTTTCGAAAGAATGGAAACATGCAGTTGCCAATGATTTTGTCATTTTGAATTCTCCTGAAGAAGGCCTGGCCTCTTAGTGATGGAAAAACAAAGGGATCCAAAAGTGATGGTCCTTGTCCCACAGAGTGAGGCAGTTCGACTTGGCTGGTTCTCCAGCATCGACAAGAGTAAGACAGGTGTGTTCTGTTGGATGCTGCAAACCACGGTGGGAAAAGTGAAAGTTCAGCGCATCTTTGTTTCACACTGATTTCATCCCAGTGCAAGGTGACAACACCATCATGAGATCCATAAGGTTTCTGGTCTGACCGGTGTTTGTTTGTTTGTTTGTTTTTTTTTTTTTTGTGTTGTTGTGGGTTGTTTGTTTGGGCCCTGTTGCCTTATGGTTTGGTGCCAGGAAATCTTGATCTCTACAACAGCTGACCTTCGCATTCTTGGCGATAACTGGCAGCTGCACGCGTGCAAAAATGAATGTTCAGAGTATCTGTTAAATTTGCGGTGTCGCTTTGGGTCTGCGTCCTCTTGGGAAATTTTTCAACCTTTTGCAAGAGCCCCTGGAACGTTGCAGATCTTTATATGCACGACGATCATTTGCTTGGATTTTCCTTTGGGTGATGCAGTAGAAGATCATGTGCATGTGTCGCCTCCGGGTGAAAGTGTTTGAAGGATTTTTCAGATGCTTGCTGGAGCATCTGTGTGTGTGATGGAAGTGTGTCAATGTATGATGGATGTCTGCCAACATCCATCCTGTGGATGTTGTGTTGTTGTTTGTCTTCCCTTTTTTTGGGTTTCCTCCCAAGTGACGACATCAGCCACACTGGGGGTGTGCCTGTGAGGTGTCCGAGGATCCTCCTTCAGGAGCCATCATGCTGAAAAGTGTGGCGTCTGTCTTTGGGGTCTATAACCTCCTTCGCGTGTTGGAGTAGAAGCTGAGAAGAGATCCCGTTGTTTTCTGCAATTAGAGGGTTTGGACATCACGAAGGTGGTGACTTTTGGGCGCAGTGGAATCCACCGTAGGTTCATTCGCCTTTGGAATCGTTCGAACACCGCTTTCGGACGAACCAGGATTTTTGATCATTGTTTTTGGCTCGCCTTCAAGAGGGTCGAGTCAATGGAGAGAAGCTAGACATGCACACAATGTAAAAAAACCTTGAGCGGTGGTTCGTGCTTGACGCTTGCGGTGCTGTTGTGTTGGGCCTTGTGAGGTCGTTTGGGGTTCTGGTTTTTCGCACCTCTCGCAGGAGAGAGTTGTGGATTCAGGGATTGGGTTGAGAAGTTGGCGGACTGGCTCGCCTAGTCCCCGATCGATATGGGCCTGAATTGCGGAGGCATTGCGCATGGAGGGTGAGATCATCCTGGTAAATCGATTAGGAATTGAGGGCACGTCGCCTATTCCATCTCATCCAGCCATTCACTGGTTTCCCAAAGGTTGAGAACATGATCTGCAATCAGATCTTCGCTGGAGGGGTGGCAGAAGCCAATGAGCTGATTCGCCTCATCCGACGTGAGTTTTCTCTGTGCAGTAGAAAGAAAGCTTGGATGGTGTGAAGTTCGTGATGTGGCCAACAGAGCCAAACGCTTGATCTGCGCATACGGTGTACCAACAACCATGACGGCCGTGACAAGATCCGAGCGATTTACCAGGATTACATGATGGCATATGGTGATTGGGACACAGGACGCATGAAGACGAGGACACCGCACTGAACATACAGGCCCAAACCAAAAAGGAGCGCGCCGCTTTTCAATGACAGTAGCTTTGGTGGTTTTGAGTTTCAATAGGTGAAAGGACACAGTTTGAGACCGATTCAGTCGGTCGGTGTTGACCATGTAGCTGAACAGTCTTGTGTCAATTGTGCTTGTGTAAGTTTGGAAACTGTCCATGCAAAGGGCGGTTGTCAAAACGATTCTTTTCCCAACAAGTCTTGAATCGGAATCTCTTAAGTTGATGGGCGCCTGTTTTTTGTTTTAATTGCGATATATTTTTGTTTATTTGATTTCACGTGATGCAAGGTTGCTCAAAGGTGATGAACAGCAAAAACACGGTGTGTAAAGACACAGTGCGAGGTGTCAAAAGCCTTCCTAAAGGTGTTTTGCAGCACATGTTCCACTTGTACGTGACTGTGTGTCGTAAATCAGTCGCCTCCAAACTGTTGGAATGTGTTTTAACCTTTACCCAGGTGTGACTCGGTCATGTTTCTTGAATCGCGCCTGACTTGGGGATAGTTCAGTGAGCAGAGAAACCGTTTCAGATGTTCTCGTGCAAGTTTGGCACCGAATAAGCAAAACTGCCGTTGTTGTTGTTGCTGCTGCTGTTGTTGTTGTTCTTCGTGTTCTTCTTCCAATTATTTTTGGACTTCAACGGATCAGGAGATTGTTTGTTGTTGCCAACTATCATGTTTTGGCACCTTTCAATCGGGTAATGTTTGTCATTTAGTGTGCACTTTTTGGTTTGGATAAATGAAGGTTCGTTTTGGCGTAGCATTTGGTGATTTCAGGTGGCGAATGCAGTAATCCGCGATTTTTGGCTTTATCAGGGTTCAACTCCGATTTCTGCGATTGCAGAATTAGTTGGAGCCCAAGCAGGTGGGACGTTGTTGTATTTTCAAGCCATCTTCTTAGAACATTGAGATCAAATTGAAGCATTTGTGTCCGCTCAGGTGTCACCATGAGTGAGGAGAACATATCCAATGTCACTGAAGCCATCTGCGAACCAAAGATTTGTCAGGTGCAGCTCATTTGTTGCAGATCTGGCAACTACTGTATATTTTTTGATATAAGAAATGCTTGGATTCATAACCGGAATGTCGGGAAATAGAGATGAGCTGTTGGTTGCTCTTCTAGAGCATTTGCGCATCGCTTTTCGTGGAGGTTGGTGGAGGTGGGCTATTGTTGCCTCTCTTTGCACCAGGTTGGATGGAAGACACGGAACTGACTTTTCACGAACTTATTTGCATATCTGACTGGAGTGTTTCCTTACTCTATTCATACTGACACTTGAGACTGCTCTTGGTTTGCCAGATGTTGCATGATCAACACGCAAAACTTGTTGTGCTCGTTGGAAATTGATCCCTGCTTTCTGTGCAGATGAACAAGAATGGGACATAGGACTTCGCGAGAACCTCAGCTGGGTTCGGGTGGAATATATTGTTTGAATTTTTTACTTAAGTTTCCCTAAACATCTAGGAACCAAATGAATAGTGTGAGCTGTCCTGCGTCCATGGTAATAGCTAGTATATAGCTACTTGTGGCTACTTAAGCTACTAGCTACCTCAGTTCCTTACTTAATTAAGTAGGTAGTGGGGGGGGAGCGGGCAAACAAAAAATACAATAAAGATATAACGTGTTTGGCCTTGATGTTCTTGGTGGGTCGAAGCTATATCTTGACTGACCTGACACTCCAGCCTCTTGCAGGGCGGCAAGGTGTACGAACCAGTCAAACCGGTGACACCGCGCATTTGAAAACACATCTCGGCTACCTGCAGAATGCATCACAATGATAGTTTGTCCTGGCG
This sequence comes from Durusdinium trenchii, assembly GCA_963970005.1. Taxonomy (NCBI): domain Eukaryota; class Dinophyceae; order Suessiales; family Symbiodiniaceae; genus Durusdinium; species Durusdinium trenchii. The sequence goes on along the minus strand of CAXAMN010002891.1, from coordinate 1,033,831 downwards.
TTTTTCTAACAACAAGCCTATTTGATTTGAAGGATGCTTCAAGCCTATTTGATTTGAAGGATGCTTCTTGCTTGAGGTGCTGTACTCTATTTCACTGGCCTGCTATGGTCTTTTATGGGTTTGAGCCTTGGGATAGTTGCAGCGGTCATGTCCACTTCCGAAACCTGTCGGTTTGGGATCGTATTTTTGGGACCTGGCAAGGTGTAGGGATTGTGTCCGACATCTTCATGGGAGCGATTGAAAAGGCCAGAACTTTGTTTCGAGCGCGGCAGGGTTTGTAGGAGCAACTCGATCGGCCAGGTTACTTCGAAGAAGAAACGCGTTTTCAGCTCCAACTTGCAGACCTTCATTACCGCAACCTTGCTGGAATCTTCGAGACACCAGTTTATGACCTTGTATGATTTTCTTGGATGTTTTGCTGGATTGCTTCAGGTAAAGGTGTGGAATTCAACAGTAGCAAACTTGACACTGATGGCCTTGGGATCCAGTGCGCCAGAGATCCTCTTGAGTGTTCCGAGCTCAGAACACACCGGAGCACGGGTGAGATCTCCAGTGTTGCTTCGTTTTCCGTTTTGTTATCCTTTTGCCCTTGCAGGTGGCAAAACAAATGACACGTTTCCAGTGGGCACTGACAACCTGAATTTTGTTTGCGGTTCTGTGGAGAAGGAAACACATCGCTTTCTCATCGCAGTTGTTGGGCTGCCCGTGGGAGGTTTGATTGAAGCAATCACACACCCGTGGGAGCAAAGATAGGTCAGCTGAACAGGTCAGACATCACAGTTGAAGACCTTCATTCTTAGAATGCTGAAGTTGGCGACCCAAGTTCTTCTGAAGCCCAATTCGACCCGAATTGGCGAGGTCGTGAACTGGGGGAGAAACGTCCAGGGTCCAGGGTGTATGAATCTCAACATCATGAGTTGGTTCAACAATTGGGCTTTGGTTGTTGAGGAGAAGGTGAAAAAGTAGCGCCCAAGTTATGATACCGGTCATTTGGTTGTGATATGTGAGTGAGATGTCCAACACATGCTTTGTTGTTTCGCAAGAACAACGCAGTCACAGATTGGATCTGTGATTTTTCAAGGTCATAGAGCTGCTGAAGAATGGCATGTATTCGGGAGATTTGGGGCCGTCAACGATTGTAGGGACCTGAGCGGAGCGAGCGCCTCCGTCGGAGCGCCTCCGTTTGACCGTTTGACCGTTTAGTGATGAGCTGACTTTTGTGCCAACACTGAACGATGCAGGTCGGAAGCGCTGCTTTCAATCTCCTTTGTATCACAGCAGTCTGTGTTTCCGCCATCCCAGAGGGAGAGGTCCGTAGAATCAAAGACATTGGGGAGACACTGGCATGTTTAGATTTGGCTTGTGGTGTTTGTGCGTGCTAGCAGGTTGGAGGCCATTGCTATTAGGTTGGAGGCCATTGCTATTAGGTTGATGTGAAACTACTAGGTTTTGCTTGTGTTGTTTGTGCAAGCCCTTTGAATGCCCAGGTCTTCGCCGTCACCGCAAGTTTCTCCGTCTTCGCCTACTTGTGGCTGCTAGTCATTTGTATGTTGTGGACGCCCGATGCACTGCCGGCATGAGTTCGGACGAAATCTTAAATTCTTGACTACTGAGCAACTGAATGGCAGATCATCACTATTGAAGAGGCAGGCAACCCAGTTGTTTGCAGGCGTAATCTGGGTTAGATCACCCAGACCAGAGATTCGCACGTTGCCTTCCCAACAAAGCCAACGCTGTTTTTGGCTGTGATGCATACCGATTTGGCTGAGAAGCTTGGTGGCTCAGGGACTCATCACTTTCTTTCTCTTTCCGGTTCTAGTCTTGATTGCCTACATGGCTGCCCAGATCTCAGATCTGCTCACTCGATGAGTGTGTGTAAATAACCGTATGTGTGTTTGTGTCAGTTTGTGCTGGCAACTAAGCATGGTGTGTGTTTGGTTGAGGATAAGGGGTACTTTGCCAAGAACAAGAAGAAAGGAGAAGAAGAAAAGGTTTTGCTCGATGCCGCCACGGAGCAGGCCAAAAGCACATGCTGCTGGTGCTCTCTTTTGTTTCCACGTGCAATATGACGTTTTCACCTTTGTGTATTCTTTTTCGTGCTTCGCATTTCTGGGAAGGAAATTGCAACAATGAGAATGCGCATCCTGAAAAAGCACGGCACTGGCATTCCTGACGTATTTCCGGCATGTTTTGCTGCAGCATTCAGTTGAAACGTCCGCATTGACCCGATTTGCAAGGACAAAGTTGTGGCTTTGATCAGAGAAGAGTTTGGTGCCGTAGTGTCACCCTTAGGGTGGACTCCACCGCTTGGAATGAAAAGCTTACCGACTTGACTGACTGACTTGTGAGAAAAGGATGCCAACAAATTGATATTGCCAACTGGTCAGGAGTCAGGATTATATAATATTGGGTCAGGTTCATATTTAGGACTTCAGGTTCTCCAAGTTAGTTTTTGACCCTTCTCCCAGGAAGAGCCTTCCAGGGCAGCTAGGCGCATGGCTGCTACTGAGAAGCTCTTTGGTGGTGGAAGGACCGCCGTTTCCGAAGGTTCAACCAGTCGGAACCTTTGTTGGAGTCATTCATACCGTCCTAATTCATGTTTGTTTGTGACATTTGGACACTGCAGTAACTCATTTTTCAGGAAGTCAGCTCGTTTCATTTACAGTAAGTATATTTGCTTATGAGCTCAGCGCTTAGCACGGATCAAGACATCATATGAACACATCACATCGTCGCAGCCGTCGCACTTTCAGTTTGGATACCTAAACTAATCTCCTTTGACTTGATTTTGCATCCTCTCACAGTCAACTTGTTGGCAGCATTCTGCAACGCATTTTCGTGGCAAAAGATTTGGGCATGTGGAACCATGGCATGCTTTTTTGGTTGCTTGCACCACGCAACACACCATGCAGTTTTGGTGCGTTTCCAACGTTGTCACCGCAGTTTTGGACTGCTAGCTGCTAGCTTTCGTTCCCTGCAGAAGTTTGCTAGGAGAAAATCAGCAGATAAAGTTGTCGCGAGCCCCAGCTTTTACCAGCTTCAACTGAGGATGTCTTTGCGTGAACACAATTTGACTGTGAATGCTTAGGTGCCTATCCAAATCACACCTGATCAGGCTTTGTTGTTTCGGTTTTTGTTGCACCACTACAATTGCAGAGCGGCGCTTTCTAAAGACTTTCTGAAGACTTGCCAATTTCAGGGGCCAGCAAAGCAGAACGTGACGTTTGAATTTGAGTCTCCTGCTCAGAACGTGGCCCAAACGAGCCGGTTTCGAAACGAGATCTTGTGAGATCTGGGCTGAGTAGTGATGGGGAGAACTGGGTGTGCATGATCTTGTTCACGTAAATGGCCAAGCACAGCGCCAAGGCACACGGAATACTCCTGCTTAGAGAGCTGCGACACACTGGAGCGTCGACTTCGTTTTACTTTGTACGATTGAAGAAAGTGAACAAGCAAGCGTTTTTTGTTACGAATGTTGGCTGAAGCTATCTGAACTGTGAGGAGCTAGTGATCACACGTGAGTCTGACACCACAGCTACCCTTGGCCCAGGAACTGTCAAGTGCCCATTCTTGGAATATTTCCTGAATATTCTGTCAAGAAAAGCCCAAACTCACGCTTTTGTTTGATTGGCAGGTACAAGACCAAGGAGATCACTGCCAAAAATGGAAAGGATTTCATCGCAGACGAGGGTATTTTAGAATTTGCAGAGGTGGATTGGCCGAACTATTCTGTTTTGAAGAAGTAACAACTGCCATACTGTGCGACTGTGGAATCTGGATAATCTGGACGGTGTTTTAGTGTTTTACCATGTTTTACCCTTCTACCGCTGGCAAAGTCTCTTGCTTTGGTGGCTTCCGTGAATGCAGCTGCACTGAAGGGACGGTTCAATTCAAAGCATGGGCCCTGATGGTTCGCCACAATGCTGTTCTCTTCAGGACGAGGACCAGAAAATCTTGTGCATCAAGATTCTGGATGACGACGAGCATGAGCCTGACACGTATTTTGACGTGGAGCTCTCCGAACCAAAGACGACCTCAAGCAACGTGTGGCCCTTGTGGCCCTTGTGGTCCTTTCAAGCAGCGATGCCCTTGTTCCTAGTAGCGATGCACTTGTTACTAGTAGGCATGCACTTGTTCCTAGTAGCGATGCCCTTGGTACTAGTAGCGATGCCCTTGCTACTAGTAGCGGTGCCCTTGTTGCTAGTAGGCATGCACTTGTTCCTAGTAGCGATGCCCTTGGACCTAGTGGCGATGCCCTTGCTACTAGTAGCGGTGCGAATGTTACTAGTAGCGTTGCCCTTGTTCCTAGTAGCGATGCCCTTGTTCCTAGTAGCGATGCCCTTGTTACTATGTTACTAGTAGCGATGCCGATGCCCTTATTACTAGTAGGCATGCCCTTGTTCCTAGTAGCGATGCCCTTGTTCCTAATTGTGATGCCCTTGTTCCTAGTAGCGATGCCCTTGTTCCTAGTCGCGATGCCCTTGTTACTAATAGGCATGCACTTGTTCCTAGTAGCGATGCCCTTGTTCCTAGTAGCGATGCCCTTGTTACTAGTAGCGATGCACTTGTTACTGGTAGGCATGCACTTGTTCCTACTAGCGATGCCCTTGTTCCTAGTAGCGATGCCATTGTTACTAGTAGCGGTGACCTTGTACCTAGTCGCGATGATGCCCTTGTTACTAGTAGCGATGCCCTTGTTATAGTAGCGGTGCCCTTGTTACTAGTAGCGATTTCCTTGTTACTAATAGCGATGCGCTTGTTCCTACCTAGTAGGGATGCCCTTGTTAGTAATAGTGATTCCCTTGTTCCTAGTAGCGAGGCCCTTGTTCCTAATAGGGATGCCCTTGTTAGTAATAGCGTTGCCCTGGTTACTAGTAGCGATGCACTTGTTCCTAGTAGTGATGCTCTTGTTAGTATTAGCGATGCCCTTGTTCCTAGTAGCGATTCCCTTGTTACTAATAGCGATGCCCTTGTTGCTAATAGCGTTGCCCTTGTTCCTAGTAGGGATGCCCTTGTTACTAATAGCGATGCCATTGTTGCTAATAGCGTTGCCCTTGTTACTAGTGGGGATGATGAAAAGTGTAGAGAGTTGGAGGGCCAAATTGCCAAGGCAGTGGCTGTCCTCGGCAAGTCCAAGACAGCTCACGTGCTTCAGCCGAGAGGGCCAAACCCGAACACGCAGCTTCAAGGCCCGTTGGTCGCATTGATTGAAGCTGATGCACCAAGGTGAGGATCGTTGATGATGATGCTGTCGGTGTGCTGGCGTTTAGGTTTCCAGAAATGAAGGCGCGCTCAGTCTCCTGTGGTCTTTGGTCAAACGTTTAGAACTTCCGTCTCCTGCAGCGTTTCGATCTCCACGCTTGCACAGGTCCCAGAAGACTTTTCTGGGGAGAAGGCCAGTCGGCTGGCTAGACGCCTTGTTCAGAAACTTATGTAGATTGGGGAAAGGGTTTTGCTGTGGGTTAAAAAATTGTTTCTCTTTTTTGCTTTACACACACATGTCGTCGTTGAGTTCTTGCAGGAAATTTCTATCATGGTTCTGCGACAAGCAGGTGCAAAAGGGTCTTACTCGCACGCTTGGCAGCCTCAACATGCTATGATTGGTTCACTTGTTTGTGAGGTTGTTTGTTGTTGTCGTCAGTGAGTGGGTATTGTTTGGGTTACACAAATATGTATATATATATATATCATATTTTATATAATATTCCCCTGCTGTATTGCCACTGGCAAGTGTAGAAAGTACCTAGGATCGAAAGCCCAAACGAAAGCGAAACAGAAACACAAAGCAACCCCTTTGACGAAAGCTCTCCCAAGGACAAGCACACTGAATGAAGCCCCCTTGCACATGTTGGGATTGGGAAATCCGTTCCAGAAGAGACACTTTCTAGCCACTTTACCTGAAATCCCAAAAGGCATTCGAGGAATGTCTGATGGGCTAATGGGATACTTGAGATGCCAGAGAGCATAGGTGGTTCTATGAGTGTACTACCCGAGCAACTTATCAGCATTGTCCCGATCAACCCAGGGAATTTGCAATCGAAGCTCTTGATAAGGACACAAGAAAATACCCATATACCGGCTTGCACTGTAGTGCACTGCTGCCTACTGCTACTACTAATACTGCTGCTGCCACTCCGTTGCCACTGCTACTGCTACCGAGTTACTGCTACTGCTGCTGCTGCTGCTGCTGCTTTTGCTACTACTACTGTTACTGCTACTGCTACTGTTACTGTTACTGTTACTGCTAATCTCTAGCTCTTCTGCATAAGCCGAAAGAAGACATTCGGCAAACAATCAAGATCTGCTTTTTGGGAAGAGCCGTGTGAAGTACCTTGTCCCAGACGTAGAAAGGTGCGCAATGGTATGTCCTTGTGGCAAGGGGGTGTTTGTGCCTTGTGTGTTTGCAACACAATGAAATGTGCACTTGTAACGTCTTTGCACGGGTTAAACCATGTCTGTCAAACATTTATTGCATCGTGCCACTATTGATCAATATGCGGTTTGCAGATCTCTGTGTGGAAACTAGCCAGGCTCATCACATGCCAGTACAGAACCGAAGATGGAACGGGAATCTCTGGAATCGATTACGAAGAAGCAACTGGGACGCTGGAATTTCCAGACCAAGAGGCCGCATGGTCTGTCTTGATGAGAAGCAAAGACGCATTTTTGCTTGTAGACTATGCTATGCTCCTAAGATCTCGTGAGTGTAAGGCCTGATCAAGTCACGGCCTTTCTATCCTTGCTACTACTAACATGTTTTAGACGAGAACGCTTTGGGAACCCTCTCATTGTAGCTTGACACCAAAGCTTTCATTGTATTTCTGCGCAGACTGAAGCAGAAGTCAAGATCACCATCAAGCCAAAAGGTGCTCTTCTCAAGACTCTTCGGTTTCCAGTGCTCCTTTTTCACTGGGAATCTTGGAGGGCCAACATGTTAGAGAGAGAGAAAGAGCAAAAAGACCAAAGGAAACAAGACACGAGGGGATGACCATTGCACGACGAGACACGCACAAAATGTATACAATACAATATTTATACACATACAAGGTGCTCCGGCGGCAGTGCCGGTCCGGTGGGCGCACGTTTTGCCACCTAAAAATCTAGAATCAACTGTGTACAACTACGGCTTTCAGCACGGTGAATGGTTGAGCGACGGCTCACGTGGATATCTGACGTGTGATGTGTGTGATTTGCTGCACTTTGTGATGCTGCGACATGTGACGCGTGGTTGTGTGGGCGGTGAGTGAGGAGTAATCAGTAGGATGTGATGTGTGGCCTTGGGATTTTCCTTGTGACATGCTCAGGTCGCTTTGATAGCACTTCCATCTTCAGGTTGTACATTGAAGAACCGTTTGGAGCTTAGCTTCAAGATTGTGACATTGTCGTGAAGACGAACATCATGAAGTGGGACTCGTGGGAGCTGTATGCAGCAAGGACTGGGGGTGCTACCTTTGCGGCTCATACAGATGGTGGTGAGGAGAGCTGGACGACCAGTTGTTGCTCCGGGTACCTTGAAGGAAACATGATGCACCACAGGCACTTACTGTAGATAGTTTATATTTGGACAATGCTTCGTGGTGGTGTCCAGGTGGTGCAGGATTTTCTTCGGTCAACAGTCTGTTTGCTGTTATGTAACACAGAGACATTTGCATGATGCCCAACTGTTCTGTTCATTGGGTACGTGTTCACAACTTTGATGGTGCAGGAGTGCTGCATCTGCACCATTATAGTTGGTACAGATCAAGACACCAAGAGACGAGCGGACAAGTTGATGCAGGCGCCAACTGGAAGCTCAGCACAGAAGAGGAAAATCACTGAACTCCTTAGTTTGGCTAATGAGGCGACTCCTTAAGAAACAATTTTCGATGTCCAAAAACCGTTCAGACTCCAAAAAGACTTTTGTTTGAACTCCGGTCAGGCCTTCAAGGTCAACTGGGACGTGCAGATTATGGCCAGGGACAACTGGAAGGTTGGAAGTGGTTTGGATGAATGAAACATGGAAGGGTTCGAGATACAAACTATGGGTATTCACGATAGACTGACTTATTACTGAGTCCGACTTGCTTGTGCTCCGTTTTCAATCGTGCCAGGATCAATTCATAGATGCTGTTTTCCTTGACACCGGAGAAGCAACAGCCACGGACCTGGAAAATGCTTGTTGAATGAACACTCAGATCAAAGTTTCCATTACCAAAGTAAGCAGTGACAGAATAGGCAGTGACAAAGTAAGCAGAGACAAAGCTGTGTCACTGGTTGACATTGTGTGAAACTTGGCAGGGTTGCGCAGTGGCCGTAGCCTGGTTCTTCCACCTCGTCACGATGCCCTGGAAGGCAAATCGGGGCACAATCATAGTGTCTTGCCTCTTGAGTGGCAAGATGCATGACATCCGCAGAGAGCATCCTGGTGATCGGACGTCCGCCTCACTGAGAGTTTGCCAGGTTATTTTTGCTCTGATCCCACCTGCCAGAATCTGAAAAATAGAAGAGAGTGGTGACAATTGTGAGGACGGGGCATCAAGAGGTTCGGTGTCAATCGAGTTTCGACTGAGGTCGACTACTGCGGCGGTTGGGTTTGCTTTGTTTGTTCGCTCTCCATGATTGGTGGAGTTACAGCTCTCATAGGTGGCAAGCCGAGCGGAGACGCCAAAACAAGAGCGACTTTTGCAAAGCCTTCGCGAAACATGGAAACTGCCAGAGCTGGTTTGGAAGATGACGGACCGCTGGGTGTGGTTTGTCAGTTGGAGGCTAATTCAACAAAGCAAGTTTTATTGAGGTGATTTGGCTGAGCTCTGTGGTTGTGCCTTGTTCGCACGTATGATGGTTTTTCCCTTCATATACGTTTAACTTGAAACTTGGACTTAAGACTTTAGCTGGCATTTGTTCAGATTGCACTCGTGGCCAGGCGTCGTGTCAATGCCAGATGCTATCACTGCAATATCGTTAGTGGCCCTGGGTACTAGCTTGTCTGGCGCTTGGATTGAACACATACTCGTGTCACTTAATCTGCCGGTGCTGGAACCAGCGAGCATCTCCTGAGTATGCCAGCTTTTGCAAATGCCTATCCTGGCACCAAGGCCTGATACGTTTGCTTCCAAGACAGCAGCGGAGCAGGACAAGTCTGCATTTGACCATCTTTGCTCTGCTGCTGCAGCAACAGTCCACCAATTCTTGTCGAAGCAAGATGAAAGGCCTTGAGTAGATGATGCCTCCTACAAAGTGCTTTCGTACAAGGTATGGTTTTGTCGGGACCAAGTAATCCTAGGTTTGCCAGGTGATCGACATGGCTCATTTGAATGCTATTTGGCACAAACTTCCATTGGTTGCAGGATCCCACTGCCGATGCCTCCATTGGGAACGTGACAGGTAGCAACTCCGTCAACGCCGGTCACTTACTGTACGTCTTCTGTAAGCTGCATGTGATGACCATTTGCTTCAGAGAGAAGCAGCGCCAAACGACCAAGGTCTTCCTTGGTCTTGGCTTGCCCTGGTCGATTGGTGCAATCTATTGGGCTGCATTGGGTGCGCTCACAGCTGATTGGCTGAAAGTCTTGCAGTACACAGCTAGCTTCTTGCTGAGGCAACTTGCCCTCTGACCATGGCTGGTTCACAAAATACGCTGGCCAAAGCCAGCGTCCCAGCAGTTCCTGAACACAGGATGATCTAGCTGCGTTCCTCAACATCCCAGATTTGGGAAGCTGATTTGCTGTCAGGTGTGATTACCGATCATCCAACAGGCGGAGTGTTTGTCGTTCTGGGAGGCAACTTGGGCTTTAGTGTACAGGCCTAAGCGAAACAGGACGGTCTTTGGCTTTGGATGTCACTTTTCTTTTGCATGTTCATCTGACTGGCGAAACACAGTCCATGTCTAGCTGAGTCGTGCGCTGGCTGTGCGCTGAGGTGGCAGTATTCTGCTGCTGCGCGTCCGCCTGCATCCTGGCGCGGTCCTTGTGACGCCGAGCGAGCTCGGAACCTCCGTCCGTGAGTCTCCTCGGTCGGCTTCGCTTCGCTTCGCCTTCGAACTGAGGTGATTTTGTTGAGAAGATGGTTTGTGGGTGGTGAACTTGGGGGCCCCAAAGGCGACTCCTTTCTGAAGCTGACTCGAGCCATGACTCGAGTCTCGAGTGAAATTGAACTGCCTTCAGACCAGATAATTAATCATATTCAATCATATTCTGGCTTGTGAGACCAGTCCTGTCGCCAGGGACAATGTACGCCACGTCCTGTTTTCTCGCCGGGAACTCAAGTTGCAGGGTTTTTCTTGTCCCTAAATGTGACTGCCACCTCCCTACGTTACAAGCTATATTTGCTATTCTTTCACACATGCTGGTTTCAAGCTGCTATTGCCTTTTTTTGTTCTGCGCCGCTCTGCGCCCAGCTTTTTTGTTCTTTGTGCCTTCAAGTGGGCGAAGGCGGCGAAGGTCTCCTTCTCTTGCACTGGGCCACAGCTCTTGCACTATGTGGGTTGTGTGTGTGTGTGCGTGCCGTCCTTTACCCTCACTGGCATGGTGACAGAACGCGTTGGATTTGTGCACCCTTCCTTGTGAGCTTGTTGGTGCTTTGATCTTGCTGTAAAGTAACCCGACGTCGCTCCAAAACAAAGAACCCGGTGACTGTGGAGTTGGGTCATATTCGATGTGAATCATCAGGTTTGGGCTACTGAACACTTGTCCCCTCTCAGCCGACTCTTGCAGCACTTGCACCTGAGATTTCTGCAGCACTTGGAGCACATGTAGATTTGTTATCTTTCGGAACGCAGTAGATGCATTGATGATCCGAGATTGAGATGTCAAGTGCTCCTGCTCTTCTTGACTTCTTTGTGCTTCAGCAAGATCTAAATGCATCGGAGCCGACATCAATAATGGAGACAGCAACAATGAGACAACATATGAGCTGCTCAGAGCTCGATTGCCAAAGGATGTTTCCATCAACGAACAATCCACAAAGTGAAGCCACAACAGCCAACAGAAGCACATGCAATGCATTGCATTCCCTCTTACACATCCGCTATTGAGGTCAGCCTGTGGCTCCTGTACGTGGGCCTCTCCTCGTGGAACGTCCTTGCAGCTGGTTCGGATTGTTGAGGCTGGATGAGTCTTCTGAGAAAGAACAAGCTAGAGCTGGATAGCACCCACATGCCCCCCGTTGTGATGTTGCCGCCCGAGACATAGCCGCTGTTTCCAGGACTGCTTGTGCTTTGAATGTCGGACAATCAGTGACGAAGTCTTCATGTTTCACCATCATCGAATAAACGGAGCATGTATCACACGGCAGCACAGTCGGAGAGTGTCGCTGCCCACGAGACTGTGTTGACGCACGTTGTGTCGCCGGCGTGCCGGTTGTAACATCTGGGTGAAGTTTGCCGGCTTGGAAAAGAGATGGCAACGGATTGTCCATTTCAATGCTCTTTTAATGCAGAAGCACACACTTAGTTCAATAATCATAGTCCCAATCAAAACGACTCCTGTGCACAACAACAAAACAGGCTTGAAGCCCTAAAGCTTCACTGCCGAAGCAGTGATTGCTAACAGCAATCGCTTGCCCACAAAGATTGGGCGACCCTGCCCTTTCCTGGTTCGGCGAATTGCCCTGCCAGCACGGCAGGATACGCTTGGATTGACTGAGTGCGAAGGACATCTCAATTTTTATGGTGGCAAATAGAGTGTCCCTTCCCAGCTTTCTTGCTACGTGAGCCGGCCAGTTAAGCAGTTACGTTGAATGCAGTTACGTGGAGCTTTGTAACTCCCAGACTCTTGGCTCAAAGGGTTTTCCTTCGCACTTGCCATGGAGAGAAACCCACAGCAGCGCGGTGCAATTGCCTTCTTCATTTGCTTTCATTCATCGCTTTTCTCCGCGGACTCTGATGAAGTTCATGTTTGGCTAGAACGGAATTCTGAAGCTCCAGCGAGAATTCTAGTGGGGTGCCTGTTTCTTTTTTCTGTCCAGGCTGAATAGTTTGGGACTCAGTCCAGGCTGTATGCCAGACCCCAGGAACGCCGCTACTTTCATTCACAAACAATTGGATCCAACTAACACTGGGCGTAACTGCTTTGACCAAAGGATCTCAGACTATTTCCCTGCTATCAGCATTTGTAGAGACATCGTCGGAAACCCGTCTACCTAGCAACACCCTCATCACGAATGACATGGTCTTTGATGCTCCATACAGACCTCTTTGGTTGGTCAGATCTCTTTCCACACATCGTGCGAAGGAAGTCATCACGGAGTCGATCTTTGTCGAAGAAAGAGTCATGGTGCGCTGGGATCATTTTGTGAACGGAGACAAGGCATGGTATTCCTGGGGCTTTGTGCGAGAGAGTCCAACCAAGCATTTCCTTGGATCGGTGACGGGCAACACGCCAGCGACGGGTCGTTTTGAGTGGTCTGTGCCTCCCAGACTCTGTGGCAAACACGTGCAGATTGAGATGTGCAGTGGAAGTCCGCCGCGACGGACGAAGCACGCGTGCCACACGTCTGCTCCTTTTGTGGTGGAAGGCAATTGCGTTGCAGAGGTGCCTGTGCAGACGACCAGCACCACCACTGAAGCAGCAGCCTTGAGGGAGATGGGTCCGCTTGGATTGGGAGCAAGGTCGCGGAGCTGGAAGATTGGTGGAGATGTCGATCAGAAACTGAGTTTGCAGACCACTGGTGTGAGAAATGGAGGCTATTCTGTTGCCTTGGTCGTGGTGTGGCTAGGGCCTCTGCCCACGTATGTGAAAGCCTTTGTCGAGAGTGCCCGAAACTCAGGTCCCAGCTTCTTGATTTTTCATACGCACGACGATGCACCTTCGCACCTAAAAACTGGCACGTCCAGTGTCCATTTCCACTACATGCCGCTGACAGAGTTGGCAGACAGACTATGGAACGTTGATGCCTTGCGCAAACATTTCAATCTTCCGTTCGATGCTTTTGCGCAAAAAGTACGAGAGTGCTACGCCGACGATAACCCTGCGAAAGGAAATGACCTCAAAGTGATCTATGGAGCCCTTTTTCAAAAGGAGCTCAATGGATTCACCCACTGGGGTTGGACAGATTTAGATATGATATGGGGCCAGGTTGGCTCCTTTCTGGAGCCTCTTCTTCCCATCTATGATGTAATCTCTGCTCCAGATGGTCAGAGACCCGCCCTCTACTTGTCTGGACAGCTCACAGTTTTCCGGAACAACGAGCTGTGGCGCCGATTTGTGACTGGTTGTGTTACAGGTCCAGGGTATGTGAACTATGGGGGCTGCTACTTGGAAAGCTTTCTGTCTGAAGCCAACGTCTTCTTTGATGAGAAGGTAGCAATTTGGTATGCTGCCTTACGAGGAGCACATATCTTTGTGGACTTTTCATTGGTCTTGTCTGACGCCCGATGGCAAAGGCTCTCTGCTCACCGGAAACCAAGTCTGTACCGCGATGATGGACACCTTGTCGTTCCACATGACTCTAGTGTTTTACCCTTTTTGGACATAGAACAGCGGAATTCGGAGGTTCACTTGCTTCAAAACGTGAGCAACTGTTTTTCGGAATTTGGAGAGGGTTGGAGCTTCGTGTGCATACCTTTTGACACGCATGCCATGAATGATGCATTCGGAGCATCCTACGAAGTCAATCAGAAGCGATTGTTTCTTTGGCCATCGCCCCTTCGTCCTGTGGATCGTGGAAGTGAGTTTGCCGCTTTCCATTTGCACAGAAGCAAAGCATCTTTCAAGATGCATTGGGAGAACTGTGGGCCCTCGGAGAACAACTGGCATTGCTACAAGAACAATGGGATCGTTTGTGCGTGCGAGCTTGCTTCGACCTTTTCCAAGGGATTCAATCCCATTCCCAACATCGTGCACTTTGTGCTGACTGATAGAGACACCAGATTCTTTGATTGGCCTTGCTATGTTGCAATCCGAAGTGCTTGGGAGAAGCTTCGACCTGAGAAGCTTTTGGTACATGTACTGGATGGCATTGAGCCAAACACCTCGGCTGCATGGTGGCAGGCTGCCAAGCGCTTTGTATCAGACGTGCTTCCTTTCCCGCGGTCTGAAGTTCCTTTGTCATTGAACGGAGTTAAGATAACGCACCCTGCCTTCATTGCGGACTTCCGACGTATTCAAATTCTCTACAGCTGGGGAGGAATCTACATGGACACAGATGCTCTCTCGCTTCAGAGCTTTGATGCTTTGAGACACTGGAAGGCAGTGCTTGGACGTCAAGGGGGTGATGAGTTGAGGGCAACAGTTGGTCTGATGATGTTTGAAAAGCACTCTGTTCTTCTGGATACTTTGTTGGATCGAATGAAGCGCGCTTACACCGGAGCTTGGGGCCTTCATGCGGGGTCGCTTGGCGTATTCTCGGATGGTCGTGCGACTTCGGATGGGGTCGGTTGACGGCGGTACTGGCATGAAGCATTTGTAGATTTTTTGGTTTGTTTGTCAGCATTTCTTTGCTAGGATGTATATATATATAATATACATCTCTCTCTCTCTATGTATATATATATATTATATCCTCACGGGTTTATTTAAGACTGTGACACGTTTGTCAAAAGCACCACGTTTTTTTTAAAAACGTTTTCACGTTTTTTGGGAAGACAAATAGCGTTTCTTTAGATCAAGGACCTCAGGTGTGCAAGCAAACATGTATGCGCAACACAGCACGAGTACTAGTATTGTGTAGCAACGTAGAAGGGTTTCTTCTGTGCAATTTGAACCGGACCGAACGCTAACATCCCACCCCGCCCCACCCCCACCCCACACTCAGTCGTTCGCATTGTGTAGCAACGTAGAAGGGTTTCTTCTGTATGAGCGTGCAATTTGAACCGAACGTTAACGTGCCATCCGACCAAAACCCTCGGAATCATGGCACAGTTCTAAAGTCGTAATTACAGTGTGTTTTACATCGACCGATGAAAACATGCGCGGTAAATACGCATAAATACCGCGCTAAATTCCGCGAACGGATGCTCAAAAAAATGCGCAAGTAGCGTATGAATGTACATGTGAGGTTAAAAACGCGCACAGTCCTAAGTAAACCCGTCTGGATACTTCAACTGTTTCATTGCTGTCATTCTTGGTGTCCCTGTGCACATAAAGGCATGTGCTTGATGACATGATGAAGGAGCTCCAACCTCCAGGTGTTGCAATCCTCGGTCACAGCAGCGGCTTCTTCGCATCTTCTTGGCTTGCGGCAGACTTCATGGAACTGATGGAGGAATCTGGACGAGTGGACTGGAGCAGATGCTGGTCTTTGCACCTCTACAACTCTCAGACAAAGCGCCATGGTTTGAATTAAACGATATAAGCTGAAGGAAGTCTACGCTTGGTACTTACCCTGCATTCTTTTCCAAGGGGACTTATACAGGACCTTTTACTTGGAGGCTATGGGCACGCATCTACAGTGGGTCAAAGACTCCCCTCAGCATCACATGTTCATCTACATCCAAATCCAAATCCAACTTGCAACCAAGGAAATACACCAAAGATCCACTCGAGCTCTGCCAGAACGCAGGTTCACCTTACAAGGCTGGAGACCTATGTGCTGGCTTAAACATGGCCATTGCGTCTTGGCCTTAAGCATGGCTCGCCCCCTTTAGGAACACGTTCATTGTGCGCGGGTTCTGCAATAGCTTCAATGGCATGGGTGATAGCAGTTATTGGTTTTGTGATCGTAACAAAGTAGTTGACAGTTTTGGCGGGTCACAAAGTTTTCACCCTGGCACGTTGCCCAAGTTGGTGCCTTATAGGGGGGCCCCTACTTTGCTTGGCGCCTCTTCATGGTGCTGGTGACGTGTTTGACAGGGGGGCCGCTGCCAGATGTGCGGCTGTATGCGCTTTGAAGCTTGGGTGCTGGTGCCGCTGCAGGGTGCTGCCTGAGGATGCCAGATGTTTGCTGTGTGCGCGGAGCTTGGGTGCTGGTGCCGCTGCAGGGCATTGCTGCCAGATGTGTGCCCATGTGCGCCTTGGAGCTGGTGTGCTGGTGCCGCTTGAGGGTGCTGCTGCGGGCCTGGGTGCTGGCGCCGCTGGAGGGCGCTGCGGAGTGCCGCGGCTGCAGTGTGCTGGCCACCAAAATCTTTTTGCTATCCGGGGCTTGTGCTGGCGCACTTATGCAAAATCGAAAATCATGATGTTCCAGGCAAAGAGTTGGAGGTGGCTTGAAAAGAAGGACCCAACAAGGGAATATCAGGCTTTAGTCATTTTTTCACTTACCCAGCAAAAGGATTGGGGTAGCCATCCTGTTGCCAAAGTAGTCGCAGCCAACTGCACACATCCAGCAAATGATGACAGTGCAGCGACATCCGAGGACATGTCTGACATTTACTCCATGGTGAATCAGGGCTACCCGTTGATGAACAGTAAGGCCCTCATTGACCAACTGTGAAAGTTTGGCCAATCTCATAAGGCGTTGTTTAATACCTTCCCCTTGTTGCACCGTGCCATTCTGTTTGAACCACTGCCGTGTTGGTACTGAGGGCGGCTAGAAGAAGTCTTCGAACAAAGAGTTGCAGAACAAACTCAGTTGTTCCATGATGCAGCGCCCCAGTGACAAATCAAGGCAGATCAATGCAGAACGGTTATTTTTTTCTGTGAACAGTTTGCAGTTTGCTCGCAGCTGTGTGCTTCCGAGCGACAAACCAAGGTCTCGCCCTCTTTGGACATCGTATCAGTTAAGGGCTTCAAGGCTCGACCAGATGCAGCCAAACCTTTTAGCACTGAGTGTTCAAAAGTTCCACTTACACGGCATAAACTGCCGAGCGTTCAAACGAAATCAGTTGGCAGCGATGGTAGTAGCTTGGTTTTTCAACGTTGCCCAGAGCTCAGTGGGCCCACGTTTGGAGAGTTTCCGAGGCAGAGTTGTGATGGTGAAGAGATGCAGAGACTCCTGCGGAAGACACTCCTGCATGCGGAAAAAGGTGGAACCAAGACTGCCAGGCTAAGTTGCGGCTGTACCTGGGGAGTTCCTGCTTTGTGAAGGTGGCAAAGTGTCTCCTAGTGAAGCACGTCAACGCGCAGTCTTATTACAGCTCTGGTGGTGTTCCATTTGGGAAAAAGGAGCAAGCGGCCTTCAAGGCAACAGTGTGAGTGCAAGATTGAAGAAGCGCATTTGGCATTGATTTTGCAGGTGCAGGACAGGAAGTGCATGGGACCTTGGAGATTTGTGTAAACTTCCGTACTCATTAGACTCCAAACAGACATGAACATTGTCATCATAGCACAATACCCTTGGTGCACACGCATTTAGAACAGTTGTTGAGGTGATCAGAACTTTGATTGGGATCAAGGGCACTGGAAACAGCTCAAAAAGTTCCAGAACCATTCCAGAACCCACAGTACCAGTCCTCACAAGCACCGCTTGCCTGAGCTGTTTTGGGGCGGTATGGCCACGACCAGAAGCCTTTTTTCCAAAGGACCTGACTATGTGCCTCTCGAGGCAGCTTTTAGAAAGCTCAGATATACTTAAATGAGAGAGGAGCTGAGGGGCGCTTGTGCCAAGTTCTAGGATCGAGTAATAATTTAATATCATGGAAAACTCGGAGACTTGGATTTCTGAGGGCTCTTTCAGCCAGGTCAGCACGCATTCGCTAGAAGATGAAGCAGATGAAGACCCTGTGAATCGTGACACGCTTCATGCCTGCCGGAGTTGTTGTGGGGCTTGACATGACTTCTACCTTACTAGTTTTTGCAAGTGTTTCTTCTCTTTTCCGACCAAAACACTGCCAGGGAACATATCGCTACCGGCCACTCAGTGTTGGTCTCAGCACTTGGGGGAGGGGTTTGGCTGAACCCAGCCAGTCGGGGAGGCCAGCGGATGAGGCGGCGATCTACTCGACCAGTTGCATCCTTGGATTGATAGACTGATAAGATTCTGAAAGCAGACAGTTTGCTTTGGCTGCTTGGCATTCTGTGGTCTCCAGTCAGTGTGCTTGCTCAGACCCTTTTTTTGCTAATGTTCGTGCACTAGAGTCTTGAATGGCGTTCATTTCGCCAGAGCACCCATCATGGGAAGTGCAACTATCACTGCTGCTATCACAACTGGCACCCGAAAAGCAACCCGGAACCAGCAAGACAATCAGAATAGTTTTGAGCAAGACATGGCCCATGGCGCTATGGGACACTTCACACTGCTTGCACTGACATGGCACTGCCTACACTCGCTGACTTGTTGATACTTTTGCCTCAGTTGTTGAGTGTTCGAATCCATAGATCAATCACATCAGGGTGAAAGAGCCAAGAGGCCAAAGTCTGCAGAAACTCAATTTGCACGTATCAGAGCCAAGATGGCGCATAAGTGCTTTTTTAGGTTTAAAAGTTGATGGACAGCTAGGCTTCTTTGTTTCTTCTTCGTTTTCAAGAAGGAAAGGAAACGCAAAAACCGACTCCAATGCAAAGAGCTTGCAAGGTGCGATGCTGGTCTAGGATTGTGGGAGGCATGAAATTGTCGGCATGTTTTTGCTGAGTGGCTGAGCGGTCCACGAATGCGCAGCACGCAACCAACTTGACACTGTTTTTTGGAATTCTCTGAATCCTTCACCACTGGGCAGGTGTGGCAGTATTTTTTGTGGTTGCAGCTGTGGCGAGTGGTCCTCAGCAGCAGGTTTTGGTTCTTTTGGGAAAGCTTCTGCTTCGAACATAAATACTGGTACACTATATACATCATTGTTTAAACAGCCAACCTTGTTCTAGACATCTATTGAAACACCCTCTCCTTGGAACAGAAGACGATTGCTAACAGAGTGTCCCGATTCTGGAAACTCACCCGATTCTGGAAACTATCCGATTCAGAAACTGGGGGTGGGGGGTGGGGTGGGGATCTAATGAAATGTTTGTGTTGATGTAGCGTGGACATCTTCGTATTTCACAGACCCGATTCAGAAACTATGCGATTCAGACCCGTGATAGTTTCCGAATCCCAGTTTCCGAATCCGCTCCTTCTAGTTTCCGACTCCCAGTTTCCAAATCCGCCGTTCTAGTTTCCGAATCCTAGTTTCCGAATCCGCGCCGCGCCTAGTTTCCGAATCCGTGGCCACCCTAGTTTCCGAATCTGCGGTTCTAGTTTTCGAATCCGCCGTTGAGGCTTTGGATTTGGGCTGTGGCATCGGACTTGGCTTCTGTTTGCTCAAGCCATTGAGTGGATGGTAGACATGCAGCAGGTTTTGCTGCTTGTGCGTTTGCATGCGATGCGACAGTCGCATGTGCCGCCGAACACCATGCAGGACCCTTGTGGACGCAAGGTAAGAGACAGACTCGGTGTAAAATGAATGTACTGTAAATGTGGAGAACGTGGAAAGTCAAGGGATGGATTCAGTAAGGCTGTAAAGATTGTTTGTTCATGTTTTGCTACGTTTGCCGTCTACAGTTATCCTCTTATTGTACAAAATGGTGTGCCCCTGGGGATTGACTTATCTACCGAAGTTTGTTGTTGTTCTGTTTATATAATTTGTTCTGTGAACTGATGTGAATGTGCTGTGCCCATGCGTTGCTTGCTTGTGTGATAGATCCAACAACCTTGTTTCATCGTTTTCTTTTTTAATCAGTGATAGTAGATCCTTGGTGCAAAGGTAATGTTTAGCACTAGATGTTGGGTCATTGGATGTATATATATATATAATATATATATATATTAGATTGTATTTGCAGTTGCTTTGGGAAGAGGCAGCTTTGATTGAACCGCTTTATTCGGCCGTTTGGTTCACACATCCTCGCTCGGGCCTCGCCTAGAACCACCATCCTCCTGCTGCTGCTGCTGTTTCCGCGATACAAAACCTAAACTTTCTGGCAATCGGAAAGAATGAGTAAGCGCCCCCCGCAAAAAGGAACCTGATGTCCGAACGTGACCCGATCGCATCGGGCACCTCCATGCGGAGCAGCATATTTCCAGACAGTTGATGACAGAAGTTGCACTAGGAGTTGAGCAGTTTCTTTGCAATCATACGTACATGTGATGGGATTCACACAACATAATTCTTACAAAGCCTACTCAGGAATGGCAAGTTCTCACTATGGGCAACCTTCGTGTTTGCAAAGAGTTGCTTTGGCAGCGCTGTGCCGTTGGGGTTTTGATGGCACTTCTTTTCACCTGATGTGGCTTTCTTCCAATGCGGTGTGCCATGTGGTGATGTGACTTTTGGCCAACTGATGTGACTTACTGTAAGCTCTGCGCTTGTATGTGCTTCTCGTGTTGACCTCTATAGTTGCCGGTTTTCTTCGATCCCAGTTTCATTCCAACAAACAGCCGGGAGTGAACTCAATAAACGGCCAAAGCCAACAAGGACGATGTCACGCTTAAACACTGTACGCACAGCCTCATTTTGCCGACTACCGGAAAACTGATTGGCTTTCATGGCTTCAGAGAATCGTGTTCCAAGTTGAACAAGACATGAGACGCTGACCAATTTGCATCCCTAACCGGTGATTGATGTGTGTGGCCCGAGTGGAGGATGGAGGAGAGCCCACACTGATTGGTCCAGTGGCTTGTTGGCATTAGGAGAAAGACCGCAGAACTCTGCAATGCAGATGGACCGGAATTCATTGTAACTCATTCGCTTAGGTGGACATACCCATGCTGGCGCCACCTTCAAACTGACTCGTGGTGCCCAAAAAGATGTCATTTGGGCGTGATTTTGGGTGGGCTGTGTTGCTTTCGTGCCATGAAGTCGAACTCTGTTTTGCGAACTGTCCTTGAGGGCCGCACGTTTAGCGAATTGCAACAAGATTTCGGCATGAGCCGGGTATCAAAGTCAGGCAGCACTCGGTACTTGGGTTGAAGAGGATCCTGCTGGTGAAATGAAGAGGATCCTAAATCATTTCTCGACTCAGGTTTGTTGAGGGATTCGGAGCTTGACTAGCCAACCAAGCTGGTGTTATCCATTGTTGTGCCTAGCATGCAGCCATGGCTTCTTACGTGAAGGCCGCCGGCGTTTGCTCTTAGTACGGTACAGTCGTTCCATTAGCACAGATCCTGCATATGCGTCATGTTGATGTGACCAATGTCCTGCATCCTGCAAAAAACCGTACTTGGGTCGAGAACTGCTTCCTTGAAGAAGCCTGAACTTTACTGTGTCACCTCTAGCAGCGCTGCTTACTGGTAGCTACCTGGATACCCCTTACTACTATGGTCACTTAATCAGCTTAAGCTCTCCTTGTGACCTACCCCCACTTCCAACGGACACTCTTTGCAAGCCAGTTCTGTGAACCTTTCGTTGGAATGCTGCAGGGGGAGCGAGTGGAGGTCTGGAGCAACTCGCAGAAGGTGAGCGAGCAACCCTTGAAGATCCAAAGTCCTGACTTTCCTTAAAAATCCTTGTGAAGGCGTGGTCCACAGATGGCGTTGTTCTGGAGGCCTATGCTGAGACTCGCTTTGAATTCACATCCATGCATGACTTATCCTCAAGCTGCCAGGCTCCTGACCGTGATTGTGTTATAGATGGGTACGCCATTCCTGCAGGTGCTTGGTCGTGCTCCGTTCGTTTTCGATGCGAAGTCTTCCATAGTCTGCTCAACTTCTCACGAGCAGAAGGATATGACGGATTTAGGTCTTGAACTTCAAAAATGTTACTGTATCCCCATTTTTGCCATACCTAACATACCCCGCCTGCTTTCTCCGACATTGAAACCCGACTCATTCTGTCCCATTTTTGTTCCAACGCATTCTTCCCTTTTGTTCAGCGTTTGCCTGAATGCAAAACCCTTGAGAGTTTTCCACACAGCTCGCCTCACTTGATCGTCAAGTCAGACTGAGGTGCTGTCAAAGTCACATCGTCTGCTGGAACCAAATGGATTTTGCCGGACCAAGTGCCAGACGTTCTCCGTAAGTGGAACTGACATGTCTCATTCTGCGCAGCACTATGACATGTGCTGAGCTTTCAGATGTCCCTGAGCTAGGGCTGTTGAGGGGCTCTGGGGGTGACTGTGCCAGGGCGCAGGGTGCTGAGCCGGATCCGAGACCGGCCCCAGGCGCTGGGGCCGGTCCATCAGCCACCAGAGCAGATAGCAGGCGAAAGAAACGATTCGTGCAAAAAGACTCCAAATATGTATGTATGTATGTATGTATGTATGTATGTATGTATGTATGTATGTATGTATGTATGTATGTATGTATGTATGTAT
>CAXAMN010002891.1:995417-1011748 GCA_963970005.1 Durusdinium trenchii | reverse complement strand
TATGTATGTATGTATGTATGTATGTATGTATGTATGTATGTATGTATTTTTTTTGCCCTAAAGAGGCTTCTTTTCAGGTGAACGAGGGCCGTTTTGGCCGTTGGTGCCGCTGCCAGCGCTCTGCACGAGGGAGACGTCCTAGAAGAAGTCCACTTGCATTTCATCATCGGTGGTGAGGCTTTCTTCTTCATCTCTCTCTTGGCTACTGGGTGGCCGGTTCGTCTCTGACTGAGCTCCAGTGGCATTTGACACCAGGGTGCCGGTAGCTTGGCTGGGTATCATGGCCTGGTCTGGATGTCGATCTGCAGAGGTTCCACTGGCATGGGCAGGTGGGCCAGGCTTGGCCGTGGAGTTCCTTTCATCAAGTGCCGTTGGGAAATGCAGCCGTCTTGGAGTAGGGCCTTGGGGTCTATCCTGGTCGGGGGCCTCAAGTGCTTGTGCTGCACTGTCAGCTTCTTGGCCGAGGGCTTCACTCTTCCGCTTGAAGAATTCACTGATGGGAGGGGAGCCTTTGCCACTGGTTCCTCGACAGGCCTTGGTGAGGTGGAGGTTGGAGATGATGCGACAGTCTCCGTCCAAGTTCCATTGGCATCCACATGAGGTGCAGCGCACCTTGCCACCTTTCTGCCACAGACTGTGGCTTGATGTATGTATGTATGTATGTATGTATATATATATATACATATTTGTCTTTTTTTTTTTAACGCATCCGGTGACTGCCGGGTTTATCCACTTTTGTGTTCTTTCCTGTTTGCCTTGTCGACTTTTGTTAGGTGTCTCAAGTCCGAACTGATTTGTTTGAACACCTTCTGCAGGCCGGGAATGTGTAAAATGAGCTGCGGTCGCCCCGTGCAGCCGGGATTGACGAGGAGAGCCAGCTGGGAAGCGGAAGTTTTTTGTGTTTCGGCCCAGGCTTAATGGCTAAGCAATTGCCTGGAGAGGGGAATGACTTGCAGCAAAGTTGTTTTTCCTGATTTGCAATAGGGTGCATTGCTGATTTTGCAGGGGCATGAAGGCTTTTGATACCTGCTGCAACTTGACAAAGACAGGCAGCAATCACAACATGGACTGTGAAGATGCAGATATGCTTCTAAGGCAAAAAATGTGCACAAGGCAAGGGGGGGCATGACGAGAATTGCCAATGCCTTAGCTTCTAAGCACGAGGCCCCGGCCACTGCCTCGTTTTGGGCTGTCACGCTTAGGTGGAGGCACTTCCTCATCTTCGGCCGCCCTCATGCGGAAAGACACCGGTCTGGAGGACCCCAGGCGGGGTGGCAGACAGAGAGGGAGCGGAGGGGGGGTCTGGAGGGTGGGTGAGCGGAGGTCCTGGCTTTTTTCACTGACGTGAGCTGTGAGGTCCTGGTTGAAACAGCTGCTCTCCTCGGAGGAGAGTTCTGAAAACAGATTTGCAGAGTAGTATATATATATATAGTTCCTTTTCTTCTATGCATCCGTTTGTTTTGGCGCAATGAACGTGAGGAGGTTGCTGAAAAAGGGGTTTATTCCAGATCTTTTCAGAGCTGTTTGTTTTGATTGAAAGCAAAAGTCGTGTGGAATATCAGAACTGCTTTGAAGTCTGTTGTTAACAGCCTCAATTTGGTCTCTTCTGCGTATCTAAAACTCCATCCAGCCTCACAGCAGGAGATCCTCAAGAAGCACGTGAGCAAAGCAGGGCTGCCCGGGTGGCCAATAGTGATCTTCTCTAAATACAACATATGGATATGTCATAGGCAGGACACTATGTGAGCTAGATGGGCCCATGATTTCGCTTTTTGGAATTCGAAGAGTCGAAGAGGTCCCCACAAGGTCGAATCGACATGTTTTTCTTCTATCTTCGGACTGCCGCTAGGTGATGGCAAGTTCCGGTGCTGGTGATGCTGTCACTGCCGAGAAGGCAAAACAGGTGGGGACAAGCATTTGTTGCTCTACAGTCATTGACAGAATCCCTTGAACTTCATTGCAGCTTCAAGGTTTAGCCTGCAAGTCTTGGTTTATTGTTTGACGATGCCTTCCTGGCTCAAGTTTTAACAGAGTGCAAAGACATAATGTTTTTTAGGACGCCATTCAGTTGGAACTGGCCGTTCACATTTAGACACGTCTTGCCATTGGTGTCCTTGGGTATTCAGGAACTGGTAGCGGTCGAAGTTCATTGTTCAAAGTTATCGCGGTGAGCAACTTGCCATGGCGGATCCTCCAGCTCCTCCCGCACCACCTCCTCCGCCTCCTTTGGCTTTGCACAGGACTGAAGTTTGAGTTTAGACCTTTGCTCGTGCTGTATCGCCGAACTAGGTATTATCGAAGAGGCTCGAAAAAGAGAATCGCTTTCAACCTTCAAGAAGGCATTAGAATTCTACTAGTAACAAGTGCCACGCTAGTAGTAACAGGTGCCTTACTAGTAGTAACAAGAAGCTATTAACCAATCTCGGGTGCCAAACCGGACGCACACGTGGTGGACCAAACCGGAAAGCCTCGATCCAGGACCGTCTCAGCGGGCGGAATCCCCGTGTTCAGGGGAAGCAACTTGGTCCGGTGAAAACACAAGGAGCGGTCGTTTCTGTCGGCACCGTTTCTTTTAGTTTCTTTCAAATCGTCTCGTTTCCTACCAAGAGACGATGCATTCCATTTTGACTTGTGTTGAACGTTGGACGAGTAGTTGAAGGAGTGGTCTGGGACATCGATGGGCTGGCTATTTCTGACGTTGAGCTGTGTTCCCTCCTTCCATCTCCTTCCTTTTCGATGTCCTTATGAAGTACACTACTTTGAGGATATTGTTGCTTTGGGAAACGTAGCATGTCGATTGCTACTCCAAAAATGCATTATATACTATCCTTGATTCTATATAAACATATGTTAAAGCTGTCATGTTCAATTTTCCATGAACAGTTAAGGTGATCTCGTGGTGAAGCACCGGCCAGACCTGAATTTCGATGGTCTCAGACCAGCTCCAGACCGCGTCGGAGGCTTGGAGGTCGTCTTGGTCAAGTGCTCAGATGGTGGGGAGAACGGGTGGTTTGGCCGCCGAGGTTTGGTTTGGAAAGATGATCTTTGAGGTTGCGCA
This sequence comes from Durusdinium trenchii, assembly GCA_963970005.1. Lineage (NCBI taxonomy): Eukaryota > Dinophyceae > Suessiales > Symbiodiniaceae > Durusdinium > Durusdinium trenchii. The sequence goes on along the minus strand of CAXAMN010002891.1, from coordinate 1,008,690 downwards.
TGATGAGTGGACAGTGAGGAGCTCAGCGGACAGTGAGGGTTGAGGATGTTTGACGAAGTCAAGATGCCTTTGGCCCAGGTGGACAAGTTCTTGAGCCTGAGCTGCATCTACTCCATTGCTTTGCTTTTGGGGTGCTTTTCCCGAATGCGTTTAACTCTGGGGGTTTGGGGCTAGAGCTGGGTTCGCGTGACATGGCCAAACTCGCAACTGTTTGTATGATTGCTGGGAGATCACACCATTTTCCGGCGAGTGTTCAAGTAGGGTGCCCCACAAAGTGTCCCGCAAGAGTGCTTGACGACAGTCTTTGAGTAGAGTAGAGTGCCTCACAAGAATCAAATCACAGTGTCATCAGGAACTATGGTGCTGAAGGTCAAACCTATTTGGTGACCAGGACTGAGTCGTAGTGGGCAGGGTGTAAAGCTGCAATCTGCGGACATCAGGTTCGTTGTTGGCAGCCTATGGAACCACTTTGACTATGGCCAATAGGCTTGTGGTACCATACTCATGAGGCAAGGCGTGAGGGAGCAAGGCATGGTCAGGTTTCCATGGACTGGCCGTCAGGTCCATTTATAGAAACGCGGCCGATAGGTTCGTTTACACCGCTTGGCAGGGCATCTCGTCCAACAGGGCATGTTTCTGCTTTGACTCTCAGAACTCGAATCAAAACTGACTGGTGATTGGAGGACAGCAACTGGCGAGAAGTTTGCAGCGAAGTTCTGCACCAAAGAAGATTCGATGGAAGTGAATATAGTTCAAGAGCTTCCGCGACAGTTGGTCAAACACGAGAATTTTATCAAGTATGAGCTCATTGTGCTTACCTTAGATGAATTCTACTGGCTGAACTTGGAAACGAAGTGATGCTGTAGAGATTATTAAAGAGCAGTAGCGAGTCGCGAGTACTCGATTTTGCAACAATTTCTTCTTACCTTCTTACTCCCGCCTTCTTGGCGGCTTCCCCCGTCCCTTCCCCCAAACATGAGGAGTTTGAGCTCAGGTGCTCAACGTGCATGAGATCTTTGCGCCGGCGCACCACATCATTTTCATGGAACACATTCCAAATGGCGAGCTCTTCGACGTCCTCGCATCCCCAGAGCCCTCCGTATGTGGAAAGCCTTTGAGTGAGGGAACCTCCAGGAGATTCTTGCGCGATGTCATCAGTGGAATGGCAGAATGCTACAGATTTGGTGTGACGCATCGCGATCTGAAGTAGCTTGGCCTCCAGAGATTGGGTCGTAGTTTTCTTATTCTTATGTTTTCTTAGTGAGGTGCTTAACACATCTTAACACTAGGAGGATGCTCTAAACCTGCCAAGGCCGGAAAATCTCTTGATCAACGAGCTTGGCCGCATTGTTATTATTGATATGGGTCATGCTAAACGTGTCCACAGCACTGGGGCTCCAACTCCACTTGCCCTGTCCCGGACCACCACCACCAATCCCTATGGCACACCAGCCTTCAATGCACCTGAAGTGTCTGGCGGCAGAGCCTATGACTGTGAGTTGTCCGATGTTTGGAGCGTGGGAGTGATTGCGTTCTACCTCCACGGGAAGTTGCCGGCCTTCACCGCGGGAGGAGGAGTTGCGGATTGGAAGGATGTGAATGGACCCAACAATGATCAGCTTTGGAACAAGATCATCAGCTCCGGCTACTACCCGGTGTTTCCGGAAGAGCTGAAAAGCTTCATCAACACCTTGTGGCGCTTGGACCCTGGTGAGAGGCCAAGATTTACTCAGTTGGATAAAGCCATCAATGGAGATGATGAAGTTGTGAAGGAGTTCCCCGGCTTGAAATGGCTTGCCCGGGACCTGAATGATATCGAGAGCTTCATTGATGAGCTGTCACGCAGCTGTCCAAACAAAACGTTTCACTCCCCCGGCATAGGAGCCAAGAGATGGTAGGGCCCGGATTGGCCCGGGCTGGTAGAGCCCTGTTGACCACGGCCGCCAGCTGTGAATCCTGAAAAGGACAACCAAAGGAGCGGTATATTTGTATGATTTTGTATGTAAGGTTCGACTGTTGCGAACAACAAATCCATCTCTCTTGTTGAGTATCCTGGAGACGCATCCTGCATTTGATGTCCCCCAACTCTGCTTTGTTGCGAGGCGGTGTCACGCCCACAGCTTACATGGAGTGTGTGGATGGCAGCATTCATACATCTTTGTTTTTTTGCTTTGTTTGTTTGTTTGTTTGCAGGCCATTTGCTGGAACCATTGGGCACTACTTTGCAGGTGTGGCAGCTCGGGAGATTGTCTTTTGAAGTGCCAGATGTCAATCCCACAGCAGGCCAAGCTTGCGATAACTTGACGTGAAGATGGATATCCTCATGTTGGATAAGCTGATGTCTTGTGGGATACTGGTTTTCATGCTGCTACAAGGTGTAAGATGTTGTTGCTGAAGATGGTTCTCAAGACCAGACCCCATTCAGGCCATAATTTAGGCTGGCTTGACGTTAGGGTCGTGCTGGATGAATTCTCCCTAGATTTTCGACTCCGTTGAAACAATCCAGCACGGTTGAACCCTTGGTGTGGTAATCAATTTGTACCTGCAGGTTGAACTTGACTTTTGCATTTGCGGAAGAAGCTCATTCCAACGTGTCGTTTTAAACATGATATTCGCCACATTTGAGTAGAATTCTGCGGTCTTCCCGTGGGTGAAGGCTGCATACACGTTAGTATTGCTGAATTGAGGATGTGTCTTGTACGCCGAGTGGGTCGCTTTCCGCCAACCTTTCATACCGTGTACAGACATAGCGTGTTCTGTGGGCCACTTGTGTTCGGAGGTGATCATACGTGACGTTGGAAGGGGTGTCCTTTTTCATGTCACGTAGTGAGGCGTACCGTTGGTCCTGTGACGTCCTGTGAATCGAGCTGATATGGTCGGTGGTGATTTGTGATGGGAAGCATGATCAAGAATCTTTCTCTCTAGAAATCACCTGCTAGACTTTTTCTCAAGACACATACTTGTTTTGCACCATACTTTCTGAGAACATATCTGCACTTTTCCCTATAGACATTCCTTCTGCCATGTGTTCTATTCTCCTTAATCTTTTCACACTTCAAACCGCAGTTTTTTGGAAGGCTCTCGAAATCCCTGCATGACACAGCCATCAAAACGGTTGTGCTTTGAAGCGCAAAAATACACTCGCAGACCTACCTTTGCTGCCACAGGACGCAAGAGCACATGCGATGGACTCATATTCCCGACTTGTATTCACTTGCGATTTCCTGTTGGTTCTTTGGCCATGCGCGTGTGATGCTATTGGCGCACCAGATTCTGGTATTTCTGCAACTTCGGACATGTCACACAAGTAAAGTTCCTTTGATTGTGTTTGGGTTGGTCTCGGAGGGGTTTTCGTCTACCTTGTTGAGGAGTGCTGGGGCCTGGTGGGGTCCTGCTTGGAGGTACACAGCACACCTACACTGACCTACGCCTACGCACACACACACACACACCCCGAAGTCCTCCAAGACTTTTCTGCATTCCTTTTGCTTTGCAGGTGGATGACAAAGCCGCAGCACGGTGGGTTTCGGAGTATGGGACTTCAGGCTCAGCTCAGCTCAGCGGAGCATGGGATCGCGGGTATGGGGTCTGTTCCTGTCAGGTGTTATGGACCTGACAGCCTTCACGAAACTTGCACGAGCTCTGATACAGGAGGGAGTTCGTGCAGCGTGTGTCCCATGTATTTCTTGGCCAAGTCATGACATTTTTTCGAGCTTGCTCTGCATTTTCACCCACTCATCAGTTTGACTCCAAATGTAAATAATCAATCAGCAATAGGTAGTGCAGAGCCACTTTGTTTTGGCAGTTTCACAAAAGCACACTTACCTTTGGCACATTTTGATCGCCGGTCGACAGGATCGGCCGCAGATCTGGTTTCCGGAGAAGCTGCCTGCACAGATCCACAACTTCGTGCGCAAGACCGGTGTCCCAAAGACAACTTCACCCCAGTGACGAGTTCCAAATGTGCCATCTGGGGTCTGCACTTTTGGATGGTTTGACGTTTGAAAAGACTCTGGACACGCAGAAGTGATTTTTTGAGTGTTATTTGGGGCGAGCGATTGAGTAGTAATCCCCCTGTGAGGAATCCGAGCTCCAAAGTGGAGTCTGTCTACGACGTTGGAAAGCTTCTAGGCGAGCGAAACGGTCGACGGGAGCGAAACTGGTCTAGCAATGTGAAGGAAGTGCTTGGGGCTAGGGCTTCGAAAGGCTTGAGGTTTGAAGCCTCTTGAGGTCTAAAAAGTCTTTCCCGCACGTTGTTTTCCACTTGTCACCTACTTTGGTCAACAAGGTTTGGGATTGGAGGGATTGAAGACCACATCCCCTTAATAAAGATGATGACCTGATGATGGATGATGAGATGAGGACCTGGACCTGATGATGGGTGATGGTTGATGGGATGGTGTGTGAATCAGTTTCACCATGGACCAGAAGATATTAGATACTAGCCAAAAAGAAAAATACATAGAGAACAAATTAAGTTTCTTTTTCCCTGGGGGAGCTGGGCTTGATTAATCGGGGGAGGTTTCTGCCAGAAAGAAGTTATTAGGGTGATGTACCAGGTTTTAATTAGTGTAGTATTGGGGGCTCGAGCTGGGCTTGATTAATAAGGAGAGGTTACTTAATCCTCTGTCAACATTACTTGAGAGTTGGAGGCAGGTTGCCAAGCCAAACAGCTTGCACTTGATTCCTGTACTGTAGAAACTATTGGAGTCGATACATTGTCAGATCAATGGGAGAACACAGACCCAGCAAAGTAACCCGCCTGTGAAACTTCCAGGAGAAGGTAGCTTCGGCAAAGTCTACAACGTCCAGTCTTGCTCTTACTGACGGGCGAAGACCGGCGCGCAGTCTCCGTGTCCTGACTCTACATGTGTCGATGATCCGTCTTCGCCTCGAGGCATCGAGTCTCCGGGGAATCGAGAGTCTGCAAGAAGATTGCGAAGCTCAAAGGGACCGTCAAGCGAGCTCAAGAGCCCCTGACTGGCATCGGGCTCGCTCAAACGGGGCTGAATGGGCTGATTGCAGGAGACACGGGATGAAGGTGGAAGAGATTTTGCAGGAGATTGAAAGCATGGCAATGCTAGATCACCCCAATGTCATCAAGGCTGGCGAGACGGGTGATCATCATACGTGCTGACGCGTGATTGTTGGTGCAGGTTTAGAGGCAAGCGGCAAGCAGGGCAATCAAGAGATTGGTCCATCCGAGAAGGTTTGCTTGCCAGCTTGATCCACAGGTCTATGAATACTTTGAAGACAAAGACAGTGTTTCGCAGATCATGGAGTGTGGCACTTAGTCTCTGCTTCGGAGGTGCACTCAGTCTTTGCTTTGGGTGGGGAAACTGACGAATCAAAGACGAAGCCAGCCTGAATCTAAAAGTGATGCCATGTGGTTGAGCCCATGAGATGGCAGCTTGTTTACCTGGTACCCATTCAGCTACAGATCAGACCCATTACCAACCAAGGCCTTGCTGCGGAGGTGAGCTTCAGGATCGAATTAATGAGGTCTTCCAGCTGGGAGCTGAGCCAAGCCATCCCCCCAACATGTCCAGCCATGTTGTCAGGTATTCTCAACACATCTCAAAGGGGATTCACTTTGCTATCCACTTGAGTGTCGTCTTCGTCTGTCAGGAAAGGGCAGCCACGATATCCTGAGAGTTTTGTGTGCGACGTGATGAAGCAAACCTTGAGGGCTCGACCCTAGGGCTCGACCGTCTCAAGAGACAAGAGACAACAGTCTCCTTGGCCAGGCCTTGGCCTTCATGCACAGCCACAATTTCATGCACAAGGATGGGGAAGAAGAGGGAGTTGGAAGGGTCCAACTGGCTGGAGACCCACGTGAAGACTAGTCCAAGTAGTCTGAAATTGTTGCATGACTAGTTCTGAAGGCTTCCTGTGGAGATATCAGACTTCTCCTTTTCAGGGAGGGGTTTCTTTTGCTCCTTGCACTTTCCCGCGCGGCGCACCGGGCTCGCGGGCTCGCGTCGGGCCGCGTGAGGACTTGAAGCCGCAAAACATCATGTTGGCCAGGGGCACAGCCCGGCACAACGGAGAGTCAATCAGCAGTGTCCTAGATGAATAGGCTGCCAAAGTGAAGCAAGTTCATATGGGGTGGTACTTCTGGATTGGACAGCTCCTACTTTTAAAGGAAAACCAATGCCCCTTTTTGGTGGACATGGTGAGTGCATGGAGAAGATCTCATTGCAAAGAGTTCTTTGTCAGAATAATTTTCGACAAAGGTTGCCGGGTAGTCCTTTTTCAGGATATTTTTCAAACAAGGTGGCCACAGCGCCATTTGTATTCGCACCGCGCTTCCTCAATTTCTGCATTTTCAAGCAAGCGCACATTGCGAGAACGTTTGACATCCTGAAGCATATTCGTAGAAAATTGGGGAATGAGTTGAACCCAACTTCAAATGAGTGGATAACATGCGACACCTTAGGCTCATTGAGCCCAACCTTGATAAAGGTATGCAGACAATGGCAGCGGCTCTGACTGAAGCAGACTTACAAAGCTTGAGCGCGTAGACCAAACGCACTGTCCCGGGACGCGGTGAACAATAATGGAGTCGCTGCTGCGACTGGATGACACGTAACACTATGTAAAACATTGTAAAACATAGTGCTTTCTATCAGCGCTGAGCAAAACAAGGTCCATGTTCGCTGTACCTCAAAAACACGACAAAACAAACATAACTATGAGAGAACATACACTACATAACACTGGCTTCTTCGAAGCGCGGACCGAATTCCAGCGCATACGGTTGTTTCGGTACTATCCTAGGGTGAGTCTGAGGTGAGCAAAGACGCCTCATCAATCAAAGTTATTGATTTTGGCTTGGCAGAACTCTTCGAGCCAGACCAGAAGGCGCTTGGCAGAACTCTGCGTGTACAGAGAAGGTATGAGAAGGTTGCGTCAATGATTTTGTGGGGTTTGCCGAGTGCTTGATGCCACGGGGATGAACAACTAGATTCTAGATGCGGGTCCTGACTTGACACGTGTGGTTCCAAGAGCTTGCTTTTCAATGCTTTTCGTATATTTTTTCATCACATGGTCACAGCCATGCTGCCCAGCATTCGGATGCCTTTGGCGGTTGGTGCCCCAGATCGGTGGGAACAGAACTGGCTGTGGGTCATGGCGCTTGGGAGCCTGCACTCCGTATGCGGCCGCATGCGGTACTTGTGTGCGTATGATCAATCCACCAGAGCCACGACGATAAAGCGGAAAAACCAACGAACACATGACGGAGGACCACAGGCCGCCACAAGCCTTGGATCGACCACGTCACACTACCTTGGTGCCAGAACTTATTTACCAATTGGTTGTGATAATATCAAACAATATCAAAAACCTAGGTTGAACCATTCTGCAACTGCATCAAGAATACTGTCAAGGGACGTGGCTCTGGGCCCTTGGGGGTCCCAGGTATGGTTCACCAACTCAGGAACTTTGCTGTACATGGCACCAGAGGCTTCGGATGCCGTGTTGCTGTTGCTTCAGTTCCACTTTGCCCTGTTTGCCCTGTTTTTGTCCTGTTTGTCCTGCGCCAAACTGTGACACGTCTCTCATTCACAGCACAGGTTTTCAATCTGAAGCTGGAATTCAAGTCCGACATTTGGAGTGTGGGATTCTGAGACGAGTCCCACTGATGAAAAGTGTCAGTGTGGAGCGTGAGTATAACGTGTCCTTTTTCTAACGCGGTTGTGGGCTGTATTCAGGCTGGCGTTATTCTGTACAACCTTTTGACAGGCAGTGAACAGAGATTCGGTCACACGGGCTCACGATTTTGCTCTTCCTGTTTTCAGGCGACTATCCTTTCATGGCCACTTGGCCACTTCCAAAAGGGAAGACCATGGAGTGGCAGCAGACTGAGGCAAACAATCTTTGGATTAAAACTTACTAGATTTGGAGGTTGGCCAGTCAACCAATTGGCTTCAAGCGGTTTTGTCAAGCAAACGCCAACACCTCTCGTTTAGTATGCTAGATTTGTTTGATTGGTTTATGATAGTGTTGTGTGTGTGCAGTGCAAGCGATCAAACCAGCAAGGTGGCAGAATGAACTAACTCGGTCTATCAAAGAGGACTGAAGTAGTCGCACCACCAGCGACACATTTTTGCAATTTTGCGTGCATCTCTCTTTCTCTCTCAAGGTATGTGTACCGTATATACATACAAATATGTGTTGTACTTTATCCCGAGATCTTTAGACGCAGCATGGTCCTATCCAGATTGGCGGAGCTAGACAGTTAAAAAAAATATATATACTGTATATATGTACAGTATATAGTCATTGAATGAAGACAGATACAAGGAAGCAAGGGAGCCAGGAATGAAGAAAGGAAGAAGAAAGCAAGCAAGCAAGCAAGGAACGACAAAGGAAGGAAGCAGTAAGGAAAAAAGAAGAGGAGAGGATATGTAGGAGAGGAAAGGAACGGAAAAGAACGAAATGATGGAAAGGAGGGGTGCAAGGAATTGCAAAAACGAAGCATGCTTAATCAACGCAGGCAGTCTTTTGTTACTGTATGCCCCCAACTTTTGTTGTTTGTTCAAGCAACTCCTCACCAAGGGACTTGAGTCATCCAGAGACTATACACGTGTCGTGTGCAGCAGGCCAAGACCAACTGGTTCGTACGCGGGAGGTTAGCCGAGGTACAAGTATACATGGGCAGGAATGCTAGTGTGACACTATCTTGCTAGGATCACTTCCGAGACAACAAGCTACTTCACAGCGCTTGGTCTCCCGAAAGCCAGAAACTGACAAGTAATGCTGTGGTTCTTGCAATAACTTCAACACATTTGGATGCGTTTGTAGTTTGTAGGTGTTGATTTGTTGCGACTCACCTTGGAGAAGGACCGCTACCAGCAACTTCCGGTCTTTCTTGAGATGATTTTAGTCGTTCTTAGACGCTGCCGTGCTGCCCGTGCCGTGCCGCACAGGATGTTGGCAAGAGACCAGGAGCAGCAGGGTGCTTGGAGCAACGTTGGTTCAAGACACACGAGGCTTGTGGGTGATGGGTGGGTGACGACACTCCGCCTGAACGTCAATTAGTAGCGATGCCCTTTGTTACTAGTAGCAAACATTGCTCCTAGTAGTACGGCCAGGAGCCCCTAGTAGCTTTTTGTTCCTAGTAGCGATGCCCTTTGTTACTAGTAGCATCTAGTAGCTATTTTTGCTACCAGTAGTAAGGCCAGGAGCTACTAGTAGCGTCCTCGCTCCTAGTAGCGATACCAATGGTTACTAGTAGCGTCCTTGTTCCTGCTGGTGCAGAGCCCCACGAGGCAGTTGAGCTGTGTATTTTTGTTCTTGCGACAATTCATCGCGAGGCCGCCCCGCCACCGCTGTCGGTTGGTGTGACCCAATGCCACTTGCCTGCTTTGAGAAGTGACTTGTACCGGAGGCACCTGATACTCTTACTCTGAGCAGAACTCATCACACGTTGTTTCACAAGCACTTCTGTGGGTTCCCTTTGATGTTTACAAGACATTCTGCTTCTCAAAGCACGGAGAGCCAATGGTTTCACGCCCGACAGCAAGGTCTTGAGGCCTATGCCAGCCAGCCAGAAATGAAGAAGGCACGCAGCTGCTGTGTGGAGAATGTGAACGCCATCAGCAGATGTTCCTTGGGCAGGGATCCACTAGCGTGTCCGTTGAGTCTACTCAAGACGTTACCTTCTTCCTGGACGCTTCGTTGAGAAGCGAGTCTGATGAATCAAAGCTTTTCTCGCAGCTGGTGGGTGCCTGACAGCAGGCAATATTCTTGCTCATTGCGCACATGTGCACTGCGTCTGATGCTGACAAGAGTGTCACGCAAGCGTTTGACTTTCTTACTTCATCCTGTCATTGTTCATGGTTTGCCGACTTTATCAGATTCTCAGTTCTTATCCATTTTCCCTTTTCAGATTTGGTTTGAGGCCAGCGCTGCAGGAGTTGCGCGCGATCTTTACCCACTTTGATGTCCTCAACAGGAGTGGCTGCCGGATTCGGAGCGTCGCGGGCGCAGCCTTTCGCCGCTGTCGGATTCGGCCGAACGACTGCAGGGGTGCTCTGTCACTCTCCCACTTCAGGGAGGTGCTGTTCCAAGCTGGCATGGCAGCTCTACAGGCCCCATGCCAAGCTCATGCCGACATCCGCTAGCAGCTAGCTAGCAAGTTACGTCGTTACGCACAAGTAGAAACCGCCGTGCAGGTGGAGCAAATCACGCACGCCTTGGATCAGGCCAGATGATTTTTTGAATGGAATCCAAATGAGTTGGACGAATTCTTGGGGAGTTGTTGTTATGTAGTTGCTTCATTTCTTGTCCAATGAATGGCCTTTTAATCACTTCATAGAACCGTAGAATTCAGGTTGATGTTTGATGATTTTAAAGGACGCCAGTGGCATGGTCACGTGGACAGAGTTCATCGCTGCAGCATTGTGCGTCAGCGTGTGTAGAAACAGGCCGATCAACGTTCACATTTTATCGCAGTGATTCGATCTGTGACACTTTCGCATTCGCTGGGTGAGTTTTGCAGTCCCATTGCCTGACCATAAAATGATTGTCAATATGTATATAAGTATATATATATATATATGCCAAAGAATCGGTCGCAAGATAGGTGATTGCCGTGGATTCCTTGTGAACACTTTGTGACTTAGTCTCAATATTCCTTGTCGAGCCACAACTTTGACAAGGCGATTGGTCGAAGCTGCTTTTGCTGTTTTTGACAAAGACATGGATGGCAAGGCAAGACCGCAAAAAGTACATCTTTTTGTTTGATCCTATGCAACTTTCTTTTCGCAGGTTTCGATGGAGGACTTTGCGGAGTACTTTGCACTCGGCGACGTTAGAGATGTTAGCTTCTCAGAATTTTCACTGGAAACTGGATGTTCAAAAGCCCTGCCTGCCTGCTTCCATTGACGGACAGTTCAGACCCACCATTTTGCAACACTTTAGTCGGCACACTGTCACGTGTAATTCATCCGGGCACGCATCAGTGCATAGATACAGATAGTATGTAAACAAGCAAGGACAGGTACCAGCATAGCAGCAAAGGCTGTTGTGAAATCGCTTGCTAAGCAACTTGAAGCATACATGAGTTGAGGACTTTGTCAAGATTGCGTTTCCAGCTCAATCTGGGCTTGGGAGGGACCGGCGCCTGACGCCTTTTGGCTTTGCCTTAGAAGCGCCTTGCTTCCACGGGATTCCACGGCATCGGCATCCTCACTCCTCACTTACATTGTCGAACACACCTTCCGCAGCAACACCAACCTCCATATCAGCCCGTACCAAAGATCAAGTGATGACAGATTTCAGTCGACCAAGAAGAAAGGTGGGAGGACAAGGGAGAGAGACCAGAGCGCCGTGCTTGACTTCATAGAAAGCAGTAGAATGCTTGCAAGCCATGACGACGACACCTCCTTCGACAATGTGAGTTTTGAGCATGAGGCCCTTGATGTCGTTCTTCTCGCTGCCCTTCTTGTGCTTGCGCTGGAGTGGTTCTTGCTAAAGACTGTCTCCCTTTTTCAGGAGCGTGCAACGATTCCGACCAGGTGACTTGCCTTCCCCCGCCAGGTATGTTTGTGGAACAAGATAATGATGAGGTGGACTCCAACCTCATTGACTCCCACTCCGGCAACGCAACAGAAGCTTCGGTAAATACGAGGCCGACTTCAATGAGGTGCAAAGTGGACCTCCCAGGCCCAACGAGGTCTTCGAGCACTTAGGGACTTGCAAACAGACAACCAACTCCGGTGAGAGTGGCCTTGACATATTGGCAGTTGGTCACACATGTTCTTTTTCCCTAAGCCACTTGTCAGGTTTGCTTGCTTCATTGTTTTTCCTTTATCGCTTGAGCTGGGCTCTGGGCTTGCGGGGGTAGGCCCCTGGCGCCATGTGACTTCGCCTTGCGAGAGCGACTTGCTGGCCTCCCACAGCAACACCAACCTACATGTCAACCTCTAGCATTGTGATAAACGCCCCGCTGTTTTCGCAGGTGGAAACACTTAACTTGTGCGCTGGAGGGATTTGCGTGCGTCCGCAGTCTGCGCTCGCGACTCGCGCCTTTGTTTCTGATCACGTCAACCGAGGTTTGGCTGAGGCATTTGCCTGCGGAGCTTAAGCTGATTGGAGAGAAAGGACGACCCGTTGCGTCGAACGTTGCAACATGACCCTGCGTTGCGCCGGTTTATTGCGATGAGGACCTGATGGAAAGTACACAAAGGTGAGGTACTCAGAGCCACAGCGTGTGTCAGATCTTGCCGACTGCTCATGCCATTTGTGGTTAAGCCGTGTCTGATTTGATCAGGAACAGTTCGTTGAATATGTGGGGAAGCGTAGCGACCTTATGCGTTGGAGACATTGTAGCAAGAGCGGAAAATGTTCCTGTCGCGCGCGCTGAGACACCGAACCCGCATTCGTGGAATGCAGGTATGGTGGTAACATCTGGCGACGCCCTCAAAGCAGTTACCTAAATTCATGTTTTGAAAAATAAATATATATATATATTATTTTTACAGTATATGTCATGTATATAAATATAATTATGTGTAACGTTCAAGAGACATAATTCCATTTTTGATTTGGAATGACATTTTACATGTTGTTTGCAGCTGTTGTCTAGTTTTCACTTATACGTACATTTTTTGATTACGTAGTCAAATGATAATCGTATGATATATATATATATGTATATATGTGTGTATTGTTTTTCGGTTGTTATCATTCTATTGTTTTTCATTGTTATTGCCGTTATTTTTTATTGCGTAGGACGGTAACCCTTCGGCCCATTGCGCGCGTCCTTTTGGACGAACTTTTCAATTTTCTGGAGGAGGAGGGAGTAGGAGTAGTCGTCTTCGTAGTGGCAGTGGTCGTGGTAGTGGTAGTCCTTGTCGTCGTTGTATACAGCAGTGTTGGCGGCAGTCGCAGTCGTAGATCGTGTAGAAGAAGTGGTAGTAAAGCAGCAGTAGGGGTGGTAGCAGGAGGAGTATAGGAGCAGCAGCAGTAGCAGTAGCAGTAGCAGTAGCAGTAGGAGTAGTAGCAGTAGTAGTAGTAGTCGTAGTGGTAGTGGTAGTGGTAGTGGTCGTGGTAGTGGTAGTGGTAGTGGTAGTAGTGGTGGCGGTAGTAGGTAGTAGGTAGTAGGTAGTAGGTAGTAGGTAGTAGTGAGTAGTAAGCAGTACGTAGTAGGTAGTACAGAAAAGGCAATAGGTAGTATAGCAAATGGTAGTAGCAGTAGTAGCAGTAGTAGTGTAGTAAGTCGTAGTCGTAGTCGTAGTCGTAGTCGTAGTCGTAGTCGTAGTCG
>CAXAMN010002891.1:950905-979102 GCA_963970005.1 Durusdinium trenchii | reverse complement strand
ATAATCCAATACAAATTCAAATCAAAAAGAAATAAATATATAAATATTATCTATAATACCCGTATCACATTAAATATATAAAATCATTGAACTAAAATATATTCATATAAAACATCATCAACATTAAAAACGAAATCTTTAATATAATCAAAACATATAACAATAATACATTAAATAAAACATAAAACAAATAACCACACGAAATATAACACTACCCCAGAAGAAAACCTAATCGCATGTAAAATGAAGATGACGCTTGAATATGTCTATATATTTTAATCATTATACTTTATTTCATGGGTGTAAGATTTGTATGGATTTGTTTCATTTGTCGACGCAATCTCTTTTGTCCTCAGGTCTCTTGGCACCTGAGAGGAACAGAGCTGAAGGAAGTCCGGATAGAAAGACTTTGAAGACAAGGCACCTTCATCTGTTTTGCTTTTGAAAAATCGGCCGATGCCTTTGCTCAGCTGCTTGGCATTGTACCTGCAGGAATACTATGGACATGAGCTGACTGACTAACTCCGAAATAAGCAAAAACCCTACCATGTTGAAAACTGACATGAACAATGACAATGGCCCCCTGGAAGATTGTTTTCCTCCATTGGTTTTCAATCCACGTAATTCTTCACAAAATTCATACACATCCCGTGAAAGCTGGCGCACTCCTTCTTTGGCAAAATACAATCTGGTGACTCGTTCTTGATGTTTGACACCAAAGGAGACACCTGCAAAAAGAAGACATGACTGCAATATACTTCCTCCGTGAGTGCGTGCATGCGTGCGTGCGTGAAATCATCATGCAGGGAACGAGGGTTCACTGTGCCGTGAACAGTGGCTTTCCTGCAGGATGAGACTCGCAAATGTGTCTTGCAGGATGGTGCCATGCGGACGCCCCACCTCGAAGAGAAGCAGCTGGGATTGGGCATGTGCCTGGACACAGGAACGACGTGCAAAGAACTTCCGATGTCTCAACTTCCCTGCTGCGCCTGTGCTGCCTTGAGCACTGGCCGCACAATCTCCGTGAAAGGCAAGCGCAAATCCAGCCAGGTCAGCGCGGTACTGCACGGCTGGAACGAGACACACGGCTGGAACGAGAACGAGTTCAAGTGATTTTGAATCCAAATCCAATGCCATGTGCAATTAGTCACAGCTGCCCACTCTTTGACTCAGCGATCTACAGGAGACTCTTGGGGAAGCCCAAAACAGCTTCGAACTTTGCCCTGAGCATCCCATAGCATTGACCGGTAATGTTAGGCTGAAAGAAGATCCCATTCTCTAGCTTTCAGTGGTTAACCTTTTTCAGGAGCTGTGAGAAGGCTTGCAGGACTCAGCATTGCTCGTGCTTTGGAGCTAAGCAGTCCAATCAATCTGGTCTCTCGTCATCGGTTCTGGTAGAAAAGTCCTCAAAGGACCTGCCGGCTTCAGACTTAGGAGTCATGTCGAACTTTCTCACACGAGTGAACAACTCGTGGTTTCAAATGGATTTACAGTACATGAAGTATGATGAAGGATAGTCGGATAGGGAAATAACCAAAAACACAATTCCAGCCTCTGTGCCAAACCTGCCGTTTTCCGACAAAATTGCAAATGCTGTACTGTAATGAAAACTGAAAACACCTCTTTGACATGAATGTATCTTCTCTACACTGCCGTCCCTGTTCAGTGTCATAGGTGCAAAACCAACATGACTTGGAAACTACATATAATATATATATATACACACTGTATATTATATGAAACATTATGAAACTATTCGCTCAGTCCCTTGCACAGCTGCGCTGAAACACCCCAGCCTGAACACTGTTGTGGTTGTGTGGTGCCTGAACGCACATACCACAGCAAACATTTGTGAGTTCGCAGAAGACCTTGAGGGAACATGACAAACATGCGAATGCAAGAGCAAGGCAATCATAAATCAACATTTCATATCTATATATATACCTATATAATACACTGTAATACAATATAGGGTGGTTGACCAATATATTCTTTCATCCTGGAATGGCCATTCTTCGCGGAAAAAACATATCTTTCGCGGCCTCATCGCGAAGCATGGTCCTACACCCATGTCTAGCTAACAGGAGCATGTCATAGTATCACAAAATAGGGACAGACATCTTGCAGCATGATCCCAATAGAAGGCTTAACGTTTCCACAGCTACTCAAGGTCACTTGCAGCATCTGTGCGACACTTGTGCCAAATAGAGTCAGGCACAGCTCAACCCAATCCTCGTGCCAGCTACCAGCACAGCTTGGGGAGAAGCTTTCGCGGATCTTTCGTGAAATCTCACTGGTGACTTCCCCGCGAAGGTGTAACTTTTGCAAACATCTGCACAGCCCGTCAGAGCAGCTGCAGGTCGTTGCCTCACTGTCAGGGCTGTGCCCACTCAGGTTGCTAGCAGCTAGTCTGTGACAGTAGGGACAGGAATCGGAGAACCCTTTACGCACTGCCAGGGCTGGGCACGGAAATGTTGAGGCTTCAGTTCATTAGTCTGTGACATATGGGGACACTTCCGCCCATCGGCTCTGCCGGAGGATTGCCTTGTATTTCTATTCTTTGTCAGTCCGGTAGAAAGCAAAGCATATGAAAGCGATGACTTTCGATAAATCTTTCGCGGAAAAAACAAATACTTTCGCGAACCTCATCGCGAATCTTTCGCGGATGGTTCTAACAACATCTGAAAGGCTGTTTTATATAAAACTCCTTACACGGGGTTTTCGATCAACTCCCATATAGACATATATAGACAATGGGCAACCATTTGATATCATATATACATGCCACCACGGCGTGCCTTCCCGAACTCAACTTCACCAGCCCAGCCACCACGCTCCAAGCGACGCGTCCGCACGGTCCAGCCTCGGTCCGCGTCTCGAGCTTCGGTTCGCATCGATCCGATGGGAAAGGCGTGGCACCGGTGCCGAACGCGGATGCTGAACCACTGTGACTGTGATGAACTGTGACTTGTCTGAGGTTTTTGGTGAACTCTGGGGTGAGGACTTGCTTCAGGCCATGCTTGCCGCACCTGCCAATTGTGTCAGGTAGTTTCAAACTGAAGCGAGCTGCATCTTGACACCGGAAGTGGAATGATCAGCTGATCTCCTGGGGCTTCTTTCAAGGGACCTGGCCGTTGGAATTGATGGCAAACAGGGTCGGCATCGCAAAAGGACTTTTTTGAGCTTGTTTGAGCTTGACCCTTGGTGAAGGAGCGTGATTCTCTTTCACGTGGCAAAGTCCTTGCTTGGCCCAAATGGTTTCCGTGCTTGTGTGAACTCTGCTTGACACAAAGGACCTTCCAGCTGTGTTGAGAGACAGATTTTGTGCCTGTACCCGGGGTCGGGACCAATAGTCTTGTCTATACTAGTAGCGTCCTTGCTACTAATAGCTATGCCAGGAGCTACTAGTAGCTTCTTGTTCCTAGTAGCGATGCCCTTATTACTAGTAGCTTCTTGTTCCTAGGGTCCTAGAAGCGTGTACCCAGGGGTCGGGACCAATAGTCTTGTCTTCGGTACGTGCGCCAAACACACCTTGTTACGTTCGTAGCTTCTTGTTCCGTTTGAAGCGATGGCCTCCAACCTACTTGCGATGGCCTCCAGTGTCTTATTGCTTCACAGTCACGGCTCTCGATAGATCCTCTAAGGGCTTGCTTGCTGGGCTTGCCTTCAAGTGGTCTCTGGTTTGGTGACCCGAAAGCAGGGTTTTGAAGGCCTCACTGGATTTCAACACCTTCATTTTGATTGAACATTATAGTACCTTTGATCTTTGATTTCAGTGTTTTCCTACAAGGAGAATTGTGTTTTTTAGTGCTTACGCTATCTCCACTTTGTCGGCGCTCCAGCATTTCCGGCAAGGTTAATGCCAAACAGTAAGCAATAGCAAGTACTTATGTAAACCGATACTCTGCACTTCAGTCACAAGAGGACCAGGGGTGGAAGCATCACAAAAGGCCTTCAACAAGCTATGAATGTATAACGGGTTGACGCCAAACCACAGCTGCACAAATGGTGGGAGCTGATCCACCCCGTCCAGCGATCCACTTGGTAGGGAAGCTCGATCAGGCCCACATTATGCGCTCCTCACCGCCCCGCACCTCCCCACCCCAAAAAACATTACATCCAAATCCAAACCTCAAAAAAAACGCACAAGCACTAAACAAATAGCGTCCTCACGAAGCGGCCGGAGGGATTGCAGTTTTAGGTTTCTTTGCCAATAGGCTCCGAATCACTGGCCCGCACTTGAGCTCGCAGTTGCAACATGTTGCCTCAAACAGTACTGTAACTTGGCTGTTCTGCTCGAAGTTCTATGATCAACCGAAGAGACCTGTCAACAAGAACAACACCCATGAACCTGACACGATGTGTTCAGTGTTGACATTATGGTGAGTATCTCTACATACCGCTACTACATACCCGTTGCTTGCATTTGTACAGCTACAGGCCGCCGTCTTCAGTCCAACCTTGACAAAGCAAATCACAGACCCTTCAGGTGTAACCAAACGCTGGATGAAGCGACAAAACGGGGGTCTCAAGTTACCGTGAAATAATATGCACAAATACAGAATCCTTCATAATCCTTCAATAATCATCATATTTTACCTTTTTCTACACTTCGTGTGGCCATTGGTACACCTTTAGACTTTACCATAGAAATGGAAAATAATAAATGACATCGACTTCCATGTCTCCGAACATGACGTCCCCGTGTGCTGCGCACTCTCTGCACGTTTGCCAACCTCTGGGCTGCGCGGGCTGCGGAGGTGACCGCACTTGGGGCAGAATCTGGCATCGGGCACGAGGTGATGATCGCCTTGGAGGAATCGATGTAGCCGACACGGCGCGAGATTCCGCCGGAAGGCGGCGCCGGAACAAAGATTGAAGAAAGAGATTCTTTTGTGGAATCTTCAAAAAAGATATCTTTCTTCAATTCAGATCAATCTTCATGAACCAAATGCTCTGCAAAGCAAATGAGTAGATTCAGTAGAGGAATTGCCTAATCTCATCTACTGTGGGACTGTGAGATCCGTTGCAGGCAGTGAAGGCGCTGTGTTGACCGTGGCTTCTCTATCCTTATCTTATCTTATCCTTCTTCAATTCTACTTTCAAATCAAGCAGCAAAAGGTGCATCGCGCATCAGCTGGGGCTGACGGCACTGGGACTTCCTCACAGCTTTGCTTTCAGAAAAGCGAGACGCAAACTCCAACCCAGGACCAACAACCGCCCACCGTCTCAGGAGCATATTGGTATATAGCAAGGACGCTACTAGTAGCTCCCTGGCAATACTACTAGGAACAATAAACTACTAGTAAATACTAGTAACAAGGGCATCGCTACTAGGAACAAGAAGCTACTAGTAGCTCCTGGCATCACAACTACTAGTAGTAGCAAGGACGCTACGAGTAGTGGCTCAAGCTGAGGTGGTGGGCGTCAGCTGGCCGTCCGGTATGCATCAGGCGTGAAAGCTCATCCAACAGCGTGGCAGGCGGGGCATGAGAAGCACACCGGTATTTAGAACAAACCAAGGATGGAAGGAACAAAACGTGCAGTAGTGTTATACTTGAATTACTAACAAGTGCATCGCTAGTAATTATATAAAAGCAAAACACAACTTCCTTTGTTTTTTGTTTCACCGAAACATACCCAGCCTTGTCAGCACTGCTCCGCCGCAAAAGTTCTCTGTCAGGTACACGCCTAGCGGAGGACATCATGCTTTGAAGAATGTCCCAGTGGTGACAGCAGCCCCCGTGGAACTCACGCAGTCCTTTTGAAAGCTGTTCCGTGGCCTATGCAAAAGGGCCGAAGAATTGATAGCACAGTCCGATAGCAAACTTCGTTTGCTGTTCGGTACATCACATAGAACTGCAATGGCACTGTATTTGGAATCAAGCTGCTCAAATCTGCAGCCTGAAATCCTTGCAGTCAGGACTTCTAGGATTTGTCAATCGATTGTTCAACTGATCGGTCTATTGAAGTCTATTGACGCTGTTGGTTGATGATGAGATATCACCAGGTTGAGACCACTCAACTTGAAGATGCTCTCCATCTCTCACTGAAGGGGATGAAGATGGCAAATGATGAGGGTGGAAGACAATTGTAAGCTTAGATCACTTTTGGACAACCATGGAGGTCAGCCAAATGAAACGAGCCAAACTGAGCCGTTGCTCAGCAGCAACTCAGGGCAATGTAGGAGCCAACTTGGCGCCAGTCTGCCAGAGCAGTGCCTGCTGTGGACAGTTTCGATCGCTCGAGATCACCAATGGTCGAAACTATTCTATGCTCGCTTATTACATCTCTATGTCACTACATGATGAAATTCTGCTGGATCCTCTTGATTCCGAGCTTGGTGACAAGTACGAGATCTCTTGATCAATTGACATCTCAACATGGACTTTCATGGACGCATGTCAAAACACAGAAAACACACATGCTACTAGTTATACTTGTTACTAGTAGCTTCTTGTTACTACTAGTAAGGCACTTGTTACTAGTAGCGATGCACTTGTTACTAGTAGCTAGGGTGTCTTGCTACTTGTATCCAACGGGTTAGAACGAACGGTATTCAGTCTCCCCTCCGTTTTCGACCCACTATTCCTGCGGTGGAAGGTGCTCAGGTGGGCCTCTCATGAGCGATGTGCTTGCTGGATCACCCGCAAGGCCTCCAAAGAGAACGAGACGGGAAAACAAAAGTCATCAAACATCAGTTTTTAACGCCAACCTTGTAAGGTCGAAACAAAAAACAGCTCACACATGCTCACACTATCACTATACATACTTCAACATGTTTCAACATTTTTAACATTGCTCATTCTGACGACCCCATTAGCTTCGTACCCACAGTCAGCCACTCACAGATCTCACAGTGAGAGGACTACTTTAAGATCCTCAGCAAGTTTGCTGGCCTGCGTTGGTAAGTGTGCCTCTCTATCTGTCTGTCTGTCTGCCTGGCTGTCTGGCTGGCTGTCTGTCTCTGTCTCTGTGTCTGTCTGTCTGGCAGGTCTGGCTCTCTGTCGCTCTGCCCGTCCCTCTACCTGGGATATGTCTCAAAGAGGACAGAAGACCCCGTTCTCGCACCGACCTCATCGACCTTCTCCCGGACGCGTTGTTCCGACCTCCGAAAAGGGACGCTTTCCGGGTGGCGAATCACCCTTCGTGGCGAAAGAAGGGACACCGGAAGCATGTCCAGGCAGCGAAGAGTTTGTATTTTTCAAGTGCTTTTTTTCCCAGTGCAAATCAAAGTGGCAAGGCTGCATGTTTCTGACAGGTATCAAGTATTAACTTTTCGGTGCAGTGGAGACTCAGGAAAAGTGACCGTCCTTGCTGGTTAGAATGAATGAATTGACTATGGACAGTGAAGATGCTGTCAGCTCGAGCCCTCGACTCCAACAAGTGGATCAATTCTTGGTTGTCCATCTCCAACATCATGCCAGTGATCTTGCCGGCCTAAGAAGACTAATGGTGCAACAGTAGAACGAATATCACATCGAACGCGCCAGTGCGTCCAAATGTCGTGTGCTGACATTGCATCTGGACCAAACCAGGGCCAAACTGTGATGAAACTGGACACTTTGCATCAAGAAAGGACATGAAAGGAAATTCTCAGGATCTATATACTCCGAACTACCGCTCACAAACCCTTTTGCAAATCAAGTGACCACTGCGACTGTCATACGTATGACTTTTCAATATACCGTACCTCTTGGCACGAAACACATTGGTTGCATGCTAGCAGCCAAGTCCGGCTGCCATTTTGCGACCATTGGGTAAAGCTTCTCACCGATCATCTGCTTCTGCACCTTAGTTGCTTGAAGCCACTGGAAACAACCTTTGGGACATCAATACCCCATCAACAGGACCGCTTCCTTTCTCTCAACAATTAAGGGACCTTGACCAACTGGACACACCCACGGAAGGAAATGCCAGCCTCTGAAAAGACAATACAGCTTTGGTGTGCATAGACGCTATGCGCGTGTAGGAGCCCGCTCGGTCGGTGCGGTGTGGCCCTGGTTCATGCAGCCGACAAGTCACCGGGCATTCAACAGGAACCGAACCACAGGAACTCTGCCGCCTTTACATCAAACTGAATTCAACCCAAGAATTCAAGGCGAAGATTTGCAACAGTTCAGTGTTCAACAGGAAACCAGTTCTGCAACACAATGGCTTCAATATTTCTAGCAACCCTTTTCCGATATCTTTGGGTTGGGTGGAGGCCCTCGGGTTTCCTGCCGACCAAGTTCTGGTCCAGTGACTGCTTGATTCACTTGAGGATTCCTTGGAGCAATTGGATCTCACTGCGCATGGGCCAAGCACACGCACACTCGGCATGCTGAGCTGGTGTGAAAGCATGAGGCGTTATTTTTTCTGCAACAAGCATGGCACTCACCAGCTCACTTCCTTCCAAATGCGCCTACGAAATCCTACAAATCTTCTTGATCCTCTCCAATCCAAATGCAAGCTGCATCTGCGGGTTCGGGGGGCCTCATCATTGGCCTCGCATCTGAGACGAGCTTTGCAGCACTTCACCATGTTTCTGACAAGTGGTTGACTTCTGTTTCTTGCCCAATAGATTCATGAATTGCACGCGTTGAGGCTTCAGGAGTTGAGTCAACCTAAATCTTTTCAAGTCTGTCTGCAGCTTTCTGAGAACCTGTCTGCATTGGTTGCATATTTGGTCTCATCCCCATCATCGGATTCATAGGACCTGGCCATGTTGCATGGAGGATCAGCATATGTGAGGATTTTGCATCTACTTCTTGCATTTGTTCGTCATGGATCGCTCAAAACTGCTCAAGCATTTCCGGATGATCCAAATCCTGCCTTGCCCCATTGGTGGCATCGGACCCTTGCCCATGCAAGGCATGCCCCCCTGGCATGAACTCTACTGCCGCTATGACGGTCACAGGATGGTCTGCTTTTCGACAGGTCTGTTGGTCTGCTGGTGTTTGACATGTACACACGTGATCACCTGTGTGCAAATGGACAGGAAGAACATGGACGAACCTCTCGAATGCCATATCGACGACCTATGGAAAATATACTGGCCTTCATGGGGGGCATTGACTGTTGTCCAGGGCCTCCTTTGCACATCCTTGGCAGCTTGACACTTGCTCAATGTCTCAATGCCGCCTTCAAGTGACATCTTTCTATGCCTCCCTCTCGCTCGTCCGAGAGGCATCGGAGGCTGCATCATGCCCATCATTTGAGGTGGCCTAGCAAGCCACAACTTGCGAAAGCATCTATATATATATATAACATGGTATAACAGATTATAAAAGCATCTATTCGAACATTCCACAGAAACACAAGACCAACCCAAGAGAATGATGAGATCCCTGAGTGATTTCTCCGGAACACGAACTCCAGCACCAGACGATCCCGCTCTACAGTGCGCAGTCCCGAGTCCAATCGATCCACCGGAGCATCGGATCATGAGCCTTTCCTTGGGGTTTGAGGGATTTCCTTGATGCTTTGGTTTTTCCGTATCCTGTGCTGAAGAACCATGGGTTTGACATGGCCGATGCCTCATCATGCCACCCATGTTCATTCCCATTCCAGGCATGTTCATATTATTCATCATCCTTGGGTGCGACGGTCGGCTCAAAACGGACAGCCATTGTGAAAAAAGAAAAATATGATGAGAAATCGATGTGCGCATCATACTGACACACAATCTTACATGCTCTTCATGCCATCCTTTTCAGCTCTGCTCTTTCATTGGCAAGACTCATTCCTTGTTGAGGCCCCATCATGTCCATGCTGCTCATGTCCTACCATTGACTACGAAACCGCAGTGCTTCCAAACGATGTCAGTGGAGCAACAGCCAAACAAATTGAACAGGTAGCAAGCATCCTGCAGCCAAACCACGGGCTGGCTAACAAGCTGACAAGTCAAATGAAGAACACATATTAATACATTTATATATAGAACTGTGTATATATATACACACCACATATAGAACTTATTATGTTGCCCGCCAAATAACAACATACTCCGCTGCAGTGGTCTGATTCATCATGCATGCTCCACGCACTCCGTCCTTGCCGCCATGTCCTTGGTAAAACTCATTGAGATGTGCGGTGTCCGTCATTGCCGTTAAGATTCAATTCAGGACTTGGCCCCGCTGCACGTCCACTTCTAAGACTAGGTGTGGTGATCCGAGCGGGCACGGATTTGACCATCTGTGCTTTGCTTGAACGTTCAAGCTCCTTTTCCTTCGACCCCTCGCATGGTGTTGGAACCCGAGAGGGTTTTTCAGCATGCTCATGGTGTGATTCTGAGGCAAACAGTATGCGCTTTGCTTCAGTCAAACATCACCTTCAGCCGATGCTTGTGGTGTGATGACGGCTATGCCATGCCCATGCTATGTCCAGGCATCGGTTTGGATCTGAACAGGCACATTCTCAGAATGCATCATACCTTTGGGACCTTTTTCTTGGTGCCTTGCCAACAAGTTGTCGCACTCCTTGTGTATTGAGACGGCTCAGCAAATTCAAGTTTGGGGTGTAATTATAAAGTCTGCGCACTTCTTGAACTGTGAGAACTTCATCTGCAACATCTTCACAGTAAGTCTTGTTTGGAAGGTGTGCAGGAGGCAGTCACTGCGCAGCGAAGTGATTGACTGCCATCAACGGTTGATGCGGACAAGCCGTGCTTGTCCATCATTTTTGATGCCAAACATGTGCACATCTTAATGTTGTATCAAGTGAAGCGGAGAACACCTTCAAGTGATTCCAAGCTGAGGAATATCACCGACTGCTTCAACCAGAAGAGGTGACCAGGACTTGCAAAGGAGGACACACAATGGGAAAGACTTTCCCTTTTCAAAAACAATGGATTGGTATCCTCCCTGACTTTGCATGATCAAGACCAAATTTCAGGGACTCTCTTGTAGCGCTTTCGCTGTCTGCACAACATTACTCACTATAGTGGTCCCCAAATAGATAGTGGCTTTTCCAGATTTTCTACGTGGGATCTACGAACTTCACTCGCTCACCAGGCTAGCCCAAGGCACCATGGTTCTTTCCTTTGCCCTTCTTGCCTTTACCTGAAACAGCAGCTCCAAAGAGGATAGTCTCTAGGTGAACCACGGTGGACAAGCCAAAGCTCGGTCTGCAAAGCCTTTTTGATCGTTTCCAAAGCTCTGGGCCTCCAAAGCTGTTGTAGCCAAAGCCACCAAAGCCGCTGGGCGCATTATACCTTTTCGCCAAACGCTCCTGTCTTGCCTGCGGGCGAACAAGTCGGCGAATTGGTCCAAATCGCTGTGACTAGGTTGGCAATACAAATAGCGGCAAAGTTTTAGGTGCGCGGGGATGAGAACCGTCACCCTGAAGGGTAGGACCGAAGTGACCGTCACCCTGTCACGTCAGTTCAGGTTTGGATGATTGCTTCACTGTGTGATTTCCTTGCCGGTTCCAGCCAACAACCCACGTGTGTGCTACAGGGTCTGATCACCTGTTAATGGTTGGAATAGTGAGATAAAAGCACTGCACTAGAAGGGCAGGCGTCACTCTCAGCAAAGTTAATTTCAAACATCTGAGTGCAATTACACCAAGCAAGACCCATTTAAGCCACTTAATATCATTCAATCCTCATCCCTTGCATTCCCTGCCTCTTTTCTCTCAGCTAAGCCAACGTACAAAGGCTTTCCCTTCACCACCTGACTGCTCTGCACGAGAAAATGCGAACAAAACACATGCTCGGCGAAGCGAATAGGTGGCATTTGTCAGCAGCGAGCCCTTGTTACTAGTAACTACTAGGAATTCGCGAACCCCTGTTCCGAACGTAAGGCCAGTTGAGCCCCGTTCGAGTCGCATCCGAACGCTCCGTCTTCGTCGCCTTGAGATGCATCTCCGTCACGGCTTTCGTGGCCTCGTCGGGGGTGTCAAAGCACACGAAGCCGAAGCCTGCATGAAAGACAGATTCATCCGGCAAACGGTTTGGACGGCCTGGAGAACCCACAAAGAATACAGTATCCACGTGGAAAGCTCACGACGTGGGACCGTGGGACCTTGAAAACCGGTTGGTAGAGGACAACAGTCGGACTCCGGGTCGACCCGTCCACGGTTCGTTTTCGGGAGTGCTTTAAACGTTTTGCCTCACAAGGAGCCACCGCAACCTGAAAAATCTCACCTCCTGTGCAACCTGAGGAGAACACCTCCTAGGCCAGTTTGACATCCAAACATCATGGCAGATTGCCGCGCCTTTGCATTTTCCAGATGCATCCTTTACAGCAGCTGCTGAAGTAACCTACCACAAACAGGTCTGGCCTAGTTTGCTCCGGTTCGGACTTAAAGCACAATGCCCTGGAGAAACAACTTGATTCAGGTTTTGAAGGTCTTGCCATTCAGCAAACTCGTGTGCCTTGCCGAATGGCTCAAACAGCACCCTCCTTAGCAGCGAAGCGGAGAGCTGGCAAATCCCAAACGAGCACCCACAGTCCATTCACTGACCCCCGCAAAAGCTTTTTAGCTTCACCTCAGCTACCTGGGCTGTTGCTCATCCAGCTACCCCATGCTTTCAGCTTTCCAAAACATCCGATCTCAAGGATCCATGAGGATCCCATCTGGTGCCAAGTCTCAAGTCGGAATCATCCACTTCAGGATCCAAGTTCTTCACCTTTCAAGATCTTTGTCAGCTATCTGGCCGACTAATTCGAAAGATACCTTCATTTGGCTTCGGCTTTGGTGCCAAACAGCTCGAAAGCAACGGTTCTCCCCAGCTTCTGAATCCCGTCATGTGAAGAACTACAGTAGTTGGAGTAGTACGTACACCACAGTTTACCTAGTAATTCACGAATGAGGGACCAAACATTTCGCAGGAAAGACATAGACTGAAATTTCCAACACTTGAATCCTACACCTTACGGCATCTTAGCTGAAACAAAACTATATAGGATAGGTGCAGCTACGTACACACATTTTCTGACAATAACTGCAAATAAAACTCTTGCCAATAAACAATTAGTATTCAAAGTTCCACTAATCAGCGTTTGAGTGAATAACATTCAGCCAATAAAATGATCCGAATTACCATTTCTTCAGCCATACTCGTCTTGCGGCCAAGTGACGTAAAGGTTCACCGCCTTGTTGACCACTCGAGTGTCAGTGAACTGCGAGCGCAACTCGGCCTGACGTTCAGAACAAAACCCAAAGCTGCTTGCTGCCCTGCTAGGAGCTAGGAGGTCTTGGGCTCCCTGTGTTGAAGAGAAAGCCAAAGATCGAAGCCATTTTCAACACTGCCACAGCATCACTGCCTTCAATCAAGCCCGTTGTGCCTGGCGCTCCTTTTTGGCTTGTGCGCGCTGCACGTAAAGGTGGCCCACCTCATGCGGTGCTGCTCAACCCTACACTACACAGGCCCACGGCCCACTCACTCCATCTCACCCCCCTAAAACACAAACTGAGAACAACACCCATGGGCCCAGGTAACTTGTGTTTTCATGTGTTTTCCATCTAAAAGAGCTCCCTGAAACGTCCCTTGGCAACACCATAGTGACTCCAATGGATCACCTTCCATCACAGAATCACGCACGTGTCTCATGTCTCCACTCAAATGGTCCATCTGAGTCCATCTCACTCACGTCCGAGCCGCTGGGTGACCATCCGGACCCATTTCCTGCTCCGCCTCCTTGTCCTCTCGAAGGTCCTTTGCTCACGAATTCAACGGCTGAACACGTCGTCTCGAATTCGGTGTCATGGTCAGGTGACGGGTGGAAAGAGAGTGAAAGCTGAAACAGCGGTGCAGGTCAAGGCGACACCAGCGACACCGGATGACGACGGACACTGACCACTTTTGTGACCCACGAACGTCGTGATGGAGTCCATACCGTGCAACTCATCCACACACTTCCGTGCATCTTCACTGTTCTCGTAGTTCACCTAAACACGAGTGGCTCGTTGGGCAGCGGGGCAAGAGTGCATGTGCAAAGGCAAACCAGAAAACGAGCTATTGCAACAAACTGCTTGAAACTTGGCACAAAAAGACCTCTGGTGGACGTTGCAGACGTTGCATGCATTCTGTGGCCGCAACATTGGCCCACACATGTTCCAAAGATCCAGCAACAAAACTATGACATTTAACAACACAACCTTTTTAAACACATTTTAGAAACCAGAACCAAAACATGCAACATCTTTTAACATGTTTTTGAAACAGGTTTTTCCAACTCTTCTTCAGGTCGCAAAGGCAAACTTCCGTCCCTTGTCGTCAATCTTGATGGCCGCAGCAGTGACTGGTCCACACTGACTGAAGAACTCCATAAGCTTTGCTTCATCCCAGTCTTGTGGATAGTATTTGACCTCAGCTTGAACACGAGTTCTTCTCACAACCTCGTACTTGCTCCGCTGTGCAGCAGCTGTGCAATTTCCAGGCATTTATCATTCATGCTGTTGATGGACAAAATCCTGCACTGCCTTGCACACAGTTTTCTTGCTGCCCTCGTTCTCCCTCGTTAACATTGGGACCACCACAGTGAGAAAAACGACACAAGTTGAACATCCGAAATCCTGCACCACCTGATCAGAGGCGTCGCGCCAACATTGGCACCACCACAGTGAGGAAAACAACACAATCAAGTTAAATTATGTTAAATGTCCGAAGTCCTCACTTCGTTTTCCATGAACGAACAGTGGATCAATGAAACAATTGCTCAAGGAAGTCGCATTCTTCCAACATTCCAGCAAAACTTCCATCCAAGCAACGTAGAGATTCGTGAAATCCCGCTTTTGAGCATCCTGTGCAGCTCATAAGTTGGTAATAACAGTATGTTTGCACAAATCTGCAAGACTGGCATTGACAAAACCAAATTGAGGACACCCAACCAATAGTATTTGATGTATTTGTCCAATGTGATTACATGGGACCCAACTCAGCAACTGCACTGATCACTCACCATCAATAGGTAGCATGCTCTAGATATTCCACAGCCTTGTCCTTTTTCTGAAATAAACACACCTTGGCGGGCAAATGGAATTCTGTTTGGCGTTCCACAGCTGCCGTTGTGAGCTACAAGGACTGGCTTTGAGCACAAATTCGGGCAGGTCGGCATTGAACCTTTCACGAACTTACCCTTCTTGCTTGCAAATATATCGGCCTGCGTGAATCTAGGCATCTGATTTCTCTAGCCAGGGGACTGTCACTGCCTTCTCTCCAATCATCATGCCATTGACCCTCTCGATTGCCTCATGCACTCCAAGGAAAGAATCAACATTCATCAAACACTGTACTTGGGCGTGTCTTTGAATTCGGAGTCACCTGGTTGCCCTCCTTGGTGCAAGGAAGAATAGACTAACACCCATTGGTCGGAGGGTCTCCATTTGCAGTGATCGCGAAACAGAACTATGCAAAATCAAATGCTTCTGTTGCCAAAACCTTCACATCTGGCTGTGACCACTGGGTTTCACCGTCCTCGAGCTCTCTCAGTGCTTTTGGATCAAACAGGCAATCTATTGTTCCATTTGGCAACTTCTTATATATGCATGCAATTGCATGCATAATATGTTTCTTCTTCTTTCACAGCTCCAAAGCAAATATCAGCCCTAGCCTGACGTGCTGCATCCTCAAACTCGTAATGCACAAATCCGTAGCCGTGAGACCTAGCACTGAAGGCAAGACTGCCCAGGAACATCTTCTGCCAGGTATTTAGAAGAGTCGAAAGCAGTTCGCCTTACAGTATATAATTGAATCTTCTCATTTTTTGGGGCAAAGCTTTGACTTTTGGGAAGTAAGCATAAGATTGACTCGTTGACTAGTTTGTGCGCAGCGGCTGCACAGCATCGATGGCGACACGTGGCATTCTCCTTCTCTGATTTACACGAGCCGGCTCGGCACGGTGTGCTCGATTCTGAAACCGCCAGGAGTTGGTCGGTTTGTGGCAAGCACTGCTGCCGAATAGTTGATCGGGATGTGGAGGCTTTGTATTTAACTGGCGTTCCAGCTCTAAAGAAAACATTCTTGTATGAAGGCGGTCGGAAGCCTTTAGCAAGGAATGTTGTTCAAGGCCCGAAACGTTCTTGGATTTTCTATACTATATTATCATATATTCATGTATACTATATACATCTATATACATAGAACGCGTGTCTCCTTCGTGTGGGGTCACCCGGTCGGTTTTGAACGGTGCTGACTCGGAACTCGGAACTCCACGGAACTCCAGAAC
This sequence comes from Durusdinium trenchii, assembly GCA_963970005.1. Classification (NCBI taxonomy): domain Eukaryota; class Dinophyceae; order Suessiales; family Symbiodiniaceae; genus Durusdinium; species Durusdinium trenchii. The sequence goes on along the minus strand of CAXAMN010002891.1, from coordinate 962,948 downwards.
CAACGGAACGGGTGAGACTTACTGGTGGGAATTGATGGAAAGGCACATCATGTCTTTATTCCTTTGTGTCGAGTGCAGTCACGCCTTTGAAAAATGTGTTTCAATGGCAACTTTCTAACAGAACCGATCGAAGATCATGCACTGGAAGATTGGGCAGGGAAGAGCGTGATCCCTGTGTACCAAGCCCCAATCCTTCATTCTTGTTTGGCTCGTTGATGTTCGCTTGCTGACCCTTTAGCCGCAATGGGCCCAGTGGGGGCCTGAAGCAACCTGTGCTCCTCGGACGGATGGAGGTCGTATGAGGTCGCCAAATTTTGCGTTACTTCTATAGGCCCTAAGTCCGCGACAAGGCCGTAGCTCTGCAACAAGAACGCATCCAAGATTACTGTTTGCTACTCGCTATGCTCGCCTTCGGTGCCTTCACTTCATTACCCCACTACCCCTCACATTCCGATATATATATATATATTTGTCTGTAACAACTATAAGTAATACGTACATGCATCGAACAAGCAAAAGACAGTTGGTGAATGTTACTGGCCAAATTGTAGATTGTTTGTCATGGGAAAGCTCTCACTGCTCTCAGAGCGGTTGCTTTTTGCCTGTGTGCTTTTCGTAGAAACAAGAGAGCGGTTGAAAGAAAATTGAAGGCAGTCTTCTCAGAACTCAAAAGGACAGTTCCTTGACTGTATTTTTCAAAGCTGAATCTTGGTTTGTGCATGGGCAACCATCTCACCAAGCATCTCACTTTCCAAGTGCATCGGAGGCCACTTTGCAAGACAAAATGTTGCCAAAAAGGCTGAAGGTGTCATACAAAGCCTGGCATGGCATCGGAGAAGCTGAGAAGCTAAGAAGCTAATGCGGAAACCGTGGCCACCGGAGGTCACCAAAGCTGCCCAGCAGTTGCCAATGTTAGCCGATTTTCTTGGCAAGGAACCAAACACGATCCATCTAACTGCATGATCCACTGCTGTACATGCAAGACTCTTGAACCTACTATGCTAGGCAACATGTCAAGGACACCCAGTCTCTGCAAATACCTTTCTCGCCTTGTTATCGATGTTTGGGTCAAGGTTGCTGACGTAGATGTTCCCTGCGCCGGTCCTCAGAAGCTGTTTCTCACGTTCCGTCCGTCTAGAATCTTGAATGTCATCTGACGTGCGTTTTGGGCCCCGACTTGCGTAGTGTGGGATCACCTGGGCCAAGGGTGGCCAAGGGGACAAGCCGAGCTTGCAAATCGGAACCTGTCACCAACTTCAACATTGCTGCGTTCCTGGATTAACAGATTAACAACCCTTGCCAAAATGCACTCTGGAGCTTGCAAGCAGCTTGGAGGGACGGTGCTGCTACCCAGTGAAGTCCCCCAAGTCATTCGTGCTACCCAGGTGAGAGGTGGGCGCTCGTGTGGGTGGGCGCTCCACAGCTTTTGTGCTTCACAACAATGAACAAAACACCTGGACACACTCCGACTTTTCCATGTATTCTTCCTTTATTTGCATCAAAGTTTTTCGTTATGGAGGAATGCATCGCGACATTGGGCAAATGAAACACACACCTCTTGTTTGAATATGTTTTAAGTTTTGATTGTTTCTTGACTGCTTTGTCAAGTAGTCATTTGATGCCATCTGGACACGAATTAATGCATCAGTGATCAAGAGAGTATCAAGACAACCAACCTGTTAAGTTCACATGATTTTTTTTCGTCAGCGAAACACACATGACACAACAATTAAAGCCGAAGGTAATTGGAGAGCGAACAGGTGGTGAGACCCCTCTATTCTATGGAAAAAACACATACACTTTTAATTGTTTCATGTTTCATGTTGCTTTAAACTCTGCCCTGTTTCGACATGGTTTTGCTGCACGCGAAAAAAACATCGACCTGCGCAGTTTGCGAGACAAAGAGACGTTGGCTCCACATGATACGACACCTCAGGCGGAACCCATGCTGGCTTGGCTCAAAGCGGACAGTGCTGTTGGCTCAAACTATGCCAGCATTTCCCGTGACTGTTCTGTTGTTCATCATGCTTGCTGGCAGAGTCTCTAGGTGCCTATGTGTCGAACCGCAGCTAAAAGGGGGGCGCTCCTTCCTTGATGCTTGCTAAGTTGCGATCGCCCCTTGATGCTGGAATAGTTCAACGTATCCAATGCTCGCTCGGCATCTGAGACACCTCGTCGAACTGAGACACTACGAAATGTCCACAGGAATCTTTTGAACATCAAACGCGCTGTAAGCAAAGGGAACATGGCAAGCTACCTGCAGCATTCGCCAACGTCAGCCATGGATAGTTTGGAGACTTGTGAAAGGTACGACAGAACACGGCTATTTTCGAGCCAACTCGTAGCTGCCATGACTTAATGTTTTCCTTCCGCCCTAAATGCATACAGTAATATATCTACAGGAATATACTATTTCTATCTATTTCTCAGGAAGCTCCTTGCGCCACCCCCCCCGTTCTAGAGTTTCCCAGACTTTCGCCATGCCCTTCTCCATAAGTCGGCTCCAGGAGACTGTGGAAGTTCACATAGCCATAGCCCAAGGACTTTCGCGTCACCGAGTCGCGACCTGGGTGGGTCAACCGTCGATCCCGAGCTCGGCGGGAGCCGGTGAGGAGAACAGGAGGCGCTGGCACACACGGATGGAGGCGACGGGGCCTACGGCGTTGAAGATCTCATAGAGCATGGCCTGGAAGAGATGAGAGGTGCACTTCCAAAAGGAACAACCTACGTTAGAATTGTTTCTAATAGCTTCTTGTTACTACTAGTAAGGCACTTGTTCCTAGTAGCGATGCACTTGTTTCTAGTAGCTTAAACAAACCAGCGACCGAGTTCGATCAAAGAGTGTGAACTCAGTTTTCATCCGCTTACTTGCACTCATTTTCTTTCCTCCTCGCTGCGGGTCCGAGCCTCTGTGACATCTTGATGGAGGTCACCCACATAGAGCGAAGCAAACTGCGGAACGGCTGAGGGTCCGGACCTGGGTCGTTTTTTGCCAGCTTGGTCGGATCTTGCGCTTGATCAAGCGGTCAAACCCTTGGAAACAGGCGCCCAAACAAAGTGAATTCATTTGCAATACTCTGTTTTTGGGACATTTTGGAGGGGACTCATAATTTGCTTTTTGAGTCCTTTTTTGGATCTCTTGTTCTGCCGGGCACTTGTTCGGGGGTTCCAAACCGATCCAACCCTGTCCAAATCGGGCATAGAATGGGCCATGGATATTCGTGGATGAGATTGGATGAGTACCTCCAGGATCTTCCAGGGGCCTGTTTTCCGTTTCTCCGTTTGTTGAGTGGGTGACCGGATGGAAGCAGTGCCTATTGATGTCGATTGACATTGTTGACCCCAATCTCGCTGGACTCATCTCAGACAAACTGTGGCTTCTGAGGCGCAGGCATGTGGCTTTCTGCACCGAAACCCTCCGCATGTAGATACTGGATTCGATTGTTGGATGATGACAAATTCCACCTTCTGGAACTAAATGCAGTATTGGAGATCCCAAATGCAGTTCATGGCATTTCCAATCATCAAGACTCGCTGTGATCACTGTGAAAACGTCGAATCTGAACCATTTGGAGCTGACATGCACGTACAACCTGCCATTTCTACTGCTTGGCCCTAAAGCCCTGGTTGCATGCAGCATATTGTGAAACTTCAGACTTGAGCCAAAATGCCGAGGGGCGACATTCAAGTCGTTTCAAGTCATGATCCAATGATCATCAATGATCCATTCATTGTGCATGAAACTGTGCGACCTACATCTACCTGCCATGTTTCAGCTCTGGTAGCCAGTGGCCTTCCACCTTTGAGCTGCAAATGTCCCTGGTGACCCTAGTGCTGTTGCAGGCAAGCTCATTGTATTGCTGTTGCGCTGTGGTGAACGTGTCTCCGTCTCTCTCTCTCTCTGCCTTTGCGATGAACTCGGTGAGCTTGGCTTTCCTCAAGAGCTTGGACGCCACGAGTCATCTACCGTACCATCGCAGCACAGCACCGTCCGGCTCGCAACGAGCGACGAGTTCCACCATGAAACAGCTGAGTTCCACACGCACCATGTCCGCCCTTTCCAGGACACGATGAAGAGGTTCAGAGCTGCACACCGGGGCAGCGAACAAAAATATGCTCAGATCATCTCAGATCCTGTCCTAATGGCCATAATTACTGTCTTTCTGCTTCAAACTGACACAACGACACGAGACACTCAACATGGGTGTCTAAACACCACATGACAATTGGCACCTCCCACTGCGCCAGTCTCCTGAAGGTTTTGGGAAGACCTGGCGGAGGTTTCTCACCTCGTCCGCCCACCAGATCCAACGAGTGTTTCAACGCCCCTGGACCAACATACAATTCCGAAAGCAAGACACAGGGACGTCTTGCCACGGTACACTGCTCCTTTGATCATTGATCCTGCAACTTGTGTCGTTTGACCAGTGGCTTTGCCATGGTACCCTGCTCTTGCGGAAGGAGCCAACGGGCCAACGACACCTTTCTCTTCCGTTGCCAAGGAGGTAACCACTCCTGTGGCGGGTTGCCGAAAGTGAAGGAAATCGGTCAAGTGAGTCAACTGTCTTTCTTCCCTGTATTCTTCGATACTCTTCCGTCCTTTTTTCTTTCTAACATATGCCATATTTTGGATACCATGCATTTCACTAAACTTACCTTTGACAATCTCTCCTGCACTGGCTGCTACTGTAGGACTCAAACTAACAAAAACATACAAATATAATCAAATATAATCAAATACAAATATAATCAAATATAATCAAACATATATAAACAAACAGCTGCTTGGAGCATCTTGAGCCTGGCTTTGGCCTGGCACCTGCGGCCATCCCACACGTTGGAGATGCCTGGGTGGAACGAGGAGGTGTCGCAAGGGCGCAAACCACGTCCAAACCCAAGGCTCTTTGTAGAAACTGCATTAGTCGAATGTAGAAAAGACCCCATCTACAGCAAAGCTTTCGTGAGGCCTTTGGCAAAGAACCTCCTCTTCTTTGCAGCAAGGAGTATTTAAGTCCAAGAACTAAGGCCTTCTGCCAGTGCTCAGGTCATAGAACTTTATACAACTTTTGGGTCTTCTGACTTTGCTTCGATGCTCCGGTGCCTCGGTGCCTCTCTGCTGCGCAAGTGCAGCTGACGTATGCTGACGTTAGGTCGGGAGTCCTCTTCGCCCAGAATAGAAACCAAGGGAAAACATCTTTCAGTGATCAAACTGAGAGTTACACCAACTTCGGACTTTCATGCAACATGCAACCTACCCATAAGAAAACAAGGACCCGACACCGACCTCCCTGGTACCTGCTCTCGACCAACCACCCTGCACACAGCATGATGAAGGAACTTGCCTTAGAGTTGTGAGGGCCAGACTCCACCAACTCCGCAAGGTCTTCAGTAGACCTCAAACTTTGTTAAGGAGGATCAGCAGGCTAATGTGGGTTGAGCATGCAGGTGTGATGAGGGGTTCCTGCGGGCCACTTCTGTGATGCCACGCCATGCATTCTCAGGCGCCAGGTGCTGCAAAGACAGCACACCAAGGATGCAAAGGTTCTTCGCCACCTCTACCTGAGGATGCATCGTCCATGTTTCTGCTCGCCCCTTCCAGGACGCAAGGATTTCTTACAAATCCCTTCTCTTCTCCTATCCTTCTCTCTTTGCCTCTTTGCCTCTCTGTGTCTCTCTCTCTCTCTCTACCCCTCCACAAGCTGAGCTTACCACCCAAGAAGGGTCGCTGAACCGAAGGAAGAAGCGCCGCAGCAAGCGGTTGCTTTGCAACCAGTCTGTCAAGCCTTGGGCAACCACTCAACGAGCATAACAAGCAACAGCAAGGAGCATGACGCGTAACTCAAAATCCATGAACACAAGCAACTCATATCCTGTAAAACCACCAGTTGCTACAATTTTACAAACTTTGACATGAGAAGACTTTTGGAGGCGGCCAACTTTTTCATACCTGTCCAGTTGATTGAATTCTACAAACACCCAAACGGTCTGTCTGTGACCATCGGGTCCAAACTAACTTTTCTGCTGTGGCCATGGGGTATGCCTGGGAAGCAAACTGATATGTGGCTCTCCAGCCTGGAAGACAAGGGATAGAAACAGGAAGCAGTGTGGGTCCTTGCCTGACTCTGTATGCACACCACCTTTTGATCGACATGTTTGAACAAGCTCCTCACCTCCCTTGCACACATGGTCGCCGAGGAGGGTAAAGAACCTCAGAGTCATGATGCCACACTTACTGCGTGCATGTCCTTCCAGATCGTAAAACAATCGGCTGTGCCGCCCATGGGTCAGGTAGAGGAGAATCTAGAAAACACACACTCGCTGATACTTGTTGTGCAAAAAACAAGCACACGAAACATGACATGTGAGGATTTTACTTTAACAAAACATAAATTAAAGCCTTGCAGTATCGCAAGCTGCATGCGTGCACAGCTGCGACTTTTCTCTCAAGCGATATGAAGCTCAACGCCCAGGCACAAACGCACCTCAAGTGACGAAGCAAGATCTCAAGCTTGCTTCGTCTGCCATATTTAATACATTTTAATACTATTAGGATTACAATTACACACTTCGAGAATCAGGATGTCTTGAGCACAGTGTTTCCATCAAATGTCATTAATGAACACAACTGCCAACGACCATTGCATCAAAGTCGCCAGGTCTAAGCAAATATGCACAGCTGCCCAAGCGCCCAAAGCATCCAAAGCTGCGTCGAAGCAGCCATGCCCACCTGAATCTGTCGATCAATCAAGTGAATTCTCAATCTAATGGTTCTAAGTTCTAATGTCTATCGGCTATCGAACTTCAGGAGGCTTGACACAAACCTGATGCAACATACAGCGGCGGTCAGTGCGATACGTAAGAAACGTGATGTCAAAGTGCAAAGTCATTTGCTCAGGTGACTCGATTTTGTTCCTTTCGCATGGGCCTGTTTTCGCATGCATGTTCCCTTTCCGCTGATGCCATGGGTCCACACCCCATCGATGAAACGGTTTCATCATGTTTCATCGCAGGCCGGGTCCGGCCTGGTCTCTCGTCCAGCCGAGCGAAGAGCGGGAAGGACACGACCAAGTAAATGGCATAGAAGGCGGATCCTGACAACGGGCGGACGTGCCGCTCGGGCGGATCAATCCACACCATCAGCCGAACGGCGACGGCGACGACGACGTGTTACTTTTTTTTATTTCCCCCCACGCGCTCCCACATGGCTGGAAGACAAGACATGAAGGCCTGCAATCATAGCATATGAATCAACGAACCGTCGATATAGGTACAATGTAGTACAATCAGCCGATACCAAAATCCAAAATTCAATGCACTGGCTGATGCTGGATGTAACATGGACGAGGCATAGTCATTCACAGCTTCTTTTTGCTGAGGCAAGGCACCAAGGGTGTAGGCCATACCACGATTTTCAAATGTGTAGTAAGGGAAAGCTGATATCGAGAACGTTTCCATGAAGGCCACGGAATAGGACATCACGCAAACCTGAACATCTCATGAAAGGCCCGCATTTCCTATTGATGAGAAACATGGTAGCCCATTGACAGAAAGATCTATCAAAAAAAAGTTTGTTGAGCTATTAACTAAGCCACAGACTGTTGGACTAGCGATGTATCAACGACCCTGCTAGCTGCAACATAGCTGCACAGCAAGGCTTACTATCGAGGTGAGACAATTTCAGTCTTTCTCTCAAGCCGCCAAGCACACCAAAATCAAAGTTTCCCATGCGGCAGCTCTTCTGCTTCAAAGCCTACAGTAGTAGCGGCCTACTTAGTAGCTACTACTCTTACCCATTACAAAGTTGCTTTTTGGCTCTCTTACCGGCCCATCTCCCAAAACGGATCTTGTTGCTCAAACCAAGACAGGACACAAAGACCACAGAGAAGATCTTCCTCCAAAAGCTCGGACGGAAGCGAGTGGAGATCCAGCGCAAGGCTTTGTTCCCGAGTGCATGGTAGAAACCTCAAGGGACACATCCGAGATCCGCATCAAGCAGGCAAGTCTTCTAGAGTAGACCTGACCAGAAAGATTGCCCCAAAAACGTGTCCAATAATGGTGCTCTTCCTCCAAATTCCAACTTCTGATTTGGTTTTAACAAACTTGGTCACCCTTGAGTTGAAGCTTCGATCACCCGATATCATTCGCATCTGTGCGTTTTCCCTTGCGTGCAAACCAATTAGACCAAGACACTAAAGTAAAAGTGCGTCGCAAGGTACCTGCGTCGCGTTTGTGCACCGTGGACGCAAAGACATTTTTCTCGAAGCCACCGTTCTTTGGAGCATGGAAAAGCCATGTCTTTTCTACCTCACAGTAGGTCAATGATGATGAATGTACCTACTCTGCCAGGTCTGGAAAAAAAGGATCTTATTCCAAGCAGCATGCACACTGGCACCCCATTCAGCTGGTGTGATGGCAGAAATGGTAGCGTGTACTTCCTTAGTTTTGGGTCGGGTTGGACAAAATGACACGTGGGTTGGGTTGGGCAAAGTTAACGTATAATTTTTGCTTCATGACGGAACCCCCTACACCGCGCATGTCGCAAAGACCCAAATGGATCTTGGCATACTTCACCCGTCCCATACTGATGGAACCGGCCACACTTTCGCACGCGAAACACGTGCAGTGCCCCAACAACGGACTGCCAAGCTGCGCCTTGAGCACACAGTAGAAGTAGTGCGTGCCCCAATAATTTCCTGCTTGAGCGATTGAGCCATCGCTTGGTGTCTGGGGCCCAAGAAGAGAAGCGAAGAGAACATGAACAGTCCAAAACATGACAGTTCCGAGTAGCAAAAGCGCCCCCTGCAGTTTCAGGGGGTAGTTGACAATGTCAGTGCAAATCGTATTTTTCAGCTTGCTCATTGTACTCCGCCAAATTTGCTTCACTACATCTATTTCTTCAGTACACAACTTGAAGATCATGAACGTATCTGGCAACGGCTTGCCTAGAAAGGAGTAGACAGCAATCCACAGGTTGGCTTTGGTGCAAAACCGCTGCGCCAGTGGCACTGAGGCCTCTTTGGTCAGTGCGGGGAGCAACAGCGGCTGCAAAAGTAATGGAGCTGCCAGACCACCACAAACACCCAGGTAGGCCCACTTGTCCATCGACTCGTAGATCCCAAAACCGACAATGACCTGCCAAACAGAGTTAGCCAGACCTTTCGCTGAAGACTCCAGGTTTGGGGATTTTACTTTGACAACAGCGCCCTGATTTAGACGGGAGCCTAGCTCATTTCGCTTGGAAACACAAGTGTCAATCTTGGAACTGCAGGCTCGCGGCCGCGCAAAAACGGTCTCAATATCCCGGGCAAAATACATTATTGTCCAAGTGACTTTCTTGATGCCTTTTTTTTGTGTTTTGATATGAGTTGGGCAAAATGTGGGTACAGGCTGATTGATATACAGTACTCCTTTTCTGAGGTCTCGTGGACAAGAAGGACCGTTTCCATCCTCATGACATCATCCGTGAACGTACAGCGATTGTCGGTCGGTCGTTCTCCAAGGTACAGCGAAGCAGCTCATCCACATCATCCCATAAAGTAAGAACCAATTTTCGCAACACTCTTTGGGACTTCGCTCCTTCGGTCAGCGATTCTGGTTGGAAGAGCTTCTGGAAAGGATAGACATACACCAGAGATTGCTGGTTCGTACTCTTGCAGTGCCTAAAACTGAAACGGTTGCTCAAAAGATGATCTCGGCTCGTCCTTTAAGCAGAATATCAAGTGATATTGAGCAGCCGCAGCATTTAGCTGTGACATGTGGCTGACAAAAAGCACTTACCGGCCTATGATCCTGCCATATCCTGTCTGCTCATCAAGCCCTCTTCAGTCCTTCGGTGGAGAGCGCTCCTCTGGTTCCAAGAACAAAGAGATCCCACCCAAGCCACAAAGCAGGCTGGTCAGGATTGGCAGCATGGATCGCACGTCCATGGCGTCAAACATGGACGAAGTAGAGCTTTCTAGGCTGGATTGAACCGACTAGAGCTCCCTCACGCTGAAATGGGATGATACATATTGAATATTTTTGAAACATATTGAAACATGGGTGGTCATTCCACATTGAAGATCGATCGCATCGATGGTGCCTCGGTGAGTTGGCCACCCTGGTAGAGTTGGCCAGACTTCGGCCTCTTGCGGAGTCCATGTCTTCTACATTCTCCTGCAGTCTCACCAGCTTGGCATTTTGCGCTGCTGCCAAGCTGTTCTTCTCATCCTAAATCTTCATTTTGAGCGAGCCTTGACTCTTGCAAGCTGTTGGTGTCCTTTCGTACCAGGTTTCTTTTTTAAGACAATCACACACACATGACATAGATATGATGTAAATCGATCTTACATGAGTTTAATTGATTCTACTAGTACTACATATCTTAGGAATCTTTTAGGGGCATTCCTCCCTTTCGTAGCCAGTCACATCGTCTGAGGCCGGCACCATGTCGCGACATTGGCAAAGGCAGTGCCATGAGTGGCTTTGCACCCGTGAAATAGCAAAAGAAGTGTTCTGGTTGGTGGTTTCAAGTCACTTGAAACATATTAGCCAGCCGGTTCAATCATCCCAAGTAAAGGTTGAACATAAACCTGTCCGCAACCACCACCTACTGTTTACTTCAAGCTGGGGCTGCCCTTCTTGAGACACATCTACTGGCATCTACTCGCTGTATATCTTCACTATTCCGTAAGCTGTGCGTGCGTGCCCTTTTTAAATCACACGTTTTTTCTCTTTTTGGGACTACCTGAGGCAAAAGGTACATGAGGCGCCCGCAGGACATGTTGACGCATCATATCCAAAACTGTTCTTTCAAGGGGGCTTGTTGACTCAGCTCGACCACCCACTTGTATAGCAAGGCTCAGACAGCCAATGCAGATTTCTGGAGATCTTTCAGCAAAGTTTGGAAACAACACTTGTGCTTTTCTCTTTATTTTTCACCACATTCAATACAAACTTCCCTCAACCTCTGCCAAAAACACACCACACACACCGGCCAAGCCGTGCCACCAACCCCGCACTCAACGCGAAACGATGTGTCCATTTGGGCATGACATCCAAGCCTTGGTGTGAGGAAGACGGGCATCCGATCGTGCACCTGTCTGACACGTGACAGGTCCAAGCGACACGCGAAACCACCAGCCCAGCCTGGTCGCTTGGTCCGGTGCTGCCCAATTGGGGGGCACGGTTTTCCATGCGTGTTTTGTTTGTTTGTACATATGTCAAAGAGACGTGGAGCCAGTGTCTCTCTTCCGGGCCAGGGTTTCTAGATGAAAGACCACGTCGTGACTCTTTCCCCAATAGCCATGTTATGGGGTCTTGCAAAACTAATAGGCGGACGGGCGCCGTCGGGTCACCGTCAGAGCTGGTGGGCGGATGGTGTCCCGGTCATGTTTTGATGGCGTCCGGGTCATGTGATGCTGGTGTCCCGGTCATGTTTTGATGTCATGTTTTGATGGTGTCCCGGTCATGTTGTGATGGTGTCCCGGTCATGTTGTGATGGTGTCCCGGGCATGTTTTGATGGTGTCCCGGTCGTGTTGTGACGGTGTCCCGGTCATATTTTGATGGTGTCCCGGTCATGTTGTGATGGTGTCCCGGTCATGTTTTGAAGGTGTCCCGGTCATGTTGTGATGGTGTCCCGGTCATGTTGTGATGGTGTCCCGGGCATGTTTTGATGGTGTCCCGATCATGTGATGGTGGCGCGGTCATGTTGTGATGGTGTCCCGGTCATGTTTTGAAGGTGTCCCGGTCATGTTGTGATGGTGTCCCGGTCATGTTGTGATGGTGTCCCGGTCATGTTGTGATAGTGTCCCGGTCATGTGATGGTGGCGCCTTCATGTTGTGATGGTGTCCCGATCATGTTTTGATTGTGTCGCAGTCATAATGTGATGGTGTCCCGGTCGTGTTTTGATGGTGTCCCGGTCGTGTTTTGCTGGTGTCCCGGTCATGTTGTGACGGTGTCCCGGTCATGTTTTGATGGTGTCCCGGTCATGTTGTGATGGTGTCCCGGTCATGTTTTGAAGGTGTCCCGGTCATGTTGTGATGGTGTCCCGGTCATGTTGT
>CAXAMN010002891.1:848244-945905 GCA_963970005.1 Durusdinium trenchii | reverse complement strand
TTCTTCCGTCTGGTCCGTGAACCGCTCACAGATCTTGACTTGCTATCTTTCTTTTCCCTGTCTTTTTTGTCCTTCTCCTTCTGCCTCTGCGGAGTTCGGCTCCTTGCTCTCCTACTCTCTTCTTCCTCCTTCTTTTTGGGCAATGTCTTGCTTCCTTCACTCTTTGTTACCTCTGCTACCTTCTTTTGCTCCTCCTTCTCGCTGACTCTCTTGCTACCTAACTCTTCGCCTGGATCCTCTGCTTTCTTTCTTTTTTCTTTTGAACTTTCCTTGGGAGATCTCTCTCCCTTGGTGCTCCTCTCCTCCACCACTCGCTTGGGAGGCGCCCCTCCCTTTGTTGGCTCCTCCTCGTCCGATTCAGGAAAGAGCCTGGCGATGGAGTAGTAGGCGGAATCCAAGACCTTGGTTACTTTGGCCTCAGCTTCCAAGGTAGCCGGCAACCGATCGCTGCCAGCCGCCGCGCGCAACCGCTCGATGGATGCGCAGACGGTACACTGACCTGCCAGAAGCCGCCACTTCTTGCAGCGACTGCAGGTCAGCATACCCTGATCTCGAGCCCAAAGCTCCGTGGAATGCGAAACTGATTCGTGTTTAGTTATGGGGGCATTTAACCATATCCCGTGGGATGTATTGTTGTCCAATATTATCTCATGTATCCGTACTTAGTAGAATGATTTGGTCAGTGCGGATCAATTCCTTCAAACACTTGCCAGAATTCATTGCTTTTGTCTTGGCTTGGAACTTCAGGAGTTTGACTGGGTGCCAAGCTGATTCCAGCAGATCTTTGGGCTCTTTAGCATCGTCCTCCAGGAATGCCAAAAGAGTATATCTTTGCAATATCCTGCCAGTCGCGCAGCCAGGTACAGTATATATATATATATATTAATATGTTGTAACATTTGGTGGTTTTGGTTTGCCAAATCATACCAAACATGCTTGCCTGCCAGGTATCGTAAAGACCAGCGAGCAAGAGTGGTGCATGTCCATCAGGCCTTGCTGGGAAGCACTAGGCAGCTTCTTGTCTCCTAGTGGCTTCTTGTTCCTAGTAAGGCCAGGAGCCCCTAGAGTAGCATCCTTGCTCCTAGTAGCGATGCCAGGAGCCCCTAGTAGCTTCTTGTTCCTAGTCTCATGCAACACAGGTACCTTGGGTGGAACGTGCGGTTTTCCTCAGTTTATGTTGGTACTGATCTAGCTGTTGTTGCTTTGACATCAAACAGCCAGCCGGCCGTCAATGTAATCCTTTGGAGAACATGAATCCAATTTGCAATCACTTCAACCCCAACATCCTCACCACAAAAGTTACTTCAAAAACAAAAGCGCCATCAGCCAATTTCTTTGGACTTGATTCAATCGTCACAAAAGGTGAAGTTCTCAAACGAAGGGGAGAAGAACTCAAATGGACTACAAGAACAAGAGCTGAAAACAAGAAAGGCATCCCGAACAAGAACGAAGCACTTAGAGACACATCGAAGAGTGTTGCAACGGAACCATCGCAAATGCACAATCTGCTTTCAAGAGTTATGCCAGCCAATTCATTCTCCATCACCAACATCAGGGCTCAAGGCATCAGAAAGAGGTACGATGTACAATGCAAGCCTGCGTAACATGAGAATGTCATGGGGCCTGTCAAGGTCGTTCGTTGTGTCAAGTGGGTTGGATCAGGTGAGCAATTGGTTTGATCGGGATTGGATCAAAGCTTTGGCGAACGATCCATCCAGGGTTTCCGGCCATACCCATATGATCGCACCCACTACTAATGTCTACCAAAGAGCTGTAAACTGTGGCAACCAGAAAAGGAATAGGTCATTGCTACAGTGTTACTATACCTAATAGTTTGTCCAACGATGCTGCCATGCATGAAACATGGTTTTTGAACAAAGACTGTTGAATGCGAAGGTGCCGGGCACAGCAACTCATTTTCAAGAGTTGGTGCCTTCCCTCGCCTGTTTCTCTTCCACCCAATTTGTCCTCTTCTTTACAGCTACTTCCACATCCAAGTTAATGGTTTCCGCAAAACGGGTTTCCTCTTCCTTCACAGTTGCCGCCCCCATATCCAAGTGGAAAGGCTTCCGCTAAACTGTATTCTTCTTCGTCTTCTTCTTCTGCTTCTTCTTCTTCGAGATCTTTGAGCATTGCTGCCGCATCCAAGTTGATGGCTGCCGCTAAATTGCTATTCTTCACTCTTATACTTGACGTCCAAGTCTGTGCATGGGCTTCCAGAGCAAACCTTCCAAAATGAAGTTTCTGGTGTCCACTTGTTCATTTTGGGTAGTGGCGGGATTCTAGCTATCAAGCCTTCCAAAATGGAATTGCTGGGCGCCACTAAGCTCACTTTGTGCAAAGTTTCTGGCATCCACTTTGTCCATTTGGGGTGTTGTGGGGTTCTGTAAGGCAAGTCTCAAGGGGCGCAGTTTCCGGACACCGCTGGCCTCATTTCAAGCACCCGACTTCCACTAAGTCATTGTGTTGGCCCCCTTTTGCACCAGAATGGCGGCGCGGGACCCCTAACTCCATCAAAGCAGTAAGCCAGTTAACTCAAAAGACCTCATACACATGTTTAGCTCAAATTGCTCCTTGGGTTGCACAATGAAGCTTCTGGCGTCCACTTGTTCATTTTGGGGGTGGCTTCTGGCTTCTGGGTTGCGGCAACCTTGCGGAGTGACGTTTCTGGCCTCCACTCTGTTCACTTTGGGGATTGGCGGGTCAAGCCTCACAAAAAGGAGATATATACTGGGCGCCACTAAGTTCACTCTGGGCGGCGAGAGGTTGTGTGTGAAGTTTCTGGCCTCCACTTCATCCATTTTGGGGGAGGGGCTCTGTAAGACAAACCTTAAGGGATCGTTTCCAAGGTTCCACAGCAAGCAGCTTCCACTAAGTCATTGTGTTGGCCCCCTTTTGCAGAATCAACCATGTGAACAGTAGGCCTTCACCAACCCAAGCCTGATCCAAAGGGTGTGGATCAACTGAGTGATGTTGATCCAGACCCTTTGGGTCAGGGTATAGATCGAGTGTGGGTTTTGGTACTTGATCATGCCTTAAAGTTTCTGGCCGTAGCCATATGCATCACTTTTTGTGCATACATCATACATCAAGCTCAGGATTCTAGTGCAAGACTGTGCCTGGAAAAGCAACATCTAGCTTAGCCTAGTGTCTACACGACCTGAAGTACCTGAACGGCATCTTGCAGCCCTCGGAAAAACATCATGCCACTGACTCATCAAGAGGATTGACTTCAAATGGATGTGTATTTTCTCTCAACTTGTTGAAGTGATGATGCTGCCTCTTGCGTCCTTTGTTAAGAGCATGACTTCTCTTTCTCATCTTCATTGGCCTCTCAATCAGGATGCTAAGGGCTGTAACTTTGCTAGCTAAGGCCTTAGGCTTCTTGATGTCCTGCCTCATCGGACACCCATGGAATGACGTGACCATCATACCTCAGAAGTTCACCGTTGTAGCCGGACGACAGGTGAGTTGTAGCCAGCTCGCCACTCTCACCGTTCGATAACAGCAGAACCAGCAAATCACACACACAAATCTTTTGCTCAATGAAACGTCAATCATCGTCATAGTCTGAAAAGACTCTGCTGAGCATCTAGGTGCTCCATGCACGAAACATGATGATCCATTGTCAATGGTAAGATTGGCACTCATCCTTGTTTCGGATGAACATCGGTATCTTCGTCTTTCCGTCTGCATGTGCCTGCGATCAAACAACAGCTTTCATTCGGTCACTCGGTTTTACTCTCACGTGAGCCTCACGTAGTGCAAGATATCGTTCAGAATCAAGTGCTCTTCTCTGGGACATCAGTGAACATTGGAAAAGAAGTCGTTGGACTCCGTTGGACATTGTTACCCAAACAAACATGTTTGAAAGGAATTCAGCCCTGATTGTCATGCACATTCCAGCCAAGACTCCAATGCAGCTCAATGTGCCACCATGTGCCACCTTTTTTCTCGTTGCATCCCAAAACCGATCCAAAACATATCACAACACCGATAAACCGATCAACATATCCAAACCGATCATCCTTCTCATGTGCCACCACATATCACCACTCTCCATCCACTCGGATGATCCGCCTTCCATTCGTAGAAGCCATCGAAAAGAACAATGCAGCGTCGCGTGTCGAGCAGGCGCCGCCAGAGGTTTCGGGTCTCGGCGCCTGCCGACAGGGGGAAACCCGGGGAAACCCGTGGGCGGTGCCGAAGGCGGACCTGGGACGGTTTTGGTATATTGTTTTTGCGTTGCAACTCCGGTGGCCAAATTGGCAAAGAAAAGGACAGGGGGTCCTTTCGGGAAGGTTGAAGGGATCCACTGTACCTTTTTTTTTTTTCCTCAACAGGCGCTAGAACTTCAGTGTTTCACCCCACCAAATTCCTGGTCACAAGATCCGCGCGGAGAAGGCCTTCAATCCGAGCATTGAACGTCGAACTGCCACCTTTGAAGGCATTGAAGTCCTCAAAAATCACTGGCGTATTTGGCCAGGCAGTGTGGAACATCAGGAATAGACAGAAGACAAACTTGCCACCCCACGACTCAATGACTTGAAGTGACGAAGGAAGCGATCATGAATCAGCAGTATGACAAACACTACGAATTATTCACAAATTGAGAACGTCCAACCGTTCAACCATTATTTTATCAACTGCATGTATGGCCCCTAAACCCTAAACCCGTTGTGATGGTTGCATGCATTGCTGCTGTCGGTGGTGAGAATGGAGCCAGGGCTTTCAAGCAAAAACACAAATCTATATGCCCAGGTATATATATATATATGTGCTTTTGAGTACATGCCCAGATGGTCGGTGTAAATTAGGTGACATGTCAGGTTGTCCAGATCCAAGTACACCTCAATTTTAGCAGTAACCTTCAAACGCTTTAACCGTAACACAGCTCTGCACAGTCTGCCTTCTGTGCACAGTCTACCTTCAGTAATTGGACAATTCGCGAATTGGATCTCAATGCAAGAAGACTTGTGCAAAATTCGGCTGCTACTGATCTGCCCATCTTACAAACTTTACCCTGCACATGTCCTCTTCCTGCTTGGCAAAAGAGGGTACTAATCCCCAGCGCATTGCGCAAACCTGGCAAATGCTCAGGTTTGCCGTCGCTGCCTGAAACCAGTTGTGTCTCTTCTTGCAATCTTGGACTACCACTGTCAACCAGCATTAAACTCGAGCTTGGGTTTCGCTGATGTTGCACACATGATGTTTCACCCTCCCAATCAAATAGAGATGTTTGAAAAAGACTGAAACAAACGTGACCATTTCTAGGGGGTTCTTCATCACTCGTCAACCCAAGTCACTTTCAAGAGATACCACGAGATTCCCCTGCCCACCTCGCGATCTGGACTCGCATAAGGGCCACCTGGTGTGGTTCTTTAAGATTCCTTGTTTTTGACGCAACAAAACAAACCAGGCAAAGTCCAAGATCTACCGCAACCGTGCTTCGTTATGCTTTGCGATCATGTCATGCTTTTAAGTCAACGTTGATCTTCTCACTGAGACGAGAAACGGCGGCCGAGGTCATGACTCCCTTCAACAGATCGCACCACGGGGACATAGTTCATTGGTCCCAAGTTGTACCTAGTTTGCGCCACTTTAAGGAACTCACCGACTCGACGCGTTCTTTACGAAGCAGCTGGCACTGCTGTTCTGCATGCGCAGCGCATGCGCAAGATCTCCTATGCCTCTTCATGGAAAAAAAGACTCACAAAATCCTACCGGGCACTTGGTCTTCAGCTTCTCAGCATTTCGAACTTTCGTGTGACCTCCACGGCGCGCCTGAAGCAAATGGTCGATGGTCGTGCACAAGTTAGCCACCCTGAAGCAAACTTGCCTAGTTTCTTCTCAACATTAGGTTGGAGGCCATCGCTATCAGTTTCTTCTCAACACCTCACCCCCCTTTCTGCCTGAAACAGCAGGTCTAGACAGTCATTCGACGTTCCCAGAAACATGCTGGCACTGGAGAGCGCAATCCGAACATGCAGACGTTGATTCCGAGCCGTGGATTCTCCGTAGCAACACCCAATCTTCTGGGCTTTCCCACGCCCCCGGCCACTCTTCTGCATTTGTCTCCCGAGAGCGTCAGCCTCGTTCTCTTTTGCATGATTTTCCTCTAGTCTTTGGCTCATCCCTGCAACCGACATGATTCCGACTCATTCGAGAACGGACCTTTAGTCTTAGATAGTCTTATTAGGTGCAGATTCGTAAGCAAGCAGCAAGCTATAATAAGCTATATATCATACCAAGCAATTTGATCTGGAAAGCTGGGTGCATGGCGCTCCACGTCCACACATGGCCAAAGCTGGTATCTACGCTCGTCCTTTTGATTCAACGGCCCTCTAGGATGCTTTGTGCAGTCCGTTGGTCATACATTCCCTTGATAGCTGGCAGGTCTTGCTGGCTGTCGACACTTCAGTCTCCATTATTCAGGGTCCTGTGCTTTCAAAGGAATGCCATTGTCTCGATCAAATGGCCATCATCGCCCCTCTATCCACTAGAATTGGCCTGCCATGCTGACTACTTCGGTGTATCAGTGCGGCAGAAGCTAACAAATGTCCTTGTCTTGTGGTGACACATTAGCTCAGGGCTGAGTGTTGTGGGTTGCCCACAACCTCAGCCCTTGAGATGCAGAGTTTCGGGAAAACACAAACGCAAGAAATGAACAAGTACAGTATAGCGTATACTATACAATTGAAATTCATTGAGACAAAAGTCCCCCCCAAAAGGCATACTTGGTGGAAGAAGAACTGTCCTAAGCTCCGCCGATTGCCATCATTCTGCAAAACCACAGAGCCTCACTTTCTTCGTCTCTTGCCCCTGCTGTCGTAAGTATCTAACCGTGAAACAAGGTTGAATGTTAAGTTTTGCCTCAGCGGTTCGCCTCATTTCGCCTCACCTTTTCAAAAGCTCCAAAACAATGCCAGATCTTCGCAGGATACACGGGGCATCCACTCCACTACTTCCAATGTCAGAGTGTGCGTCAGAGTGTACTTCCAATCAACGCAGGTCGCCCTTTTTCGCTCTCCACACATCTCCACACCTTGTCACTTCCAAGAATATCGTTTCCGCTCTGCGATGTCCCTGCGAAACGGGTCCAGCCCTGACATCAAATAACATACACACACACCGTTTTCACTCGTGCGAGGAGAGCTAGGAGAGGAGAGACTTGTGCGGCGGGCGTGACCCTATGTGGATGGCTGATTGTTACAAAAAGGAGGCCCGATCTAGGGATGCATCGCAGCCTTGTGCTATCCCAATCAGCAGCGTGTTTCTGCCGTTGACCGTCGATCATTGCTTTGCAAAGGCAATCTTGAGAGGCATCTCAG
This sequence comes from Durusdinium trenchii, assembly GCA_963970005.1. Lineage (NCBI taxonomy): Eukaryota > Dinophyceae > Suessiales > Symbiodiniaceae > Durusdinium > Durusdinium trenchii. The sequence continues at coordinate 938,574 of CAXAMN010002891.1, read as the reverse complement.
GGGTCACCTTAGCGAAAGGTATAAATACAGGACGAAAACAACCATCCCCTTCCCAACTGCTTTATGTCGATACACAAGATCAATCACGATAATAGATACAGAATAATTTTGATTAACCCTCGCAACTGGGGCTGCAAATGCATCATTTCATGTTCGTCTTACAGTAAACCATTCGGTGTCTGGGGATGAGCAAGAAGTGCCCCCCTCACGAGCAAGAACATCAAAGAAGAATGTAGGAGCAATCAACCGACATCAAGGTTCCCTAAAAATCTAGGAGCCAAATTAATAGTGCGAGCGCTATCCTGCGTCCTAGGTAGTAGCTACTTAAGCCGCTAGCTACCCAGCTTCTACTAGCTACCTAGCTACTACCTCTATGCTTGTCCAAGCCGCCATGAACCCTTGAAGCCCGTGCTTGGCAATGCCTGCCTGCAAGAACGCTGCACAAACACGTCTTTCCAAGAAGGACGCACCAAAAACACCAGTCCTAAGAGCAATGGCCTCCAAACGTCCCTTCTTGTTTAAACACTTTCTGGGACCGTTTTGCTTGTCTGGCTTGACCACATATGCTTAGACTGTGTTCTTTTCCTTCTCCCGTTTTTGATGCTGGCAAGCATGCTGGGTTCGCATGGTCCGGATGGTGCTTCAGCGGGCTCAAATTGAAAACACCGCTCAACTTCGGTGTCAAGGAGGACACGGGTCTCTTCCTAATATCTTTCTCTAGTTGGAGACCTGTCTATTACACAAGCTACAAGTTGCATGGACAAAGACTCGTTGGGGATGGGACAGTCACAAGGACAAAATGAACCAAGCAACAGTGAGTCGGAATCGTCATTCTCGCTGAGTCTTGGATCAGAACAGCATCCACGTCTGACCAACACCATCTCCAATTGGTCCAATGCAAAAAACAATTTGACGAGCAAGGTTTCATGGAGGAACCAGTGGCGCTGTGTGGGAGGTTTGCTTGTTCGTTGTGCTTCGGCTAAAGGCCCTCATTGTTCAATCCTATTATCTCCTCCTCTCACAGTTTGGCCGGGCACTCCACCAGTTCATCCATGTTCATCCACACCTGTCCCGCGCCTGCAGCTCGTCGGCGTACTCGATGAAGGCCACATTGCGACCCTTGATCAGTCGCGCCTGTCCAGCGTCAACGTGGATGACTATAAATACACACGTGTACTTCAAAATTGAACAGCCAGGAATTGGGCAGCTTTCAGTCTGGCTCTGCATGAGGAGAATTCAGTCTGGCTGGGGTTCCGTCCGCCTCCTGGAAGCCAGGATACTGTCTGAAGAGCATTGTCAACATGACCTCGTTGACCTGCGGCAGGTCTATTTTCCGGTGGCGACTGCGGCGGCATTTTGGATTTCAGAGGATTTTGGGGCACCACAAGAAAGGGCTATGGAATTCCATCTCATCAAGCAATGCCGTGCCAGAAGGTTTTCAAAACTGCTGGAAACCCTCTCAGCATCGCAAAGTGCATTCGCATCAACAACTTCAAACCTTTTTGGGCCAGAGGCTATGAAGAAACATAGACTCGGAACCGCGCTTCGACCGTCTACGGTTCGACCGAAGTTCTCCGCCTCTGCCGGCAAGTTCTCCACGAACAGCACGTTGGAGGATTGACCGTCTGCCGCATCACCCCTGATCAAAGCAAACGACCAGTCGGTTTGGTGTCGCAGGTGTGAGGTGTTATTCGGGGAGAATGACCAAGTATGACAATGAACCACAGGGGTCCGAAGACCCTTGGAAGACCAGGTGGACATGGAGGGACTCCCCCACCAAGCACCATGCTGAAGCTTAGAATCTGCATGCTTTTCACATCCTGCGCCATAGCTCTGGGGATTCCAACCCAGCAGGATGTGCCGCCATCTTAGGCCTCAGCTTGCAGGAAACTTTCGCAGGTTGCTGATGAACAAAAAGTGAAGACCAGGTGTTTGTGGTCCAAGAATCACCCCTGAAACTCCTTGCGGCAACCTACTTCCAAAGTGAACTCCTCATACCGCGTACACATCGGAAAGCAGCAAAAGGTTCCCAATAAATCAAACATTTGAGTTTATCAACCAGCCACAAATCCCAACAACCCGTTTCCAAACAAAGCTTCCCGGCGCCACAGTCTTGGGCGGCACAAGAGCTGGTGTGGTCTTTGGCCTGGGGGACTCAGTGCACAGTTCCACCACAACCACCTCGATCGTCGTTTCGTGGATCTGACACTGACCGTTGCCTTCCGCAGGGAGTCTCAATTTCAGGGGCCACCAGTTTCAATCTGACAGGACGAGTTAACCTTTCAGGAAGTGGGCTTGGCGGTGGTAGAAATACAGTTTTATATCATATACTTATACAGTATACATAAAGAATACAGTATATCAATGTAGAATTGGGAAGATTGACATTCTTATTCTCCATATTCCAATGACTCCAATGCACATTCTGTTGCAAAGACCTGGCCTCTTAGCTTCTTCCTTCTGCGCCTCAAGCTTCGCGCGAGGCTTCCAAGTCCCATCCTGACAGCAAACACTGTGATTACTCACTGAAGCAACAAAACACTGAACTAAAAGAAACAAGGAACAGGGCAAACTATTTCAAGATGAAATCACGTGATTCCAACTGACTCTTTGTCCTCATGGGCTACGATGTCTGACTTGGTCCTGTGCGGTGGCTCGATGCAGAAAATACTCACAATGTTGATGCCATTTCCGGACTAGATTAAACCAATATCGTTTGACTTGGGTTCTCGTGCACGCAACGGACAGTTTGTATCTTACCTTCAATGAAGGAATGATGCAACAATCCGCTGTCACTTCTCCGTGTTCTGTGCGCGTTCTGTGCGCTTTGGGTCGCGTGCTATGAACACTATATATATATATATGGTTTTATGCAAACAACCCCGTGCGTGCAAGCTGGGATCTCCGAATATCTTTTTCACTCTTGTGGGAAACGCAAACTTCCACTTCCACAGCAGCATTCATCTCAAGCAAACATTCGCAAGATGTCTTAAGCGTTGTGCGCATGGAAACGAATTAGCGGAAGACAACGCAACAGGCTTGACATTTTTGTACCAACAAACAAATTGTCCCAGCTACTGCATAACCCAACGACCCTTGATTGCAGGGGCTAGTTCCGAGAACACGCGCAGCGCACTAGTGAGGAGGTGCCCCAGGTTTGAAGTTAATGAGGAAACTATGGTTATTAGTAGCGAAGCACTTGATACTAATAGCGATGCACTTGTTACTAATTGCACTTTTTTTGCCCTTCGTCCCGTTTGTTCCCTTTGAATCTGACCTGTTTTCCATTTCATCTGCAACCGCACCATCCGTGTTTCTTTTCATGTCTTTCCTGTCTTCAGGTCTCGTCATCTCATGTTTGCTTCTTGTGCGCATACCCCTGCCTGGGCCCTAGTGTGCACGTGTACATGTAGAGCCACACTAGGATGATGCGCGGCTCATGCTTGTTCAATGAGGCGCAGCTCATCTGTTTTCCCCTTTCATCGCCTTCACACGCACACAGATGCACCCGCTGCGCACCTTTTCCATGTCTTCTCTTCGGGTCTGTTCATGTGACTTCTCTTCCATACCCGTGTCTGTTAGGTTGGTGTGCGGGGTTCACACTGAGTCAACCTCTTTGTTCCGAGCAAGCCTTTCTCCTTTAGGGTTCACCTTGTTGTTCCAAGCTGATTTTGAGATTGAGTCTGAGGCTTGTAGCCCCCAGAGGTAGCAATGTGCGTAAATTGCAAACGAAGCCATGCTGCTGCGACTCAATAGATCGACAAGGGAGCGCGGCTTGATTGGGGAACCGCGCTCGACGAAGCTATCACAGACACTGAGTTTTGATCAACTCCAAGTACTTGTAGCCGGACCGTTGTGAATGACATGCGGTTAAGCCTGAAAATACGTCACGCTCATGTTCATGTCATCCGATGTCATCAGAGTCATTTCGACGGTGTCACGATCAGGTTCATGAGCAAGGCCACCCATGCAGGAGGGACTATACCACAAGGCTACTCGCATCCTCTCACCGTGTGCATGGAACCCTTGGAAAAAGCAGGGCTCCAAAGCAGGGGGATGGAGAGGACATATGAGGCACCATCAAACTTATTGTTCTTCTTCAACAGAAAACACGGGCATTATCGGTTTTGAGTTGGACCTTATCGTTTTACAGGGTTTCATGCACAAACCTACCCCCTCTTTACTAAAGTTCTATTCGCATGTTTTGATCGTGGCTCATATATGAGGCCCCATTCAACGAAACTCCTCATATGCTCCGTTTGGATATCATCAGGGACGCCTGATGACGTCCATGCACCTGTTTGGGTCGGCAAGTCACGTGTCGTGGAGAGTTTGGGACTGACCTTCGATTTTGGAGCTGGAGTAGAGCTGTTGGGCTTTGGAACCTTTGAGATGGTAGTCGGTTCGCTTTTTCACTTAGGCTTCTTCTAGGCATTTGGCAGCCTGAAGGACAAGGTCTTATCTGAAGTGTGTGTGACGCCTTTGGAATCACCAGGGACTCGTCGGCAGTATCTAACTTTTTTGTGCTTACTTGTCTCTTTGCAACAGGGTCTGTGTGAACACTTGGGAATGACAAGGAGCGTTAACTTTGTTTGTGCTTACTTGTGTATTTGAAGCAAAGGGGTACGGCGCCAGCCTGCAGTCTGGCGGTCATGTGTCAGTCCTTCTGGCCTGGTATAGTTTTGGAACCTGGTCTGGTACAGTTTGGGACAAGGTCTGGTACCTGTAATTTTGGAAGCGTGCATCATTCCTTCTGGTCTGGTGAACCACGTGCCATTCCTTTGGTCTGGTACCTGGAAGCATGTGCCATTCTGATTTACTCGCTTTGTTTAGGCGTCTTTTTCCACCGAGGCTTGTTCGGGGCATGTAGCATTCAGACCAAACGCACAATCTTGCGAGCTCGGAGTGAGCCCAAAATAATAGTGCCTCCTGTCTTCACGACCTGTCATTTCATGCCTTTCTATCTTTTTCATGCACATTGGCCTGGACCTTAGCATGCACGTGCACAGTTATATACATTGAATTGGGTTGTCCCCGGTGCCCCTGGTCATCGTTTTAGTGAGGTTCGGTTGTCCCTGGTCATCTGGTTTCCTTGTTAGGTGCCTCCACCTACATGTCTTTCATGTCTTTTCATGTTTTTCGCATCTCTTCATCGGTCTTCTCTTGCCGCCCGCACATGTGCCCGCCATCGAGGTGCGTTTGTGTGACACCTTTGGAATCACAAGGAGTCTGTCGGCTGTACTTATACTATTTTTTGCACTTACTGGTATCTTTGAAGCAGGGGGTACGGCCTCCAACGGCCAACTGTACGCAATTTTCAGCCATGTAGTCTGGGCTCGGGAGGTGTATGGGGACACCAATAGAACAAGAACCTGTCTGGGCTCGGTCTCTTTCAGCTCTGGCGGTCCTGCAGTAGTTGATCTTCATGGGCTTATCTAAGAAAACAAAGCCATTCAGCGCTCGCAGCCTGTGCCGTGGCTGCAGCATGCAAGCATACAAACATATACAAACACTAGTCACTCATGGGCTATGACACCAATGACGAGTAACAATGGACACCTAAAAGAACACTGAAGAGCACACGCCCCACGTAATCAGTGATTGCAAAGTATGCAAACATGCCCTGTCGCCATGACCCTCTCGTGCCCTCTTACATGTGTTTCCCCTTCGTTTGCTCCATCTGAGTCTCTGCACGCATTGGTCGCGCACGAGATATCCCTAAAGACGACAAAGGCCTGGCGCGAGATCTCTCGCCGACCCAGAGCGCACCGAGGAATCGAGGAATTCTCTGTCGGCGAGATTCGTCGAGAACGGCGAGTGAACGTTCAAAGATCATTCTATGATCTATCTGACTTATTGATCATAGATCGCATAGTTCTATGGTCATAGAATCTATATGAATCTATGATTATCTATGACCTATGAGTCAAGAGTATGGCTTTCTGGTCAAAGAAGACAAAGCGCATCAAGCACTTGCTACAATAGAAGTCAAGGAAAATGAGCTGCAACCCGATCGGACTGGCAAATTCCCTCAGTGATTGCATCAGATTGTCCCTGGTTTTGCAACTTGGCCAAATGGGCAAAAAGGTCGACAGCAGCTTGAGGGATACGATTGATGTGCATCGCTGGTTGTGCATCGCTATGCCTGACCCTTCTTTGTCAGGCTTCCAGCTGCAACAATGTCAATGACCTTTCGGCACTGGCAAAAAGAAACTCGATGCGCACTGTGGATGGACTGGGCTCTGCAAATCTGTCAAAAGAACACGGATGGATTAGACATTGTTACAATATCATATCCTGGCACCATCTAGCAACCATATAAGAATGGAAGTGAGCGTTGCAGTACAGTTCTAAAGCAATTTTGCATCGTTGTGTGCGCGTGGTTCCACCATGTACGTGCCCGAGAGCTACTGTCCAAGACGAAAGGTGCCAGAAAGCCCTGAAGAATCATGTGGCCAGGCATTTTCCCAAGTTGTTGTTTTGTGTTGCATGGACATTCGCACCTCTCCATAGCTCGAGAAGAGCTCCAGAAGGCAGTTCTTCAGTTCTGGGACTTTGATCTTCTCATTCAAGTTGTTCACCTGGCATGAACATGTCTTTGTCATTGGCAAAAAGTCATAACTCTGAAGAGACAAACATGCACTGCCTGCACAAACATCAATATTTGAGTTGCTTTTCAACAACCAAACACGACCATGCAGTTTGTGTGAGTCAAATGTGAGTTTTCTTTCATGTTCAGCTTGGTAGGCACACAGTAAATCAAAAATAATCAAAATATATACACGCACGTCGATCAGAATGGAGAGAACACTCTGTAAACGTTTGGCATGACAAATTTGTTTGTGCCAAGCTGTACACAGGATTGCCATGGATTGACAAGCTTGATCCACTTGACTTTACAACTGGTTTCTTCTTGTGACATCGGATGTTGCATCTGCAAAATGTTCCAAGAACAACACCCGACTAAATGACGCTTCACAATGGCACCGGCTTGTATCAACAATTCTAGGCTGACCGAGCTTTGAAGGCTTCAAGAGCCAAGCTAAGTTTGTACACGAGGAAGCCAAATCTGGCAACCACTACTCGTTTTTCAATAACCTAAGGACCTACGGTGACATAAAACTAAATGATACTAAATGTGCATTAGTCGTGTCGGATACCCCTCGCCAAGCATCGTTCGGATAAGTTTCAACCACTCGTTCGGATTAAAACACACTCGTTTTGCTTGTTGAGTTTGGCTATCGAAACAATGCAGGGGATGACATAGAGGGTCTGGTTTGGCGGAATGTCACCTGAGCTCTGCAAGATTTTTCAGAACGTCGGAGCCATGCAGATTCTGGGCCAGTTTTTTGCAGAACATCGGTTTTGCTCACCACCTACACAACTCCGGAAATGTCTGATGTCACTCATATTCATGGAGCAAGGACACTACTAGGGGCTCCTGGCCTTACTAATTCATGATCTTGAACTGGGACAGCGGCCATAATTGATGCCGCCTTTCCCTCCAGGCCGAAACATGGCTACCACCGCCACCCTCCACGGTGGGTGCTGAGCAATGACTGCAGAATGTAGCGAGAAGGCGAGAAGCAAACTTTCTGTATTTCCTTGCAAACGATTAATTGATGTGGCACTGGATTTAAGCTATTCTATCCTGGATGGACACAACACCGAGGAAAACAAAGAGCTGCCTGATTGCACCAAATGCGTACAACAACTATCAAACTGACAAGCATTGAATCCGTCACGCACTACAGGTCCAGTAGTCCATTTGCTCGCTCGCATCGGCATCAGTCGGTGTGCCCAAGAAACATTGGCCTGCACTGACTGCAAGATCAACAAGTGTCTGTTCACAAGTAGGCAGGCTACGAGTGAGAGGGCATGATACCATACTATGACAACCTTTTGATACCTAGGTAGCCCGCAGATTCTTACAATTGCCTGATCTGATGGATGGACATAACACGTCATCTATATAGTTTGCAACAAGGCTGGCCGTCACCTGTTGTAATTGTTCTGCTCGTTTGGCACAAGGATCACCCGCAGCGGCAACGTATGAAATATCTCTGCAGCCTGGAAAGGCCGACACATTCGTTGTCAGAGTGATTCATTCATGATCGTTGTCAGAGTGACTCGATTTCACAATTTCCTGCTCCTCCTCCCCCTCCTTGCTACTATATCTACTGCAAACCTGCGATTTCGCAACCCGAATCTACGAAGAAAGCTACTGTTTGATGACGAAGCAATCCAACAATAACGAATGCTTTGCTGATCTTTGCTTGAACTTGTTTGAATTCATAGCCCCATTCAACATGTTGATCTCACTCCATTTCTCACCTTCAACTGATGCTCTGGGCAGGACAATGTCAAGATCTTCAACGCTTTGGGCTGTGCCAAGCACTCAGCCAGTGGCTTCCCAAGAGCCTGGAGGGCTGGCTCTTGAAGGTTGTCAACATTGGACCAAGAAATCTGACACTCTGGAGGGGTCAAACATCGCCTCCCAACACCCGGGCTATGGACAAATGGCCGGGCCATGTCTTGCCATGTGGAATGGGCCTTCTTGGACCCCACCGTGGCCCTGGCAGCGTCATAACAGGTCGGAGTCCTCGAGCCAGTGATGTTCGCGTTGAGCATTCGCAGTCACATCCAATGCACGTAAGCTGGAGCAAACAGCCGCAGCGGCCACCAGGCGGCGCCTGCGAAGTGACTCATGTCCCGAGGTTGTGGGATGTTTTGAATGAAAGGACTCTCAGGTCTCAGGCTACGTTTTTCCAACAACGAGCCTAGGACATTTGTTGCTAAGCACAACTTCTTCGTTTGCAGGGCATAGCTAAGTTCCTGACAACCCTTCCAGCCCAATGCCAGCACGATAAAGGCACAGGTCCTGCCAACTCTCCCGTCCAAGGCCCGGCGCTTTTCATCAAAACGGTTGATGGATGTTGATGGTGTTTTAGTTCAGAACTTCCTTCCCCTCGTTATCAATATTGAGAAACACCGCGAAGCTGCGACACAAGATTCTCGTCCGTCATGGTCCAGCACGAGACTCGAGTCAACCGTGGCCAAAGAAAAAGTCTCCAGGATCATCCGGGCAACAAAAAATCAGCAACCTCCTTGTACAAACAAACTGCTGGAATAAGTACCATTGTCTTTTCCTATCCCAACTCATCCCAACTCTCTAGTACAGGATGGTACATCACTAGTTCAAAAGCCTTCTTGCAAGGTGCCATCACCAATTCTATCGCACTTGTACGCACGTCGTGTCGCGCGCGTCTGCGTGGCACGCATCGTTGGTCCCGTAGGACGCTGCTTGGCATCTGCAGAAAGTTGCCCAGGAGCAGCGCTCCGCTGGGTCCGATGCCTAGGGAAGCGAGCGGAACAAGGGGGAGCGAGTGGCGAGTGGGGACCCATCACTGGGTTCCGGGTATGGACAGGTTTGCACAGGACCTGTGAACAGGCTGAACAGGTGAAGAATCTGCACCTTTTTTCAGCTAGTGGCTGAGCTTTCTGTTGGATCTGGTCCAACAACGATTCTGGCTGCTGCTAACTCCTCGACAGTAACACCTCAGTCCTAAGTATCCATGGATTTGCTTCAGGATCATTAAATTAAACATTAAAAATAAATTAATAGCTTCTTGTTACTACTAGTAAGGCACTTGTTACGACTAGCGATGCACTTGTTACTAGTAGCTTCTTGTTACTAGCATTTAGACATTGACAACCACCATTGACAACCACCCTCCTTCGGTGACGCCGAAGCGGCTGCACTCAGAAAGATCGAGCAGTTGCAGCTGACTTGCCCATTCTGAAGCGAGCAGCTGCTGCAAGGAGACCTGTCGGGTCATGGGCCTCTCACCCGTCATCCTGTGCGGTGGAGCTCCTCCAAACATGTTTGAACCCCTGAACTGAACACAGATTTGTGGAAATCTCGTCTCTCTCAAAAAACCGGCTGGAACCAAAACGGTGGCAAAGACTTGAAACAAAAAGACACATCAAATGTCAGCAGTGGTTGAACTGAACACCGAACACCACCAAGTTCACAGCAGTTACCCCCTCCCCTTGCTTCTTTCAGCTCTGTGATGACTGCATGCATACATCTGAAAATGCTAAGCGATATGTGTGGAGTTGTGGAAAATCCGTGAGCTATATGTTGACATCCTGTCTGGCACTCCATTTCAACAAAACAACTTTGTGTGCACCAGTTTGGCGCCTGCGTGATGGATGGGTTGCAGCCTCAGGGTGAGGTATGCAGGAACGCTCCTTTTGGTTTTGCGCAGCGCCACAGCGTTTCTAGTCTGCATACAGTATACAGTATATACATATATCATGTATGGTACACCCCTGGTACCTGTACTTTGGGGACCTTGAATAGCAAGGTTTGTGTTGTAGTTGCGAAGAATTCCATTCTCCCAACCGAAGAATTCGAGAACTGTTGCAAAGCCCCAAAAGCATGTTCAACAACGCTTCCTGGTGCTAGTGGCCTGTAGAAACATCGTGGGCAATTGCAGTGCTGAACAATTGTAGTGCTTTGCATCTGAATTATAGGTACCCGGGGGAGTATGTCATTATGTGTTTATACTATATATATACACATATAAGTAAATATATATATATACACACAGTAGATCTTTACTTGTTGCTTTGAGAATCTGAACATGTTCCACTCAGAACGGATCTCTGGAACGACTGCTTAAGCTCTGCTTAGTCTCAGTGCCGGGCTCAAGATCAAGCCGTGAAGCTTCAAAGCCGATTTGGGACCTGGCAAAGGTCCAGAAAAACATGTAGGACCTGCTGACAGCCTGCTAGCTTCGTTGTACAACAACACATGTAGACTGCACCCAAGTGAGATTCACACTTTAAGACATCGCCTGTGGAGCTTTTGGTGCACCATAACATCGCCCCAAATGGCTCCCGACAGCCTGCCAAATTGAGCAGCATCTCGAAATCATCATCTGTCAAGGCATTCCCACTCCTAAGAGAAGAGAAGAGTCCGAGGTATCAAGCCCTTAGAGATTCACAGTAGTGAGCAATGAACCAATTATATAGTCGAATTAGTTAATCCATGTTGATTGTTGATCATGATTCTTGCATCTTGTTCTCTCTCTCTCTCTCTCTGCTCTCTATATGCAAACCCGTTCACGGCTCCAGGCCTCATGATCCTCATGTCTTCAACACCCGAGCAACACGAAAAGTTAACGCTGAAAATGCAAATACCATCCTCTTACAACACTCAAAAAGCCGAGGAGCAAGTCCAACAGCTCTAGCTCGTGGCCTGCAAAGGCCTCAGCCCACTCGATTCCAAGATCTTAACAGTATTACCAGGATGTACCAACCTCCAATCCATAAAGTAGGGCCTTCGGGATCATTGGGGTGTATGGATGTGTATGGTTTAGGGATGTTCAGCGTTTCGGGTTATTCACATTCGCATGCATTCGCTTTGCACTGTTATGAAGCATTTGCATTGTTATTCACAATGCAAGTGTAGTCTAATGTTCTATAATCTGTCATCCGATCGCCAAAACTGATGCCAAAACAACAAACGTCCAAAGTCCCATTTGTATCGCTCTTTACAGGGAATTGACCGCCCCCCCCCCTCAAACTGCCTGGGGCAAAAAGTACATCCTGCACGCAACAGTACATACCCATCTGGGACTCTTACAAAACCTTTCTCTGGTTTCCCAAACAGTTCTCCCCCAAGCAGCACAAACGGTGGGTTTATGGTTTAGCATGGTTTACCCGGCTGATTTGCTGCTGAAATGCCGACTCGATATAGTGATATTGTGTGATATTATGGTTGGTATGGTTCTTTCATGTTCTTTCCTTGATTGGCGATTGGGACCAAGAAAATGCGTTGGTTTCTTCTGCATAATGAGAAAAACATATTGCTGGCCCTTGGGCCGCTTGTGAGTGTTCAAAGGCAAGTTGCAGTACTGAAGCTTCCCTCAAATTCACAAAGCACAGACTTACTTCTCATGAGTGCAATGATCAGCAACATTTAGGGCATTTTCGTTCTGCATGTTGTTCTGTGCAACTGCCCATAAATCCTCAACTGCACGGTACTCACCCTGCCTGAAGCAGGGACAACGCTGTACCCCTCAAGCTCAAGTGCTGCAAGCCTCTGCAATGAAGAACCCTGGCAACCTTCCAACATTATCTGAACCTGACACAATCTGACTATATATATATTATATACATTGACTACTTTGTACATGATATGGAATGTCTAGCTATGTGTTATCGGCTGTATTTGCCGGTACAAGTTGTATACATTGCATTGCATTTCTCTCCACACACGCATCCACACGTAACAAACCACAACAACCTTGAGGTAAATGAGAGATTCGAGGGGCAAGGGTGTTCGTCTCACAATGCACATCTTAAGTTCAATACTTCTTTGGCCATAAACTGCTGTATGGTTTGGCCTAAATACATCTTGAGTTTAAAATTTAGATAAGGGTCAAAATCGGGGGCAGGAGGACGGAGACGGGCAAAAGTACTGCTGGTGCAAGCACCGCATGAACCGCGAACCACGGCACGCAGAACGCTGGGAGCGGCCGCCGCCAGAGCGGCTCCCAGTCGCTCGAGCGGGACGCTCAGGCGCAGCTCGCAAAGGCAAATGCTTCGTAGCGGCCAACGGGTCCAGATTGCTGAGGTGGTCATAAAGGCCTGCAGCTGAAAGGGGAAGAAATGGGAGGAACGACGTGTAACGACTTTTGAAGTGGACGCGTGCCGATAGTCGCTGATCGGATCTGCAAAGCCAACGTCTTCATTTTTACATATATATATGTTTGCATTCACTTCCTGCAATCCTCTCATCAGTTTTATAGCACCAAACGTCGCACCCTCTTGCTCCAAACTCAAGTGGCAGCTGGGATTGATTGACAGATTTGATAAGGCTGATACGAAATGAATTCTCTTGACACACCAAAGAAGAAGCCCAAAAGTCAGAACGGCAAGCATGGACTTCCTCCCTAGACCTGCCCATCCCCAGACCCTCTGCCTCTGCAGCTTCGGATGCTTCGCAACTGGTCTCACGGAGCACCTCCAAGGTGCCATGGCAAGAACACCCAGGCTCATGTCCTTAGTGAAGCGGATCGGCGTCGGGAGCTTGAAGGACTTCGTCCAGCTGCTTCGAGAAAAAAGGAACCAAGTCGTCTTTTCAAATACATGTCACACGGGTCGACAGAAGAAGGTCTTGTTTTCTTAGCTCGATCTTGTTTCCTTTGCCCAAAAACTCAACACACTGAAGAAACAATATCCGTGTGAAACCACACCATTCAAAATCATCCAGGTGCATCCGAACTCTGAACATGCTCTACTAACAAGGTTCGCTAGTAGAAACAAGTGCCACGCTAGTAGTAACAGGTGCCTTACTAGTAGTAACAAGAAGCTATTAGAATTAATTCGACTCTACCCATACTCTAAACATTCCGAGTGCACACACAGGCCCGTTGAAGGGGTGCAACACACACAGCCTGCCGGACGCGACCGCGACTCAGACATCGCTGTTTTCGCTGAGCGTCCCCAAGGGCCCAGCGTCAACGTCTTGGGCGGCGGCACTTGGCGACGCTGGGCTTCTCGGTCACAGGCCTGGCGCTCTCGACGGAGCAGGGCAGGCGCTCTGCACACCGACGCGGAAAGCAAACTGCACAGCACACCGAGCTAGTTTGCACATGTTTGCACGTTTGTTTCTGCCTCCACGACTGCACAAAGATCTTCTGCGCATCGCAAATCTTGATTGTCTAGGCGTAAGTCCACAGGTACCTGAATGAACTGACATTGACAGGGCAAACGAAAAGGATCATGCCTCCGATGGCAATCCATCTCTTCAACCCTGGAGGATCATCGCACGAGCGCTCTCTTCGGCCCGAACCGCGCTTCGGGCCGAAATCGGATCATGCGACATCGGATCTTCCCAGCACCCGGACCTGGACCCATTGGTCAAGGGTGGTTGGCACATAAGAAGCAACTGAATGGAACTGGACCCACCTCCTCTCATTATCCTGGCAGTGAAAGTGACCAGATTCTTGGAAGGGAACATGGACGAACCTTCTAGGAATACCTGGCCTCTCTGCGCAAGCGCGAGAGCGCCCGCAGTCCCGCCAGGGACAAAGGCCTCATCCGAGGCATTGCATTTGGTGATAAGCTGCAAAATTCAATGTCTCACGTGATTCTCATGTGGGTCTTCACAACAATTCTCATACTGGGCTGGCAGATCTTGCCTAGCTTACTGTACATGAATGATCTTATCTTACCCAGAATCTTCTTGCACCATGTTGCACCCAAACCGGCATCTACAGGTAGGTCAAACACAGGGCAAAGAGCTAGATTGTGGGCACGGGAATGTTTATCAAAATTGGTTGCTACACCGTCTCTCCTTAGCACCTAAATTTACACCCACTGAACCAGGATCCCTTCCAACCATGCACGGATCCATTGCATTCAATTGCCTCTCGCTTCGTAGTCTTGTTGGCGCTGGTGGAGCTGGAACATCCTCCGGCCTCTCGTGCCGCCGAACTGAAGAGGTCTCAAGTGATGAGGATCGACCAGCACCAAACCTGGGGAAGCCCTGGTTAAATGGACGACCAGCACCGAGGATCTCAACATCTCTCAATCAATTCGATGGCTTCTATGGTTTTGAGCATGAATTTCAAACACAGATCCAAAGAAAGCATACTTTGAGTGTCCACTCACTTCATTAATGTAACAACAGCTTGTCCGATCAAACCGTCATGTCTATCACGGACCAACAGGTCGACCAAGCTATGTGGGCCGACAGGTCGATTGTCAATCACTGCAAGAGCTGATGAATTAAACCTCTAAACAAAGACCTCTTAATGCCAAACAAGGACGCTACGAACGGGGCTCCTGGCCTTACTACTAGGAGCAATGTTCGCTATAGTAACAAAGGGCATCGCTACGAACGGAGCAAGGACGCTACTAATGCCAAACAATAATTCCCATCGCATTGGAGATTGGAGGTCATCCACCTCGCCTCTCGCCCGTCTGGCAGACTGCATCTGCCCTGGAGATGAGGTTTGACACCAAGACAAAGCCAACGTAGTAACATCTTGAATAGGACATGATACAAGAGCTCAAGAAAAGCATCATGAGGCTGGGCATGGCCCGGCTGTCCGCAAAATCGAGTAATGAAGCCGACACTACTCCTCACCTGCGAACCTTACAAGTGGCGACCAGGAACTAAACCATTGAGCCCAAGGAACTAAACCATTGAGCCTAATCCCCTCTGTGTCCAAGCCTAAGAAGCTACTGGCTTTTAGTCAAGGCTGTCTTGTTCTTCGCTGCCGAGCCTCTGAGTCCGTCCGATCCCACGCACCCCCGAAAACCCTTCTCGCGAAGGACCCGCCCCTCCTTTTGTGCCAAACCTTGTCTGGCAAATCCGGTTCATTGATCTGGCCGTCTGTGCATAGCTCATTCAGAATTTGTGCAACTTGAGGTCTTTCCATTTAATGTGGCGAGCATAGCCACTATGGCCATGCTAACCCAAAATGTGGGCCGCGTCTGCTCTCAGTTGAAAAGTTTCACTCACTTGGATGACGTTTGAGAAAAGGCACCACCCCGGTGTCCCAGGGAGGTGCCGATCTTTGAACATCGCGGCCGAAAAAGTAAAGCTTGGGCAAAACCCCAGGGCAGCCCTGTCCTGAACAATGGGCAACAAAGGATAGTTATAGTTGGAAAATGGTTGCTTCAGCGAACCCATCTCATGAGGCAGGAAAACTCCTTGAACTCTGTGCTGGGACTACTTTGAGAGTAACATCTTCTCAGACTGCTTTGGCTGCACTTGCAAAGTCTATATATCCAAATCACATGTGGTTTTTGCACCCCGGCTTCCTATTGACCCATTCTAGATTCTAGACTCACTTTTATGACCATCTCAGGAAGACTTTTGCATGTGCAAACATGGGCAGCATCACCAAGACTGCTCTCACGATAGCAACCAGCACAGAAACTTGCAACATCTTGCAACACATCGCCAAACTATTTCCCTCTTTCACAAACCCAACGGATGTACAATCTAGAATCTATATGAATTCGGCAAATCTTAGCACAATCCAGATGGATTCGCACAGTTTAAACCATCTCTTGCTTTCATCAAGGCAGCTTGGGCCTTGTTTAGCTCACAATTCCCACTTTGTTGTTTTGAGCCAGCCTAACACACTAACCTAGCAGCTGGTGTGCAATTTCTGGCAAGCCCACGAATGCCAAAGTGACGCTCCCAGGCAATACCAATGAGGATTTGTTGAAATCATTGACTTTCGCCCGGAGTTTCCTAGGTTCGAGCAGCCGTGCTCTGTCACAGAGAGAGAACCCAGGTGCCAAAGCCCTCAAACTCAAACACCAAAGAATGAAAGACCCAGACCTTGCATCTCTCACAATAGTCTTTATGTTATCTTCAGTTTTCGCAGGGAATGAACAACCTCTGTCACTGCCATTGCATTGCGCAATCATGAAAAGATCGAATATGCCTCTAAAATCTTGAAGGTATCATGATACCCTAAAACCATATGGGTTGGCAGATAGCCCTAGACAGGAGACACTTTCTTGATGAACTTTTGTTGCACTTTCAAAAGTGCATTAGTTCATCAACATGTCACGAACGTTCGGACATTTCTCAATGAAAGCAAGAAGCCTTTCTACAATGTTCAAGAGATTGATACATAACTATGAGTCAAGGAGCTTCTTTTACTTCAGTGTTGGTGTGTGCATTTACTTGAGCTTTGCTAGTCAAAGACTTGGCCACACGGCTCTGGCTGCTGTGGTGCAGTTTCCAGGTTTTAAGATGCATCTGTTTGACGCTGCGCTTTTTGGTCTTCACAGAGTTACTTAAACATCTTTTTACAGAGTAGATGGCACCACCCCAAGATGTCCTTTCGATAGGGGTCCAAACAGCCGCACCTTGTGGGGATTGTGCCATCTACTCTGAACCCACTGTAAACATCTTACCAACTGTACTATAGAATCTGTTCAGCTTCACAGAATCTGTGACTCGACAAGACTGATTTGTTTCTTCTCTCTCAAGAACACGATTGGGCAGCTTTGCGGGCCAACGACAGTATATATATATATATGGGAGGGGTACCATATATATATAATATACCCCAATCATGAATACGACCGAGCCAGCACACGTGCACAGCCTGAGAGGCATCTTGGCCTCAACCGACTCAACCCCAATTAGCGCTTTTGCTAGGTGGAGGCGAACTTCGCGCCAAAGACAGCAAACTTGGTGCCGCAACTTGAGGACCTACACAAGACATGACGCAGCTTCGCGCTGCGAAGTAACCACAACTGATGAAGAACTTCAGTTCCCTGGTTGTGTCGTCCGTTCCCTGACTTCCTTCTGGATTTCTCCATGTCGCCCAACAAGAAATCCAAGTGACGCAGCCAAATCTTGGTCTTCAATCTTCTGCATTCCAGTTCCATCAACATCCCAGAGTCCAGCTTGCCCAATGTTTCAGAGTCCTTCTTTGGCCGAGAGGTTGAATCCTCGGACCGCGGACATGTTGAACATGTGCAACCTGAGCAAAACCTTGCAACGTCCCCTTTTCCGTAAACACGAAGAACCTCCGAACCGGTTGTTGTTTAGGTCCGCAGCACTGCACATCTGAAAAGGAAACAATCTGGTCGTTGGCCATGTAACCCCACGCAAGAGCAACCACTGGAAAGATCGCACCGCGGCTGTACCAGGGGGCATTGCTCCACAGAAGAAACCTGAGAGTCTGAGAGAGGCGGCAACCAACTGGCCACATGACAGCGGCAGGAAGTGATAAATCTGACAGGACAGGGGGCCAATTGGTCGTAGAGATCCCCAGAAAGAGATCAAGTTCTCGCAAATAGTAAACCCTCTTTTGTAGGTGTCAACAAGAACCACCTGTATGAAGCAGGCGGCCACTGCTAGCTAGAAGAGGTTTTCACCAAAAAAAAACGGATCCGCCAAGTGACGCTGCCAAGAGTATGGCACCTCCCGCCACGAAATAGCTGGCAACCTTAAAAGCAGCGGCCTCCAACCCAATAGCATCCAATAGCAATGGCCTCCAACCTACTAGCGATGGCCTCCATCCCAATAGCGATGGCCTCTCAATGAACAAATAGCAGTTGCTGCATGGGTCTTTCCTTCAACTTTGACAGTGTGAACAACAAGCCTCTAGGCGCTGCACAGCGCAGCAAGTACAACCTGTAATTATTCGGCCACTTGGTCAAGAGGCTCTGCGTCTCTCGCGCTCCTCGTCGTCAATGTTCACCTCATTGAGCTACTGTCCGCTTTCATCTTCGCTCATTGGCTCTGTATTCGTTCCAAACCCCTCCAAGTCTTGGAAATCTCCAACGGTTTGTCATGGAACTCCGTTCGGAACCGCGCAGGGTCCTGAAGTACGCACGTGGGCAAAACATGACCAACCTCTCCTGTCTCCGACATCGTCTGTCCCATCTTCTCTCTGTTCTTGTGATCCACAGGATATACTGGACCATATACAGGATATACTGATATACTGGACCATCTTCTGGTCATCTACAAACAAAATGGTGGGTCCATATACTAGACAATCTTTTTCTGCCCACTTGAATCCGACCAGGCACCAAGTCTCGAGCTGCCTTCTCGCGTAATGCTGCGCGCCTGGCTTGGGCCTCAGGTGATTGGTCCACCTCTAGAGTCGCCACCTCGGTAGGGCGTCCAACGGACGTCCGATCACAAGCCGTGAAACAACATAAAAAGAGCAGCATGAAAATGGATGACCACCAAAAGCAGTGGGTGGGTGAGACAAGCATTTTTGAACTGGATTGTTGGGATGCTGGATCATCTGTTGATGGCGCTTTGCCTGCATGACTGTGGTCCAAAATTCCCTCTAAGGCAGTGGTTCCCAACACTGTTTGGAGATGCTGCGTTCTTGACGTCTTGAGTCCTGAGCAAAATAATCTTTTGTGAAGGCTGTAAGAAACTAGTTCCCAACACTACTCTCTCGCTGTCATCCTCCTTCTCCTTCTCCTTCTCCATTTCCGCGCCTTCTCCCCCTCTCCTCCTCCTCCTCACCCACCACAACTAACTTCATCAATTCACTGGTTCACCTGATTCACGCACCTGATTCACTCAACTCCCTCACACCGCACACCCCACTCACTCACCAAGCCAGCCAGCCAGTTTCTGAATCAACCAATCAATCAAATTTAAAAACTTAATAGAAAAGTCAAACAGTCAAACAATCAAATCCCCTTGAACTTGCGATCTTGCACTATCTATCGATCCCGCCTTCAGCACACCCCACTGCACGCTTGAGCCTGGATTGATGCTAAGAAAAACGCTTGCAGTAACGAAACACACATGAAAGCACACAGTGATGCTAGTCTACTACGATCCGACTCCATTGCGCAGCCAAACACTGTTCTAATTTCAGATATGTAAAGAAAGGTCAACGGAGTTTCGAACATCTTGGAACGTCTGCTGCAAAATCGCTGCACCTTCCCGTGTCTAAACATCCGCTCCATGCCGTCTTCCACCCCCTCTTCCAACGACGTCGCCTTCTGCACCTTTACCAAACTCGACCTCCAAGCCCTTTTCGCTGACGCGCAAGGGAGGGCCACCTGCAAGTGCCTGGGACGCCCACAACGACGCCGTAAAGCCACAACGTGTGTGGTCATAGTGTATTCGGCGTTTTGGTTCTCTTCATAGCCTTTTTGCATTCAATTCTGGTGGTTTATTTGGTTGGATTGCAACACATATCATCATATCAGGTTGATTCAGTTTGCTTGTCAACATGACAAAGGATGACACAAAACCATGCTCTTGGTATCTCTTGGTACTATTTTCTAGTGATTGGCGTGGGTTCTGACGCTTTGACGTGGAGGACACGAGGCCGCGTGGCCCTGCCTTGGCAAGCAGGTCATCCTCCTGACCAATCGCAGCGGTGTTGGCACGCGGTGGTCAACGCGTGGCTTGTCAACTCTTGCATTTCCTCAAACACAACGCTTCACAACACAAAATCACCCATTGATAGTCTGAAACCCAACAAACCGTGAATCTTCTAACAAGTCAAGCAGGAGCAACATGATGCAACATGATGTTGTATGTCCGTTTGCCATTCTTGATGATATTATATGATATTACAACATATTACAACCCCAAGGGCATGGTACATTCATGTATACAAAGCAAATGTGGCATAATATGTTGTATCTCGTTCTGCGCCTCACTCTGCGCCCTACGCAGGCTAGGACTTGGGCGGCTGGTACATGTCCGGGGTCGGACAAAGCAGCCGCCGATCACAAACAATGCCTTGAGAGGAATGCAGCCGCAGCGGAAGAACACGGAATACCGTTCTATCTTTGTGGTATTGATGTCGCGCTGTATGCTGGAATGTCGACAACTCTCAATCCTCTTGTCATCCAAATGGCCAGGAGCAGTGTTCCTCGTCGAGGCTGGGTAGCCATGGCTCTGGCTCCGGTGAAAAAGCTCTAACAGCTTGGCAACATACAATGCCCCCTGCCATTGAAGCCAATTCTGTGTACATACAATGACATACATATGGAAGCCCCGTCTGGTTATGTCTGGTTGATGTCCAAGGCACGCCCTGCCGTTTCCAGGTGTTTGAAAACGTTCCAAAGACTCAGTATGCATCCATTTATATATTATGCAAAACGGATCAAAACGGTTTTCGTTTCAAAATTTTTGTGAGATTCGTCGCGTGAGTGTTGCAACGAATACCATTGATTGAGCTGTAACGCCCTCCTTTGATCTCCTTTGCTCATCCTGCCTGTGCAAGGATGCCTTTCAGTACGACCTCTATTACATCTATCGCAGTTTATAGTTATATATATAGATAGATCATGATTAATAGATCAATGTTTGACATCTGAGAAACGCCTGCGTGATCATCGCCCTCCAATACCTGCAAGATTCACGCTCGACCCATTTCATCCTTCCATCATTCCTCAGGGCCCAGGACTGCCATCTAAATGCGACCCAACATCACCTATCACATCCTATCACATCACCCAATATACCCAATCATCTCCAGATCCCTTTGACGTCGCTTCGATGTCGGCACCCTGAGCTCCCCGGAGGCTCCCCGGAGCTCCCCCCGTCGGAGCCGTCAGCCTCCGGCCTCTGCCGCTCGGAGCGACGGGATGCGGCGACGCCCCAAATTTTCATCCATGGCACGATGCGTCGTGAGGCTCTTTTCCTTGATTTTTTCCCCAATTGTCTCAACCATATAGGCTTTCTGATGGTTTTCTGATGGGTTTCTGATGTTTTCCATGTTCATGTTTCTTCCTCTGATTCTACTTTTGTTTTTCCTTTTGGACTGCCGTTTTGTGAGTTTGTGAGCAGTTCTGACCGAGAACGCTGAAGGTTTCAGGAGAAATTTCTGTGAGCTCTGTGTCCCGTGCTGTCACACTGTTGGCATGCTGTCGAGTCAAGTCTTGTTTTTTTCTCAACTCTGTGCTTGCACAAACACCACAACACCGTTGCGGGGTTCTACTCTTTAGCCGTTCCTTGTGGTGCACTGGGATACTGGGTATTTAAGGGGCTGTCGTAGGCTTCTGATTCTTTCTTCCTACGCTGTCGAACACACACGACCCTCTTGACAGGTCCTGACATGTCTTGACTCATTCTCGATCACCGCATCAAACATCGTTGCATCTGTTGGCCAAGCTGCAGTTCTCCAAAGCAACGCGCCAACATGTTGCCCTGCCCTTTTCCGGCGCCGGTGCCCTTCACATCATGAAGATGCTGCTGAAGTGGATGGATGCAAACCTGTCAGGTCGACCCACCTCCCTCTGTGGCACAGCGTTGGACGCCTGTGTGGGGGTGACCCAGTGCTATCCATGGAACACCCGTGATGGATGGACAGGATATTTGCTTTTATAGCGAGTGTGTCGAAGACGCTGTGTAAAGTTCAGTCATTGAACCGTGGCCATTGCACGTAGATTGAGCAGATGGTCATCTTGTTTTCTGAAGTTTTCTGTATCAACCATCTAACCATGTCTGGAACTGGCAAAACTGAACGCCCCAGTTCCTTCGCACGAAGCGCACATTTGCCGCCACATGTCTTGCCTTGCACACTCCTCCTGACAACGTGACAAAGACGTACTTGTCCCATCCAAGAGGAGGTAGAACTCTCGGTCGCACCACCTGGACCGTCTTCCGCCGGATCTAGTCCGGATCCGGACCGCGGCATGGTGTGAGGTGCCCTCCGACGGATTTCTGGCCCCGGCCTCTTGGCACAAATCCACCCCCTGTCTGCAGACTTCCAAGACACCTGCAACACGAAATCGGTGGGTGAAGAACCGGTGAACACTTCCATCAGCCCAATGTTGAACTGAAGCTACTGTAGGTCTGCAATGGTCTGCAGAGTTTTGCTATGTTACAGTCTGTAGAGTGCCAATGAGGCACCTCATCCGAATCATCTGGATTGTAGTCAGTGGTTTGGAATTTGAGCACGTGCAAGGACTTCCAGGACAGAGTTTTTTCTCGGATGCCTTCCTTGAAACGGAGGAAAAACCGTGAATCCATGATGAATCAATATAGTTTTACCATATGATTGCATATATATAAATATGAATTTATGTTTTCAACCTCCTTTGGAGTGTGAATCCAAATCGTCTCAACCTCCGAGTGTTTCTGGGGAACATCAATGGACTTTTCCTGCACGCACAGCATCGTGCGGCATCGAGCCTCTCGACACTTGAGCTTGGGATCCTGGCGAGTCAAAGCCATGGCATGAATAGTAGCATGAACTCCAGAGCAAAACCGATCAACACAGTTCCAAACATGCTGATGATCTCCAATGATATCTAATGATCACATATCACATCCCACACCCAACATGCATAATAACCAGATGGAACCACGGAACGATCCATGCAAGAACAACACCTCCAAGCAGCCAAAAAAACCTTTAAGAAAGACACACACACAAACACAGAAACCATTCGAACCGTCGATCCTGCAAGAAACACTACACTCTTCAGAAATCAGGCCGAGCGCGACCGACAGGGTGGCGTGCAGCGGTGTGAGCAAGGGCTTTTCCACAGCTTTGGGCCCCTGAGAGGTCACTCCGGTGCTTCGCAGCAAAGACCTGCGTGCCACGTCCATCGCTCGAGGAAGTCTTCAAGAAGACCGTCTCAGACGTCCTCTGCTCGAACTGCCCGAAGTCTCTGGAAGGTGCGAGTTTTCATGTTTACCCCGAACGCATCATTTCGAAGTGGAATGAGTAGACATCCACTAGGATCGATTTGGAGCATTTTCGGATTCTGGCAGAATAGGTCATCAAGTGAAAGATCAGGCAGCGGTGACACGCTGCCACTGTTCCCCGTGAACCTTGAAATAGGTGTGAATGGCAAGGAAGGCATCCGAATGGCAAATATGTCGCTTCTGACATCCGGCCTCGACATGCTGGCCTGCAAGGCACAAAACTGCAGGCAGAGCTGAAGCATGCTCCCCATGAATGAGCTGATATGAGTGATGGGCAACATCTCCGATCCATGATGTTGGATTGGCCTTTCGGTTTTGCTCTTGGACTTTTGGCAAAGCTTGGCTCTAGCGCCCTGGCTGCCCTGAGTGATGTTGTCACACCCATCCTGCCTGGTTAGACAGTCTCAGGGCATGGTTGGTGTGATTGTAGTACACGAAGCGGTACTCATCCTGTCAAAGCCAAACAGCTCGCATCCATACTGAGACAGCAACCACGATTGATGGTCAGCCAAGGCCACTGTGTACTTTATTGATTGGAGGTTGGCCAGAGAAACACAAATTGCGTATTATCAGGTTGTTTGTGGCTGATGGTGATGGTGATAATAGTGGCTCTACCAATGACACCAGTTGTGCCCTCTGTGCCTCTTGCTCCATGATCTGCTGGTACTGCGGCACAATCAAAGGTTGCAGCTCTGCAAGAGAAAGGCCGTCGCCCTGGCACATGCATTCTAATAGCTGTCCGTGCAGCAGGATTTTTTGGGAGAAGAGCAACGTACAACATATGTCAAAATATCGTGCCCGTGCCCGCTCTCTCTCTCTCTCTCTCTCTGAAAAAAGGGTTTCTGCGTGATCGTTGTTCATCGTGCTACACATCTTGAACCCAAACAACTGCTCCTGAACTTTGGCCATCGTATGCCGAAAAGCATGAAACACATGCCCATCGAACATGGGCTAAACTCTCGGAAGACCTTCCCATGGATTCCCCTGGTCCTTGGCCCTTGGCTTGTCTCCCGGTCTCCCTATTTCCACACATGTTCCATACCCAGCCATGTTCTAAACCACCACCCAGCCATCAACAAAGCTGGCCCTTCTCAGAAGCTGACGGAGGAGGAATTACATGTCTCTCGCAGTGATTCTAACAGCCTGGCGTCTCAGCACTGTTGGGTTCTTGGTTCTTGCACTCTCTTCCTACAAAAAGCTTTCAGGCACAAATAGTACTGTATATTGCATTTATTTGTATTTAAGTTAGGTGAGCTTGCCATCTTATTTCTGCCAATCAGATCTAATTAATCAGTATGTCTTGCTCGTCGACCCATTTTCTTTTGTCACGCCTTGCATCGACGTGAGCATCCGCCTCGAGGATGAGCACCAGCATGACCTTGTGTATAGCCGACATCTGCCACTGTCGCAGCGCGCGACGATATTCGGGCGACATCTTTTTTGGGCGTTTGTCGAATTGTGAGATTTGCTTCAATAAGCTTCGCACACCCTTGAAGGTCAGAGCAACCAACTGGCCCACGCCACTGTTCAAATGCACGGCCGGCACGAAAATGGAAGGAGGTCTGCGCGGGGGAGAATTGGGCAGGAGTTCAAGGCTCCAATTGGATTCAGCAACTCAAGGTTTGAAGTGACATCATCAAGAGGCCAAAGAAAAAATATTCATCAGTCTAGAGTTAAACAAGTATTTACCATTTGCATGACACATAATTACAGTAAATGCTAAATGATGACATGCAAAGAAGCTTTTCAGGATGTGCTCAGCTATAATTACCAAGCACCGAAAGTCAAACCAACGGGGGTGGAAAGCAGCAGTTGGCAACTGCCGTGTCTTGGAATGGGAATTGCTCTACTGCCAAGGATTCTGGCAATTCTCTGAAGATTTAAGGATGTCATATACCACCAAAGACATCACCAAACCTCCGGGGATGTGATGTAGCGCAAACACTTTCTCAGCACTGCGCACCAATCTTGGCACGACGGGCGTGTCTTGTACGAATCATGAATGCGAGGACTCATCTTCACCATTCGACCTCAAGTTCGGCCAGTTGGAGAAGTCTTTGTTAGGCTGTAAATACTCTGATGTTGTAAAAGTGCATTGCTGCATACACAAAAACACTAATCTTCTAACCTTTGCTAAGCTCAGGTCCCCCGAAACCAGGCACCTGCAGCACCAGCAGCCTCACGTCTCATCAACTATGAGCCAACTACACTTAATGTGCGCATCCCTTTCCGGATTCCAAGACCCACGGCCTGTGCCCTGAGGCCCCTTAGACTAGCACAGTTCCTCTTCAATATCATTTTTAAATTGGCCTGGTATGTCCCTGTCATGTCGCTTCCCTTGCCTGATTGAGGTGCTGCAAGGGCGCAGGGATAGAGCTGTGCTCAACCTTGTTTGGGGCCAGGTGGGTCCACGTGCGAGAATTGCTAGGTATCACCAAAGTGAGTCAAACGTTTGCTTTCTATAATTTTCAATAACACAAAGATCAACATAGATCAACCATCAACCATCTGTGGATCACCAACCATCATGAGCCAGTTGCCATTAACTATGGTCTTGCGAAGCGCTGGTACTGAGGTGCAAAAGAAGCCGCCCCCATCGATGGGGCGGAATGACGTTCCCGTCTGGTACTGCGGTGCGTCATTCCACGTCGCTTTCCGTCCGGCAAACCTCCGTCGAGCGGCAAGCTTGCGCTCCGCGGCATTCAGGTTTAGCAATGTGCAAAGTACTGGCACCAAAGACCTCAGTCGATCACAGAAGACTTACGGTAGGTGAGATCACAGAACATCGCATACGATTCAGGGATTTTTACAATATATTACAATATATAATACATACATAACCACAGTATAACTATATAAAAAACAACTTCCCATTTCCATGACCATGCATAACACATGAAGTGCTTCGTTGGCTGAAGCAGCAGCAACAACATGCAACAACAACATACTTGCAACAGGAACAAAAACAACACGAGCTCAACTGAACTGACCCTCACCTGTTTAGTTGCAGGTCAAATACAAGAAACGTAATGAGATACACCAAGCTGGCAGCTAGGTGCTTAGGTGGTTTCCCCCAGCACACTCCGGTTCTTTCTCTACAACTCAGGGCGAAACTGAGACTTCATGTCGCCCTTCTGACAGTACTCAATGTACTTCAAGACGACATGTTTCAAATAGTCACCTTCAAGCATCACTGCACGCGCCTAGAAATACAATTTGAATCAAAGGGGTCGCTTTTTAATACTTCTGGTGCTGACGACCACCGTTAGATCCTTCTTGTATGACACAACCTGCCGGCATCCGGCGCTACAGCATGAGGCTGCTGATTCGTGGGAGCTCGCAGTTGGAGCTGGCAGTGCCTGACATATGGCTTCTGCCTTGGCTGGATTCGAGCTCCCGGATGCGATCCTTCAACACCTGGCAGGTGGCAACGATCCTTTCACCGGTGCGACCAAGGATAGGAACTGGGGGCGTTCTTCCAGAACTCGTTGGCATCCAATAACCGAATCATTCAAATGAGACTCCACTGCAGAATAATGCAGAATAACACTTTGTGACAATTCATTCCTGATGTCATTGAATCAATTAATACAAACAGTCTGCTGCGTTCCTTTGCATGGCTCTCAAACAACTGAGTCTCTTACAGCTGAACGGTTTATATTTCTGTGCACTTTGAGGACCTTTGAGGCACCTTCTCTTGAGCATAGCTCATTTCCAGCATCTTCTGCACTTCCAGGAGTGACTGGTTGGCTTGTTGCACCTGTCTGGAACATGATCAAAGGACTGAGCCACGCGAAAGCAGCTTTCCTTTCCATCCACTGAAGCACCAGGCTAACCTCGCCTTTTGCTGGTGCTTCTTCATCTCAACCTCGCGCAGCGCCTCAGCGAATTGGGTTGACAGAAACCGGTGACCGGCCGGTGACCGACCTCTGCAGCTCCTGGGTGGCTCACCTGCTGCTCAGCCAAGCGAGTGATGGAATCAGTGCTCGTTAGCTCCTGTGCCAAGCGAAAATGAAAAAGACTGCACATCAAACATTGCTGGATTCATGGAGTGATTGATGGCAAATAGAGATCCTCTCGCTGTCTCCCTCGAAACCTATAATAAACCTATGCAATTCTGTAATTACACACACAAGCACTCAAACACCTTAGCTACAAATCATTTCACGAAAGCAGCATCATGTGATATCATGTGCTCTCTTTTGGCTTGCGGCTGACTGGCGCTCGCACTTGCGGCTGCAGCGGGATTCACGGGAGCAGCAAGGGAGTGCCAGGTCAGGCCTGCGAACGACTTCATCGTTTGTAGAACGAGACACACCTTTTCTTGGTATCTCTCTTACACTGGAGAGGAGTGCAACACAACTGGCAATGCATCCACCTGAATCCAGGGCCGGGCCCTGGATTCAGGTGGATGCATTGGGACCCATTGTGATAACCCAAGGCCTCGTGATTTGCTTAAAGCTGCAATTAAGCTCAAAACCGTTTTCCCAGCCTACAGTACGATTCCTCTTAGAACACACCAATATAGTGGGCTTCCACTGGTCCACCCACAGAATTCCGTTGCAGCAGTGTAGGACTGAGAAGCTTCGTTTCGACTCCGCCGAGACTCCAAAACCATCCAAAACAATCCGTGCCTCACAGCTGCTGCATCGTCTCTTGAACTTGCAGCCAGGTCATACCATTCACCACATTTGTATAGCCCAATGTTTCAAGGTCTCGCTTGGCCATCTGCGCACGAATGCCTGTCAAGAGAACCAACTGCATGACTGTTCGGGCCATGAAAAGCCATTATATAAATCATGCTGGTCCAACATTTGGTTGAACGATATTGAAAGTGATAGATAACTCTATGATGGAACAGTGGAACCAACTTCGTCACTATTTTTCCTGCACCTCAAACTCAACACATATGGCCAAAGTTTTCTCTCACAGGTGCTGTAGTTCTAAGTCTAAGTTTGACAGTTGTCAAAGGCAAACGTCTCAAAATAATCCTGTCTTGAACCAAAATTTCACGCATGATCAAACATGATGTTTTATTGGACCCCTCCAACAGTGTATGCTGAGTAGGTTCTTCTGGTCAATAACACCTGTCACAGCCACGGAAATAGAACATGTTCATCTGGCTGAAAGGCACCCTTTGCGCAGTAGACGACCACGGGCGTCGATGTATCTGCGGGAAGCTCCTTCGCCCTAGCCTCAATCCTTAAGGGACAAACATGTTGACTACAGAATCCACCTCCCGTAAATGCTAGCTCAGTGCGAGAAACATGTTGAAACCTAAAGTTCCAACACATACATACATGATGACATGCACCAACACATACAAACACGTACAAAAACGATGTCACAGTCGATGGACACACACACAAGCACCATTCAATGCTGCCCGAATTCTGAGTGTGCGGAATGTTGGCGCTCCCATCAATGTGACCGTCAGCATACCTCATCTTTCTTGGATGATAAATGTTTGATATATGTTTGATATAGTTTGGAAGCATTCAAACAAGACACAATTAAACGAAAACATCGTCTGTACGTCCTACTGCTTTCTACTGTCTTTTGAGTGATATTGGAACCAGCGAATGCAGGATCGAATGCGCTGCGTATAACATAAATCTGAAACATTGTGGGGCCAAGTTGGTCTCATGGGCTTGCTAGGACCAGCGTAGCATTGGAATCTATCCAAGGAGTTTCTATCTTCATGTTCCTCGGTACATGTTTCCTTGGACTTAGTTCCCAACATCAGAGTGCAGCTGCGTTTCAGTGCAATGTGCGGGGTCGCAGTCTGTGAATGGATGCTCCTTGTGTGCATCTGCTCCTTTAGTGGACAGTGCCAACCATATCCAGAAACATCTGAAAGGGCCAATTTTGTGCACACATGCTGTTGGGTTGCAAAGCTGGGGTAATTTCAGATATACTTAGCCATTGGCTGCCTTTTACCAAGGCCCCTTCTTCCCTTGCCTCTGGGTGACTCATCCAAAGTTCGCACATCCAGAAGGAACACGTCCGGTTTCAGCAAGTGTTCCACCAGCATGGCACCTAGTGAAACAATCGTTGGGCACACAATAACGTAAAAGCAAAAAAACGCAAAGACAGAATACCTCCGCAACATGCAGACAATGAGCACCTTCATCTCCCTCAGCATGAAGGACTGTCCACCGTGACCGTGGAGATCCTGCCCACCGAAAGGACCGGTGAGGATCGACTTCGATTGCACCGTTTTCCATCGCTGTGCTACCAGTGAATGAGATGTGGCTTTGCCGGACCAGTGATGGCACTTCTACTGGCACTCCCTCTGCCAAGAGTAGGGCCAGGCCGGCCAGGGGTTATGAGAGTGCAACCAAATTAACCCCAAAAAGCCACATCTATATAACCCCTTGAGCTTTCTAGATTCCAGCATGCAGTGCTGCAAGAACTCCGTCAAGCACACAAGGAACGGACCATTCCGTCCTCTTCTGGCTGGGGCTGTGAAGGCAGAACCAAAGCTCCTCTAACTCGTGGAAACTGGTTCACCGGTTGACATGTGACAAACCAGTCAGGAAGTGATCAAATACGGCAGACCCGGCTGAATGTGATCTCCTCAGCCAAAGATACAACCCACCAAATAACAGAAGGCCCCGAACGGCGCGCGCCATGGTTATCCGTGACAGGTGGCTGCGGTGGCCGCAGGTTTGGGCACTTGAGCCGAAATACATGAAGTGCTGGTGTGCTGCAAATGGTCGATCGTTCTTTTGCTGAGTGGCATGGTCTTGCGTTTGAAAACAAAAATACAGCAAGGTTCCCATCAAGGCATAAAACAATGGCCCACGAGCATGCATCAGCTTTCCTTTAGGGAAGTGCAACATTCACGTTTTCCCATGCTTTCAACTAATCTCTTGGACTCTTGAGTCTCTACCCTCCTGTTCCAGCTCGCCGGTCTTCAAACGCATTTGGCTCAAGGCATTCTCCTGGATGACTTTTTGTCGCGACAACATCTGAACAATGCCCTGTAGAGAGATCCCCAATATAGATAGAGACGGTTGGAACATAATCTTTCCTCAAAAGCTCATGATGCTCTTGGACACCAGACACCTATCTGTTTGGTCGAAGGTTCCTGTTTTGGAGCTGGGTTCCGCGAAGACATTCAGCACATGTCCCGCGAAGACGCTTCTGGCCTACTTGGTGCAGGAATCATGCGTGCGATCAAATGATTAGATCCACAAATGGAGCTTCTTAGTTACTACTAGTAACAAGTGCCACGCTAGTAGTAACAGGTGCCTTACTAGTAGTAACAAAGAAGCTATTTGTAGGAATTCTTCGTGCGCAAACTATGTGCCGACCTGGTCCGACCTTGCTGACGGCAGATCTTCGAAACCAATCACTCCAAGTAGCTGCTGTGCAACAACCGCTCCTTGTCTTCCAAGCGCTTCTCCGCCTCACGTGAGGGCTTCGTGGATGGAGTTCCGCGTACCAGAGCTGCCAAAGAATCGCACCAAAGCCCCAGAAGACACGTGAGCTACCAGAATCTTTCTGACAACATATGTGCCGCATATGATTCTTGGCAAACACTTATGCATAGCGAACATCCCGCCATGGACAACTCAGGTGTGAAAAAGAAGGGACAGCAGCTTTGGAGCATTACATTGAAGGATATCAGTGGTTTGTCTCAAGGTCAGCGAGCATTGGACCAATCCTTGTTAAATGGACCAGCCCAGCAAACGAGCTCCACTCGGAAATCCCCGCCAGAACAACTAGTGCTGCCAAATCTGGTCCATGCAGGTCTCAAATCAGGGAGTGAGTGCCCGCGGAATAGGTGTTCCAGCACGAACTAAACCAAACAACCTTAAGCCACGTGAGGGCCAACCACGTGGTCGTCCACGCCTCGTCCACCCACATCGATCGATGCCGTCCCACGTCGTCCACCCACGACCCGACCCGCCTCGCAGCGGTGCAGCTCGGCCTCACAGCGCTCGCGCTCCAAGTCCAAGCGCAAGCGCCGGGCCTGGAGCGGTGCGGTGCGGCTTAAGCCGCCGAGCTGGGTGGACTGCGCTCCCAAGATCAATCAGTGCACAAAGGCACAAATACTACAAGTACTGTACGTGCTCGTGGCAAAAGGCTTTCAGCTTTGAACTGGTCAACCGGTCAACCTCGAACGCATCATGGCAGGAGGGCCACTGGAAAGGCTCATTGTGACAGACCAAACCAAACCTACTGATTTCAAGGCCTACTGATTGAAGGCAGCGAGGCTTTGAGACCTTCTTCGTATCCTACGGAGTGGCTTCCCTCTCCTCCAGTCCTCAGGTGTCTTCCGAGTCCCGAAAAAGCATGAAAAAGCATTATAGCCTACTAGCCACTGACATAAACCGCCTTCATGGTAAACCACCAGGCTTCGGTATAGCCTTCTCTGCACCTGGATGCGAACTCACCCAGCCTGTGACCTGGATCTTGGGAACCTGTATGGAATCATCTACTCTGCCAAATCGGTCAATGCTGACTTATGCTCAGCATAAGCTCCTCAATTCCCCATCTTCCGCACTTATTCCGTCACCCGCACCTCTGCTCTCAGCTCATCAATCGAAGCCTTTCACAACCCGATGGATGAAGTCTGAAAATTCTGAAATACAAACTGACTGCATCCATTCAAATAGTTTCACACGATTCATCCGGGAACTTCATTTTCGCGAGCTCCGTCGATCATCATGCCCAAGAATGCCGGCCAAACCACTTTGACTTGGCGTGGCAGTTCTACTAGCATCAGGGATGTTTCTTGCAATCATCTTCCACAGCTGCGCTGCGAGAAAAAATGCAGCGAGATGTTTGGTCTTGCTTCTCAAAAGCAACCAAAAAAACACCACCGAACAGCGCAAGACTTCAAAGTGCTGTTGGTCTTGAATTCAATGTAATTCATCGACTTGACAGTCAGCAGCTTGCTTCGTTGACCTGACAGCAAGCAACACAACGTCAAACGGTATCTCTGAAAATGGACGGTCACACAAACAACAGCCTAGTTAAACTGTTTGAGATCCCTTACCTACTGATATCGGGTAAATACCAATACAACTGATTGAAAGAACACTTGAGCTCTACTGCTGATCTGAAAGGAGTGGTCAATGAAGTTGATAATATACCATATCAATTAATATAAGGTCAACTTAACTGAACATGCACCTGCTGCATTCCAGCATGACATTCCTGAACTACACAGCCTACTGCTGGTGTATTTGCAGAACGAGAAGTCTAAGTCCAAGCCTTGTTGTTGATGAACCTACTCGCAATGCATTGACTTCAACACCAACTGCAAAGTTACCTGACAACAAGTTTGGTTTTCTGGGCACCGCCTGAGCCCCAGCTTGAGCTTTCTGCTTGCGCTTCCTGTGGAGAACCTCTAGAGCGATCAGGAAAATGCTGCTAAAGCTCACCAGGCAGCCTGGTTGCGAAAGAGTCCAACATGTCAGCGTGTTGCGGACACAAATCTTGCATAGCACAAGGACTGCGGACGGATACCCAGTCATTTCGCAAGAGTCTTGAGGAAATTTCGCACACCTACGGACACAAGGTCATGTGGTTGAAATGTTTGTCTGCATTTCAACAGTCCAACATTCCGATGGAGACTGGTCTGCTTGTCTCCACCCCACCTCCAGAGACTAGTGCAAGGGCGTAGCCCTGAGTCTCAGCGAGCCAGCCTCGTCCCCATAGCAAGCAAGTTCATGTGATTGATTTGTCTGCAAAACCACCTTGGTTGACATACCTGGAAGGTCAAGCTACATGTGGACCAAGGCTCCTGTCCATGAAGAGGCACAAGTTACCGAGAGGTTTTTCCGCACGCGAATGCAAACAAACATCATGTCAAAGGCTCAATGGAAACTGTGCTGTTGGCACGCTGCAAGTGCAGCAAGAAATATCCAAACGCTGCTCCGGCCTGTGACCGGCACCCCAAGCAAGTTGCCGGCTCCCACACCCACACGTGAGATACCATGGTAGCGAGCCAACTCCTCGCAGTATGGAGAACACTGCACGCAGTGAAAAAGTAAACCACCACTTTGCCTTGAGGGTCCATCGAACCAAACGATTTGAAAGGGCTCAACAAAGAACTCGAGGCCACCTCATCAGCTACAGTATGCTCAGCTATGCCATGCCCTACCTTCGGCTTGCATACACGTGTATTTTTTGCGAATAGCTACCGGACTTTTGGTTCTTTAACATTAAGGAATTCTATCTGCATGTTTCGATTGAACCTTGACTGGTATGTAATGCACAACTGATGTAGCTTCTTGTTTATGCAGGACTCGTTATTCAAGGCAATGGACATCCCTAAAAAAAGGCTGGACCAAGCACACCAAGCACACCGGCAGCGGATCTGGAGGCCTGTCCTGCGTGCCAAACAGTTCGCTCAGCACAACGCTTACGAGGGCAATCACTGGGCCGATGCTGAAACCTCAACTGATCAAATGATCGAATGTCGATCGACGCACATTTCTGGTGCAAAAGATTGCACTGCGGCACCGCGAAGCGCAGGCACAGCCGCACCGAACCGGGTAGACCGTTTCTGCGCGGTCTCTCGTTCCAACGAGATTCAGCTGTGCATTTCGTTTCGCATTAAACACAACATAGTAGCTTCATGTAGCTTCTTGCTCCTAGTAGTAATGCACTTTGCTACTAGTAGCTTCTTGTTCCTAGTAGTACGGCCAGGAGCTACTAGTAGCGTCCTTGCTCCTAGTAGCGATGCCCTTTTCTACTAGTAGCTTATTGTTCCTTTATGTTCTTTGCATTTCCATATATCGATTCCTGCAGAATTCATCGGTAGCCAAGGGTCCATAGAGAACGCTCCAAGCAAGCAAGGACTCTGCATTCCTGAAGTGAGCAAACATGTACTGGAACTTTGTGAAATTGTGTGCACGTAAGAGTTCTTCGAACATTACGCCCCTTGTGCGGCGAAACATGTTGACTGAGAGCATTCCTTTTGTGACCTAGAGTGGTGAATACTGTCTGCTACAGTAACATTCTAGTGACACGACTCTAAGATATATGAACTCTAGTGACACGACTCGTACCGTGCCTATCATCTAAACTTTCAAGATCTTTCATTTACCAAGGTAAACCCTCGAACATCAGCTGCTACTTGGCAAGCTGCCAACATAACGGCAAACAACAGGCAATAGCACCGACCAGAACTTGTGAAGCAAAATGAACACGTCCTGAGCGTGCAAAATGCTGCAAAACGCGCAGATCTTCCAGAGACAGAACTCCACTGAACGGATGTGTGGCAACCGTGTGTGGCCTTCAGGTTGTTGTTTTTGCATGTTTTTGCTATTCATTTGGTATTTTACAACATCAAACAATTCAAGTCAAGGTGTCTTAGAATCATAGTGAGAGGAACTGCAAAACGGCAAAGTCAAAAGTAGTCACTCAATGTTGTGTCAAAACCAGTTTTGGTGCTGAGGCATGGTTTGCGTGTCAAGTTGCTGGGGCCTCCACACAAATGAGTGACAAATCCCAGGCAAAGTCTCGTTGCGAGAGCGCTGACGCCTTGGGTCATGGCACCGGGACACCCTGGACGACCGACCTCCGGGCTCCGGGTTTTGTATGTTGCAATCGTTACTAGTTGTAGAAACCAAAGGCATGAACATCACACACGCATGAACAGAGGCATGAACATGCGTCAGTTGGGCAAGGCACCAATCAACGTGTAGGCCATGGCCGCCTCCCGTGCAGACAGTTGCAGCTCAGTTTGAACGAAGTCTGCCAGCAATGTCGGTGGTGCAAAGTAACCGAAGAAGCCTCATGTCCCGAGACTGCCAAATGCTGCAGACTCAGAGATGCTACAACCGGCCATAGACAAACAAAAGGGATTGCTACAACCGGCAAGGAGCACACAAACATGTCGATCCACCAGCAAACGAATCGCAAGTCCCGCAGAGGGCTACAGCACTTCTGAGGGACGGCCACGTCCTGGTGGGTCGGTTGCATCTTGCACCGCGAGTACAACGACAGACTAAGATCATGTGCAGTGTACTGGGTTGTACTCGGATCATGAGGTTCTGAAGGCTGTAGAGGAACCATATGCCCTGATACTACAGTACTCAGTACTCTATTTTCCAACTGGTATCGATAGTCCGGAACTAGATTGGTCTACTTCAAAGCATTCGGACAAGTGGACAATGCATTCAGACTCTGAATGGCTTCTGATGGCTCTCCCCTCCTGTGTCCGTGCAGGTGTTGCTGCCTGTCACAAAGTCACACAAAGGTTGCTGACAGAATAGAGTATTACAGTTTGATCTGGTAGATTTTGACAGGAAAGTCACCAGCTGCTGATGAGTTATCCTTCTTTGAAAGGCTGTAACTCAACTTTGGTATCCCAACGTTCTTTCGGTTGTTTTTAGCAGATTCTATCAGTACATAGATGTGATGAGAGTGACAGAGTGTGCGGAACAAGGTCCTCACACAGCAGTGGAAGAACAAACCAACAGCGCAAGCTACCTGGATTTGATGTGACGGACATGCTCTGCGGAAACCAACAATCATTCACCTGCACCTGCATGAGACTGTGGCCATTGCCAAAAAGGTGTTAGCTGGACAAAACCAACATGCGCCTTGTTAGCTGCCTGATTTACAGTAATGGTGACTGTTGATAATTAAATGCACCCCGATATGGAGGTGTTTGACTGTCGTGGCTCTGACAGGCTGTGAGTCTCTATACAATTCTTTTGAGAGCCAATACTGCGACCCCTCTCTGTATACGTCTGTAGGATCAAATACAATCCCTCAGCGCCTTTGCAACGAAGAAAAACGGCGCAGCCATCAGCAAGAAAAGAAAGGAGGTAATGGCGTTGATACGCATTGCCCATCGCCAACCAAGAGATTCTCCAGGGTTGGTCTTTGAAACCGTGTTTTTGTATGACGCTGCAGTGGGTCATGCTGTTTTGCCGTCTAAGTATGAGGTTGGCATTACTCGGACTTGGCTGGGTCAATCCCACATGCAATGAGAACACGCTTCTTCCAAACGAACTTGAATGTTTCATCCACACGAAGAGCGATATGATAAGTGAGAGAAGTGACACCTATCGCGCTCATTAAACGCATGTTGTCCTGAAAGTAATGTGTAGAACTGTGGCAGCAGGATGGTGCCCACACTTGTGCCACCTCAGTCACTCACTCACATGTGAACTGGAGGATACTGCAGGTAGTTTATTGGGTACGCGTGATGAACAAAAAACATCTGTACAATGTGTTTACGTGTGTTTTACTAATGATCCTTAATGGAGAGCAAATCCAATGAACATGCAAACCTTTTGCTTGAAACAAACATGGAAACTGCCGCTGCCTTTTCAAGGGGTCTGGAAGGTGGCTTGCTTTTCCATTTCGATGCCAGTTTTTAGGACTTGGGAGGTGACTTTAGCTTTCTTTGCTGTTGCCAGGGAACAGGTGGCAAATCCAACCAACATTGCGCGCTTCCTCGGTGGCACCGTCGCATTCAAGGCCACCAGCCCCGCCAGATTGGAGGAACCGAGCCCCAGGCCTCAGGGCGTCTCGGGTCGTCTCGGGTCGTTTCGCGCGCGGCCACGGATGCCGCGGCACCGGTGGCCAGCACCTCATCCGGAACTACACATGGAAGTGGAGTGAACACCCGCTGCCTGTAGAGGATTTCCAGGGTCTTCCTGAAACAGGGTCCCATCCACTTCCAGGGACCCAGAAACTAACATTGGTAACATCGGACTGATGATTCTCAGGAAGGTGGGGGGTACTGCTGGTAGGAAAAGGTTCTCCAACAAAGACTACAAACACCATACAAAGACTGTGATGAGGCATGAGTCGGCATGAGCGTTGTCACGACTATTTGGTCCTTTCTCGTCGAATAGCAACCATAGTGTGTAGCGTACATTCTTGGCGGTGTTCATTATATGCGGATTCTAGTAAAAAGCAATCAATGAACGAGACATTTCAGTCCATGCTTGTCCAAAACTGTTTCCTTTACCATCCGCTTGGAACGTCTAGCCACGAATCTGGTGGGCCTTACTTTTCTTTTGATCTCAGTGTGATCTCTACAGTAGATCCCACATCCTTCCGCCTTAATCAAGTTGCCCGTGTAATCGATACACACACACACACATGCAACGACACGTCCACAGCTTGCCTGCCAAAATCACCGCAGGATAAGCATGATAGACACTCTCAACCTCGGCGGTGATGGTGTTGTATCGTTGTAAAATGTGTAAAACTAATTACATATCAAACACCAAATATGGCTGAAGCGGGTCCTGTTCTTGTTGCTTTATCCCTTTTGGCACTTCTACATTTTACGCTCACCTCACCAGCTTACGCTGGTAGCTTTTCAAAGGATAAAGGGAAGGCATCCAGCCAAAATCCGCAAGCCAGATCAAAAGGCTTCACCTTGTCGATCAATCCAAATCACCTGCATAATTAGGCCATGGGCCATAGCTATTAATGTCCTGGCAGCTTGCACCTTGCCTTGCAGGACTTTGCATCCAGCTAGAGACTTTCCATAGCAACAGGACTTCGATTGCGGCCAACGCAGCCATGGACAGTAGAGCAAGGCCTATCAGCACTGCCACAGCACCGAAGAAAGCCACCGAAGCATGCCCCAACCGCTGCGGTATCACTAGACCTGAGTGACCACAACTACGAGAGCGCTTGTGAACCCGAAGGAGAGCAAACTGGTAAGCATCTAGCCTCCATCCCAATACCAATGGCCTCCAACCTAGTAGCAATAGCCTCCAACCTAGTAGCGATGGCCTCCAACCTAGTGGCTAGTATCACTCAACTGAGGCTTTTGCCTGCTAGTAGTGAGCCAACGAACTGTGCGGTGTTCATCGTGCTGCTAATGGCAGACGCCTGGAATGCGCGACCACACAACAATCAGTCCACCCCTTCCCAGATCTTCGCAGTGCGCTACCCGTAGCCGCCGTAGCAATGTCTGTCTATGTTCTTTTCGTGTTTCAGCACGTGGCCAAAGGATGACAAAGGAACCCTTTTTGGAGCAGCAAGTCTTTTGGCTTCTCAAACCCGAAAGGGCATCACAGCTGCTGCTTCACAATGTGCCACGGAAATCTTCAAAAGCTTCAAAAGTACTGACATGTGTCACTGCTTTTGCATGCCATACTCATACTCTGACACTGCAGTGCGATTTGGAGACGCATGCCTCTGTGAGAGAAATGCCCAAGTCTGCCTGACAGCCAAATAGGATCAAATAGCCGCGTGTTGGCCAAGACTGTGCTGCAACTGTTCAGTTGTGACGCCCGTGCAGGTGCGGTCCGCGCCTTCATGATCGGCAAGAACACACCAAAGCTATAGATGGGGCCGAACGTGAACACATGGTTCCTCAGATGGCACAAATCCCATATATCTTCCCACAACATGCCTATTCACTGGAAAAATGTTTAAACAAGCAGCATGTGGCTGTTGAACTTCAAGCTTTTGCAAAACAATCAGGCTCCTTCTAGAATAGGATGACACCGCTGATGACACTGACACTTGTGAAGTTGTGAAACAAACATATCAAAAAATACACGACCAAACCCCTTGGGCCAGGGAGGGTCTCCCTATTCTAATCAACCCTTCTTGTCCTCTTAACTTGAAGATATAGCGCGACTTGCGGTCCCTGTCCGTCACGGCCTTTCATAGGCAGTGAAGTTAACTTGAAGATATAGAATGCTCAAAAGGCCAAGCATCACGAAGGAAGCAATCACCTTTTTCGCCATTGGGGCAGTGCATGTTGCTTCGCTGGAAGCAGGCCCCTCCATGAGGACTCTGCGGCTACGTATCCCTTTGTAAGAGCGTGGACGTGAACATTCAAGCAATTTCATGTCCTGCACCGAGTTTTTGTTGTAGACCAATTACTAGTAAGATACTAGTAAGATATGCGTAGACCTATGAGGCCCCTGCGCCATGCTCGTACAAGCCCCAACGGGTCATGTACTGAGTCACATCTCCCCATGGAGTTGCAGCTGCTAAAGCCCAGAGCGATTTGGCACGTTCCTCACGCACAAAGGAAATGATTTGAAGATTGAAGTTTCGTAACTCCATAGACATAGAAGCAAATGAAATCATTGCGGGACGTTCTGCTACATCTGACGTTCTCCAGGATCTTTCACATCTTTGTCATCCTTGTCGTTGGTAGTTCGTTTGGATGTTCTAGGTTTTACAAGCGGCGAATAACGCAGATGTTTGCAATTAAGCAAGGCACCACTTGGATCGAGTGAACCCTTCGATCGTTGTCCAAACATCTGTCCCCGAAACATGCGTCACTAAGGATATTAAGGCTCCACGCCTGCATGGCCTGCAAACAAGACATCAACAACAGCCAACTGTCCATAACTCTCAGGTGGAAGGTTGTAAGTTCGTGTTAATAATGACGCGTCAAAGTAAGTTGTCGATCAATTCTGTTCCAACTGTCTATGTATATATAACCAGTACTAACCAATACTTGGCGCATTCGCATGTGGAACTTCACTTTATCCCGTGCTGACAAGTGTATTCAAAGCATGACCCGAAAATCAGATTCCATTCTTGCGTGAGGGCCATTGCACCTACAAATCCATAATATGTATTTCTTGAGGCTTTCCCTTGTATTGCCTACAAGGCCTACTACCACAGACCAGCTATTCCTCAAGTCTAAGACAAAAAGAAACTCCTCCGTGCCAGCCGTCGCCTCACGCTGACGATCCAAGGACTGCCAAGCTTCCCTCTCCCGCCGCTCGGCAGCAGCCTGGACACGTCACGGTCCGCTGACGATCTCGACGGCTGCCCCATCGAACGGCTGCTGCCGCCACGGCGGACGATCGGAGTGTCTCTTTCAAATGATCTCGTGAGGACAAGAATGCTTCTTACTAGTAAGGCCAGGAGCCCCGAACGTAGCGTTCTTGCTCCTAGTAGCGATGCCAGGAGCCCCTAGTAGCTTTTTGTTACGTTCGTAGCTAGTAGTACGGCCAGGAGCCCCGAACGTAGCGTCCGATCGCTCCCTTCGTAGTGATGCCCTTTGCCCCGTTCGTAGCGTCCTTGTTCCCCTTGGATCCTTGGATCAATTGTAATCATTGCAACCTCCTCGGTATTCGTTCTTCCAAGCTGTTGGAGTTCTTCCGTGCAAGCCGTAGACTCAACTGTAGACATGGCGTGAGTACAGGTCCTGAGAACACACTTTGACAAAATAATAATGAACCGCTCCCGAGCAGGATACGGCCTAAGTGGTCCTACTTCTTATCGGGATGTCCGCCCTTACCCCGCAGTGTAGAGGCATCCTGAGAAAAGAATCAACAGGATCGGATCAAGGTAGGACTCCTAAGTGAGAAAGGACTCGCACGATGTTGTTGATTGTTTGTTTTTCATGTGTTGTTCTTTTTTTCCTTCTCTCTCTCTCTCTCTCTGTGCAAGCAATTGCCTTTTCCTCCTCCAAAGCGCGTTGCTCGCGCGGATCTTTTGAGATGGATGCGACCTGGAGATCTTGGACAAAATCTCGTGCGAAACCAGCTGAGTGGCTCAACCTGCAAGCCTTTAAGGGTAGATTGAATATGATTGAATGGTATTTGTATGTATTTGCTAGTGTCACAAATAAACGACAACTTGAAAACGAGGTTGGCCGGGTGAAGCACTGGAACTGCCAAACACAAGGCAAAAATAAATGCTGTGCCAGGCACCTTCAAACCCATGATCAACAGCAGGGCACAGAGTGACGCTAGAGGACACACATTTTTCAGCCATTTTTTTTGTTGGATGTTGATTCAGTTGTCTAAAACTATGCATTTGAATCCCTTTTTGATTGTAGATTCTGTAGACCTTACTCATACTCCGTAACCCCCTCTGTAGACTCTGAGATCGCCAAAGCATCCCATGTCTAAACGGTGCCTGCTCGGCATCGCCAGAACCTGGCGCCAAGGATCGAACGATGGTCAGCTGTCGAGCGTGGGACGCATCGCAGAATTCCATGTCTCATACTGAACGCTGGATGAACAATGAACACACATGCACACCCCAAGTTTTTGTCGTTTTCTGCGTCTAATTAGTGCAGCAGTGCAGCTTCCTTCACAGATGCATGGAGCTTTTTTAAGCGCCATGTCTCATACATCAAAGAACATCAAAGAACTCCTGTTGCCACATCAAGGGCTGGTGCCTGTGCTTTTCCCATCAAGCTTCTGCTTCAACACTTGTGCCTCAGCCAAGCACAGGATGAACAAACATGAAGAACGGAGAAACATGATGCCCTCTGGGCAGTGACCAACATCTGCTTCTCTCCATGTCTGGTGTCTTCATCGCATCCAGGCAATCCAGGAGTTCAACGAGTGCCGGCACGGGTGTTCAACGAGTGCTGACGAAAGGAACTGAAAAGGATGATCGTCCTGTGGTGGCTCGGATAGACCCGATCGACTAAACACAGATTTTCCGGCAAGTTCATCTGTCAACAAGACGAGATCTCGTCTTTGGTGTTTTTCTTCAAATCATTTCAAATCTTGTTTTCAGATCCCCTCTGTTTCTCGCCAATCCCTTCCCACCCACGCCTTCTCCCGAGCCATGCCCGCGAGCTCGTCTTGCAAGGCCTTCGTTTTGGAAGCGGATCAGTCATTGAAAGAGCCTATCAGTCATCCAGGAGAGTTGGGTGAAACTTCTCTCTCTCATCTCGTCGCCTTCCGTTGCCCATGTTTTATTTCTATGTTTTTTTTTTTAAACAAATAGGTTTTTTCAACTGGTAGACGGGGAGGTCCGTGCGAGATTCATTGCGCCACTTTTTGCAATGGATCTGTGTTGAGCCCATAATGTTCTAGGGCAAATATGATCTAGGTTCCTCACACTCCAACACGCAAAATTGAATCATACTCCCCCAAACATCCCCTGACTGTCAGATCCTGTCAGGAGTGTGCTGTTCAGACTGTCTTCCTCTACCACCAGGTGAAGGATATGTCGCCACGGAGGCCGACTCGAATTCTCCCCAGTTTTGGCATCTTGGACTCGTTATGCTGGACCCATTTCTCAGTATTGAACATTTTGGTTTGTTGGCACCTCTCTTAAAAATCGAACAACCCTCGTCTGACAGGTGGGGCATCAACGAACCTTCTCGGTCCCGGATCTGTCCGCGTTCCACTCGCTTGGTCCTGGATCTTCTTCTCTGCTTCCAGCTGCGCTCGCTGCGCGGCATAAAGATCCTCTTGTTGCGCCAGTGCCTGGCATCGCTGGGCGATTTTGTGTGTCGGACCTCCGCTGGACCGATGCTCGCACCTGGTCGTGGGCCATCGCATTGATGCTGGAGATTGACTGGTTGTGTAGGTCCTATGGGCGACATGGGCGACATGGAATTACCACAAGACTGCTGTCAAACTATTGGTCACTGCTGGCTGCCGGTGTCTTGGACCAATCGGCAAAACACAAGTATACCATGATAGATCATAGGGAGGACTTGTTGCACATGCAAAATCATGCAAATGTCACTGTGCTTCGGCCAGGGCCGAAACATGTCAGAGTCTGATGGGTCATAGGGTTTCTGGCTCCACTTTGCTACAAAGCTGCAAGACAAAGCATTTCTCAAGGCTGCCTACACAAACC
Source organism: Durusdinium trenchii (assembly GCA_963970005.1). Taxonomy (NCBI): domain Eukaryota; class Dinophyceae; order Suessiales; family Symbiodiniaceae; genus Durusdinium; species Durusdinium trenchii. Next base: position 895,850 of record CAXAMN010002891.1, on the reverse strand, counting down.
ATCCAACGTAGGTAGAAGGGAGACCGGTCGTTCTGCACGGCACCATGTGTACGGGCGTGTACGGGGCCCGCGGGGCGCCGCGGGGAACAACCATAGCCAGTCATAGGGAGAACGGTTTCACCATGCTCAGCTGTTGGTTGAGTGGGTGATGCGATCCCGTGGGCATGTCGAGTCATCAGAGTCATCTCACTTCGTCTGACTGTTGAAGTGGTCCTCCAGCTTCATCCATTTCGTTTGGAGCAGATCGAAGGCCCCTTCGCCCATGCTTGGCCTCCGCAAGGCGCGAATGGATTTGCTGACCAACGGCTTGTCGGACCAAAGAGAGTTGGGTCACTTCGCCTCGCAAAGAGCCCGGCGATCGCTTCATCGTTGGGAAAAATGAGATCCAAGAATTGCTGGAAGACCTGGCACGAGATGGGTATATTCATATGGTGCAATGGAGAGACAAATCGATAGAATTCAAGACTATATTACATTTTTGATGATATTTGACATGATATGAAATGATCACATATCAAAACCCATGGCCTCGCACACTCTTCATCACTCTTCCATAGTAGGTTGACCATTTCACCATCCCAATTAAACAAACCTGCCATTTCGGTCCAATTAAAGCCAAATGCCAAGGGCCCTGGGGGAGGAGCACATCTGATTTTCACTGGATGTGGCTAGTGCAAGAGATGGAAAAGCAATAAAAACGGCTTAAACATGTTAAAGTATGATAAACTATGTATAGTACATATATATATATATAAACAATTTTGAACATATGAACACGAAAAAGAAGAAGGAATTGAGGAAAGCCGTTGATGCGTGATAGATGATAAGAAAAACATGGGCGCGAAGGACAAGCAGGGACAAATAAGATCACCCTGGGGGGAACTATCAAATGTGGCTTTGTCAATTGGCTGTGACTTCCTCTCTGCCAAAGAAAACACGTAACGGCCAAAAGAAACTACTAGTAACAAGTGCCACGCTAGTAGTAACAAGTGCCTTCTAGTAGCAACAAGAAAACTATTTAATTTAATTCTAATAGTTTTTTGTTACTACTTCGTCTTTACGCACCTTTCGGTCTTCATGAGCAGCATTTCCATGACCTGAAGGCCGGAGAGTCGAGAAAAGGCCGGACGACCAGTCTCGAGACCACCGGAGACTACGGTGGAACGGAGACTGACTACTGTTCAGCGAAGGAGTTGAGCAAGCGACTTGTACCCACAATGAGAGTATTGTACGGACCCAAAAGATGCCAAAAATCATTGTTTTAAAGACTTGACATTGTCAAAGCAAAGAATCGAACATCATTGTGCCAAGGTGCGTCTCCATTCTGCCAACTGCCTCAGGAGCTCTTGCCTCGGGAAGAACGTGTCAATTCCCGATGAACTCATCTCATGCGCTGCAGGCCTTATCATCTCAACACCCCTTACCTTTGCTACTAGTAGCCTCTTGTTCCTAGTAGCGATGCCCTTTGTTACTAGTAGCTTCTTGTTCCTAGATCATCTCATATACAAGGCGCAAATCAGCTGCAGTCTCCTGTGCAGCGGCCTCCTCAAAGGCGCCATCCTCGGCGCCATCCGGGAGACTTCGCCGACTTCGACACGAGCTACGTCCAGGTCGCTGGGTCTCCAGGATACGACGCATCCGGCCAAACGAGAAAGTTGAACTGCAACTCATCCCATTCGTTCGGCACTTCATGATGTTGACCGTACAGCCACCTTACTCTCGAGTGACCGCTCTAGGAAAAGGTCGCATGGGCTCCTTCGTTCCCCCTTGCCACTTTAAGTGGTAGCGGGGCCCGAAAATGGTTACCGTGGTAGGTAGGTTCGTTGCCGTCGCGCCATGTCATGGAAACCAAGCAGGTGCCGACGTCGATCGGCGGGTGGCGAGGCGGACGAGCACGTCGGTGAGCGTGCGGGAGCGATGCCAGGGTCGGCTGGCAGTGAAGGGAACGGGGCTGCGGCGGCGGTTAGCGCTGAAGCAGGTGAGCGAGAGCACTCGAGAGCAGAGCCCGTCGAGGACCCAGCCGCTTTCTTGGGTGACGAGGTAGCAGCTAGTGTTGGGGGGTCTGAGGACCCATGGCTAGTTCACTCTGATCCTTGGTCGCGAGCTGGCGGGGACGGGAAGAGGAGGCGAAGCTGGGAGGATTCACACTACCAGTGGCATGGGGGCGACTGGTCGAGCAGTACATGGTCATGGCAATGGGGGGCTAGCGATAGGCAGTGGGATTCCTGGTCTCCGTGGTGGTGGTCATGGCCCTCCGGTGGTACTTCATGGTCTTGGCATCATGCGGGTGAACCTGAAGATGGTGGTCAACCTCGGGTACCAGGGGGTGAAGGTGGTGTAGATCGACATGTACATGGTCTTCCTCCGGGTCGGTGAACGTCCTGGGGCTGTTGATGTGGCCTGGTACAATGACTCCAAGGTTGACGAAAGCTTGGAGATGAATCCGGCCGCTTGGCCGCCAGGGTCTTGGGAACACCATAGGTTAGATGATGAGCCCAATGGGGATGCCATGGAGACATCCCTGAAGAGTTCAAAGGGGTCATCTTCAGGCGCGCGCAAGATTCCAAGCACATACCCTCCAGCCTTCAGCGCATCTCCCAGCGAGAGCTACATTGAGTGGAAGCGGTCCGTGAGGTGTTGGATCGCTGGAGAGGGAGGACAGTTGCCAGAAGAGGTCATGGGTCTCCGGTGTTTAGCCATGTTGAAGGGTCGCGCTAGTGTCATTGTCCGCCACTTGAAGATTGAGGAGGTGAGTCAGTCCGGCGGCTTAGATTTGGTCTTCCAGGCTCTTGAGAGTAGCCCCACCAACGCGGTGAAAAAGCGCAGCGCGAGTTCCTGCGATGTCGGCGTCAAGCCGGTGAAAGCATGGAGAGCTTCCTGATGCGGGTGCAGGCTCAACGAGCCGTGATGGAGGAGGAGGACCCGACCTTCGCAGTAGGTGACCGGTTCCTTGTGGGCTACATCTTGGACCATGCTGAGCTCACGTTGAAGGACAGAGTCATGGTCCTTGCTGCAGCCCAGAATCAGATGTCCTCCGTTTGTGTCTTTCCTGCCCTGCGCCGCATGGGGCCTTTCTTGCAGGGCACAGTGCCGATTGGGGAGGGAGTCATTGATGCTCCATTGCTTCCTGAGTTGCAGCCAGACCAACCATCATCCAAAACAGCCACCGCCCATGAGGGCGGGCGTGAAGGCCGCCGTCCGTGGCAACCCTACAAGGTGAATGTCGTGGAGGAGGTGAGCGGCTACAGCGGCGGGGAAGATGGCTGCCTTCTCGGCCTCGCAGGCCAAACTTCGGGCTTTGAAGCAGGCCCGTGGTTACTTCCAGAAAACAGAACCATCTGTGCAGCCAGATCGTCGTGAGCGCCTGAGGAAACTCATGCAAGAGAATCCCTGCCGCGGATGCGGCCAGTGTGGACATTGGTCTAAGGACCCTGAGTGTCCTAAGAATGCCAAGAGTTCATCAGCGTCCTTGGTGACCGCCCCAGCACAGTCTTCCGTTCCTTCTCCGGAGCAGCAGGCAGAGCATGCTGCAATGTCCGCAGTCTTAGAACAGATGATGCGGGGCCAACAACAGGCAACGCCCCGAGCATATATGGCTGCGATGACTAGTTGGGAGGGTAGCACTTCGTTTTCGTCTGGGGACTTTGTGACCTTGGTGAACACCAGCAAGAATGGTAGTGGATTTGGGGTGTTTGCGGACCGTGGCCGGGGTGAAGTGGGTGGTTCAGGAGATCGCTCGATGTCGTGCACAAGGTCGGTTTGTGGAGATTCGCAAAACATTGGATTATTTCAGGTTTGGCGATGGGGAGAGGCGACCATCTCATTACAGAGTGTTTTTGGAAGTAGGGTTGGCTCAACATGTTGGATTGTTGGCGATCAACGCCGTTGAATACCCATGTCCTCCTTTACTCTCAAAAGGGGTGTGTTCGGCCTTGGGACTTCAGTTGGATTGCGGGTCAGGCCGGTTTGACCTGACGAATATTGGGGTTCGTGGACAGCATTTTACTACATCACAAGAATCACAAGAAGGACATTTTTTGTTGAGCGTTGATAATTTTCATCCGGCGTGGCCCCAATGGCAACAATTGCTGACAGCTGGCCATATTCCCAAAATCCAACATGAAGAGATCCAGTGTTTTGAGCTGCGTTCTGGAGAGCCAGTTGGACGAGGTGCTCGCCGCGCTCGCCCTCACAGCTCTCACGTAGCAGTTCGAACGACTGTGCGTTCACCGAGCCCTTCACGTCCGTCCCCTTCGATCCATGGCGGCGCAACGGCGGCGTGCAGCGGCGGCGGCGGCAACTCCCCAGATTGTGTCGTTGACCGACGGGGAGGAAGAGTGGGGGTCCGAAGTGGAGCCAGTGGAGGAAGAGCCATCGCTGCACCGGAAGACAGCCCATGGCACCCGCCTGGACGAGAGCATGGAGAAGCAAGCCACGGTCAAGGGCTATGCAACCACAGCCCAGGCCAAGAAGACCAAGGGCTCAGTGGCAGCGGCATCGACTCTGGAGGGCGAGACCGACCAGAAGAACCTCAAGAAGGTGTCAACCAAATCCTTGTCCAAGAAGGAGCAGGTGCTGGCAGTGACGGGACTCAATGCCGAGTTTCCGACCCTGGGGATGACCCTCAGCGGGGACGCAGTCTTCAATATGAGCTGGGTCAAGTGGAAGCAGCTCGTGTGGATGGCGCGTGCTCGGAATGCCCTGGAGGCGGAGGGGCGCCGCTACAAGCGCCACCCCCGCTGGTTGGCCATGATGTTCTCGCGAGAGACGGCCGCTCTTTGGGGACACCTCGGGGGCGCTGTGAAGACGCTGCAGGGGCCTCGCGGCCCGCCGCTGATGAAGTGAGAGTGAGCCAATCCATCACTGCGCCGCCACCGTCACAACATGCATGGAATCGAGGACAAGTGCAGCGGTTGAAACACAGCATCAAACAGGCAAAACATGCAATTACACAGTTGACATTGGTGGCCAAGTGCAGTGAGCAATCTTGTTGGAAGGTATTAGAAAATTTTGGTGGGAGCGCCAACTTGTCACTCATTGCGAAGTCGACAGGGAAGTGGATTGCACTGGAGCCGGTAGATTTGATGTATGGGTCAGATTTGTTGACACCTCAAGAACAAGCATTGGTTCTTTCTCAACTAGATCAGTGGGAGCCCGATTTGGTCTGTTTGGAACCCCCTTGTGGTCCGTGGTCTTCTTTGCAGAGCCTCAATCCTAGGAAGGACTTGTTGGAGTTCAAACGTGCACTTCATATGCCTTTTTGGACCTTTTCAGCTAAAGTATGGAAGAAACAGCATGCAGCAGGTCGTTTGGTGCTTTTGGAACAACCATTGCGGAGTGCCGCTTTATCTCTTGATTGTATGCGCGATCGACCAGCAGTTTTCCGAGCGGTGGTAGATCAGTGTCAGATTGAACTGAAAGGATCCCATGACTTCCAAGTTGTATCGGAAACGCACTGCTTTAGACGTCAACTCAGAGATTTTTGCAGCAGCGCTCATGCATCACGGGCTTTGTTCACATGCACCCCATGAACATGAGGTCATTGAAGGTCAAACTTTTGTAGATGGCAAATGGGTCAATCGTTCCTTGGTGGCCGGCATGTGGACTCCGTGTTTTGCTCGCCACAGTGGCGTGAGCACCTTCGTCACAGATTTTGAGGAGGGTTGCGCCGAATCACCCGTGTTTTTAGAGACCAACTACCAGGCTCTGACTTGCGCTTGTGTGGGTTGCTACAACCTCGGGGCCTCGTGGTGTCCGACCTGTAGGACAGGGTGGTGTGGGGAGTGTCGTGATCGGCATTCGTGTTTTCCTCATGATGAAGTCACTGCCGTGTCCGAACCTTGGGCACATGCAGCGCTCACAGCTGAAGAAGGGGATCGGGCTGAGGCTTGGTCAGAGCATGGGGTGGTGCCAGAAGACATGAAAACCGAATTAGCTGTTCGTCATCTTTTCAAACGCCTCCAACAAGAGGAAGAAGAAAGGAAGGGTGATTTCAGTGGGATTGGGAGTAGGTATGGATACTGCCATTTTGTTGGACCTTCACTGAGGGTGAACAAGGCCATCAGAAATCAGGTGGCCAAACTGCATTCGACCCTGGGCCATCCTTCCAATGAACGGATGGCTCGGATGTTGAAGCTGCAGGGAGCTAAGTCCGACGTGGTGCAAGCGGCTCGAGATCTCCGCTGTGAAGTATGTTCTAGGATACACCCCACAGTCTCGGCCACGAAGTCATCAGCCACAACTCCGGAAAGATTCAACAAACATTGCAGTCTGGACTCATTCTTTGTGCTGGACGCTGATGGTGTACGCTGGAATGTGACTCACGTCGTCGACGGGTTTTGCTCCTTGCAGTACGCTGTTCTCTCCAATCCAAGAATCCCTCAGCACAGACTAGTTGCAGTGTTTTGTTCGATCGCTGGATCCTCGTTCACGGACCTCCAAAAGAGATCTCGGTAGATGGAGGCCCTGAATTCCGAGGCAAGTTTCCTTGCTTGTGCCAGTTGTTTGACATTCACATGCATGTCCATCCCACGTCAGCCAAGTGGAAGGCAGGTCTAGCTGAAAGGCATGGAGCTATTCTCAAGCTGATCTTCTTGCGCATGATCCATGAGCTAGTTCTCAACAAGGAAAGTTCCCTAAGCTATGCTCTGGCTATGGCGGTTCAGGCCAAGAATCGCCTCATGAGGCGGTGTGGAAAATCACCAATTCAAGTAGTTCAAGGCCGTGATCAGGTCGCGCCCTCGTCCTTGTTGGAACAAGTTGATCGAGCTGAGGTGCGCTTTGCTTCCAACAGCCAGATTTTAGAAAATGAAGAGCACCAATCCATGGAGCGTATGCGGCAAGAAGCAGCTGCAGCCTTTCATTGGTTGGATTCACATGAGCGTCTCCGAATGGCTTTGAACAGTCGTAGTAGGCCTCCTCATTTGAAGGCTGATGCGTTAGCTCCTGGAACGGTGGTCTATTTCTTCAAGCAACCAGGCCAGAACAAGAGGCTGCAAGACTTTGCAACTGGCTACCAAGGGCCGGCAGTTGTGGCATGTGCTGATGGGCCGGATCGACTTTGGGTTCGGTACAAGGGCTCTGTTGTTCGGGTTGCTCTGGAGAACGTGCGCCTGGCTACGCCAGAAGAGGAAGTCGGGCCAAGTTTCATCATGGATGCCTTGAGGACTATGGAGGAAGAGCTGACGGGTAACCGACGGCCTCCAGGCTATGAAGAAGAAGGAGAAGAGGCGGAAGCAGTTGAAACTGTTGGCCCCAGTTCAGGTGACCTTCCTTCCGGCGCCCCCAGCGAGACGCAGTTCCACTCAGGCATGACAGGGGCGGACCCGAAGGAAGGAGTCCTGGACACCGCGCCACCGGTCTCAACTGCTCCAGTACCTCAACCTACACCCGAAGTTGTGGCCTTGGCTAAGGAGTCAGCTGACCGTTGTCGAGTTCTAGATGGCTTGCCACGGAAATTCCGAGCTTCTCCTTATGAGCTTCAGCGCCCATCGACAGTGACAGAAAAGATCGAATTCTTTGAACGTGGAGGCGATGAGACCTGGAAATCCATCCTTTCCCAGGTCGATGAGAAGAAACCATTGCCATCGGCACTTCAACGGCTCTCCGCCGAGAAGGATCTTCAGGCAGTCGACAATGCTATCGAACAAGGGTTGCAAGAGCATGTCCGACAACGTGATGGGGGCGGAGAATCCATGTTGAAGACACCTCGACTTGAGAATGACTTAGCCTCTGCGATGCCTGTTGAAGCAGGGGTCAGTTCAGTGGGTCCGTGGGTTGCTGAGGCCAAGATGGCTCTGGAAGCATGGGCTCTGCAGTCTTCGACATCTCTTTCAGAGATTGAGCGCATGAAGGCCATGATTGAAGAGTTCGATGGCCAACAAATGGAGCTTGAGCGGGGTCATCGGGCAGGACCAGAACCTGGACCTCGTGGAGAAATATACTTCAAGGACATGACCCCGACAGAACAAAGGTTGACCGTGCCAGCGCTCATCAAGGCTCTGGACATTCATTTCCAGTATCAAGCTGTAGAGCCAGTCCCCTTGGATACCCCAATAGCCAAGGAAGCCACTTTGCAGAGCAGGTTTGTCATCGTGAACAAAAAGTGGCTCCAACGATTGTTTGGGCCCAAGGGACGGTTGTGTGTGGGGGGTCATCGAGATCCTCAAGCTGGGGAGTATCCCACGTCATCTCCAACAGCTCAACTACTTGGGCATCACATTCTCCTGATAGTCATGGTTGGAAAGAAATGGAGGGGATATGGTGGGGACATCACTGCTGCCTTTTTGCAGGGAGAACCCCTTCCTCGGGACAAGCCGCTTTACATTTGGATGCCCAGAAAGCTGCCAGCAGGTGTTGTGTCGTATCTTGATGACAAGCTGAAAGGATACAGAACTGATCTCGTCAAAGTGGTGAAGGGCGTTTTTGGTTTGAATGAATCCCCTCGCTTGTGGTACTTAGGCCTTCGCAAACACTTGTATGCCTTGGGCTTTCGGGAACTGTCTTTAGCACCATGTGTCTTTGTTCTCCATGTGAAGGGGAAGCTTGAAGCTATGGCCACTGTTCATGTAGATGATGTTCTTCTAGCCGGCAGTGACTTGGCAGAACCTGTCTGGGAAGAACTCAAGACTCGTTTGACTTTCGGCAGCTGGAATTCCATGATCGACGGCTTCAAGTTTTTGGGAAGACAAATTGTGCAGGACGCTTCCACTCTAGAGGTCACCACCAATATGACCGAGTACTGTGCTGACTTAGAAGAGGTGATCATCGACGCTCACCTTCCTGATCAACAACCCTTGACTGAGGCACAAGTGACGGACCTGAGATCTGCTGTCGGTACGCTAAGTTGGGCAGCACGACAAAGTCGTCCCGACGTGTTGTTCTTAGTATCTTGGCTCCAACAAAGTTTTTCAGATCCTCAGGTGAAACACCTTCGGCAAGTGAACACCGTCATTAAAGCTCTCAAGAAGGAGCTTCCCTTGCGGTTTGTTCATTTGGGTTGCCCCTTGGAAGAGGCCATTTTTGTGATTTCCTCGGATGGAGCCTATGGCTCAATGCCCGGAGGACGTTCTCAGCAAGGTTGGTTGGTTGGATTAGCAAACCCTGCCATCAAAGATGGCGGTGCTCGCATGAATCTGATCGAATGGCAAAGCACGTCATGTAAGCGGGTTGTGCGGTCTTCCATGGCCATTGAAGCCTGTGCTGCCTCTTTGGCTTTTGAACATGGAGAGTACATCCGTGCCCTGTTTTGTGAAGTGATGTGTAGCGATTTTGAAGTGAAGCGGTGGGGACATTTTGTTCGCTTGTGGGAACTGATTCTTGTTCTTGATGCCAAAACGGCTTTTGATACTCTTCAGACTGAAAGTCTCCCGCAAGACCGCCGCACGGCTTTAGATTTGTTGGCCATAAAGGAATCATTGTTGAATGAAGCCAATCGGGCTTTGTGTCGTTGGGTTCCTGGTCCACAACAGTTAGCCGATAGTCTTACCAAAGACAAAGGCAATAGACTCCTCCCAGACTTTTTAGAGTCCAACGAATGGTGTCTCCGGGAAGATGCCTCATGGCAGAAACAGAGGGCTCGTCAGAGAGCCACTCAGAAGATCTACAAAGACCGTGTGAAGACGCTTCGCCTTGAGGCAACCCAGGGAGGTACCAGGGTGAGTTGAACTGCAACTCATCCCATTCGTTCGGCACTTCATGATGTTGACCGTACAGCCACCTTACTCTCGAGTGACCGCTCTAGGAAAAGGTCGCATGGGCTCCTTCGTTCCCCCTTGCCACTTTAAGTGAGAATGAACAAAACGTCCCAATTTGGGTTGAATACAAAAACAACACCAAAAACAAATTCAACACTTTGAATATTTCCTGAGGCGCGCTTTCTAAAGTGACACTGCCAACTTGCACGATTTGAACTTTTGAGATAACTTTTGTATAGTCGACAATTTGAGAAGGACAAGCTCCAAGTCTGCCTTCACTGACGTTTAAATACCATGGTCGAGACTAAATCGTTTGCCAACGCTTCTTTTCTGCAACTTGTGCATTTCGATTTTCTAAGCGCCAAACGCACTCAGGGAGCAACTCGTGACAGAACCGCTGGAAGGATTGCCGATCCTGTTTGTGCCCTCCCCTTCCTCAATGCCAATCCAATTAGTAGTAAGGCCAGGAGCCCCTAGTAGCTTCTTGTTCCTAGTAGTAAGGCCAGGAGCCCCAGTAGCGTCCTTGCTTCAGTAGTAAGGCCAGGAGCCCCTAGTAGCGTCCTTGCTCCTAAGTGTGCACAGTTGTATACACTTGTTCATTTCTTCCCCAAACGGATGCCTCTCCGACTAGAGGGACCTCACACTCGTGGCAAGGGAAAGCGCTTTGAGACCCAACCCCATCTTGCTGGCCAGAACAGTCTTTATTCTTGACCCTTTTTGTGCACAAGCTCTTGCTCCACCCATTCCTCCGTGAGAATCTTGTTGAATCGCACAACCTGGCCAAATCCGTCAGATCCATCTTCTAGGCATCAAGCAAACTGCCGGCATTGTTGATTCACCCGACAAAGCATATTAGGTCATTCTTCTTACCGCATCAAGGGTAGTGCTTTCCAGTCCATCCCGCCAGTTGCTACTACTAGCGTGGCACTTGTTACTACTGGCTTCTTGTTACTACTAGTAAGGCACCTGTTACTACTAGCGTGGCACTTGCTACTACTAGCTTCTTGTTACTACACGCTAGTAATTATAAATATCTCACATGAGCTCTAGCAGGCTTGGCCTGGCAGGACGCCAATGCCTATCAAGATTGACATCAACTATGGAACGAACATAAATTTAAGTTTGATGGGTCGGAACCACCCAGTGGTTGAGGCACAGCCAAATCCAGCCAACCACATCAAAAGTGACACTCCGATAGAACGATGATGGATCGATCCAACAAAGGCACCCGGCATACTCCCAAGTGGTTCCAACCTTCACATATCTCTCCTCAAGCTTCTCGATCTTCAACTGCTGCGCCTTTAGCTCTTTGTCCTTGCTACGGCTGGAACGCCACGGCATTGCATGACACGCAGTTATGGTGCGAGAAAATCTTTCAGATCAAAGGAATGGATGAAGCAGGTTCCAGGAAAACTGGGGAGCGTTGTCGTACTCAGCACGGGCACTCAAACAATCACTAGTCAGCAAGTAAAGCTGGCTATATGGTGGTTTCGCCACACAAACAACATTAACATGGTTGTGGAGTTCGCCCTCAGCTAAGAAAACTCTCAAAGATTTATTTATTAACAAAGACTTCGGATGACTTGGGCCCTCCCGCAAGAAAACCATTGCGTAATTAGATTTTGACATCTTTTGATCATGCCCAAAGTGCTAAATGCAAAGCAGGTCTTAGCAGTTATCTTGGATCTTGTCAAAAAAACACAAAGAAAATGAACGCTTTAGTACAACATTGATCAACATTGGTTGCAAAAGCACCTGAATGAAGCTGCTCTTTGTCTTACCGACCGGAGATCCCAATCCGTCTCCTTTCGCCGCAGAAGTGCCACAAGCGTATCCTCAGGCTTGTAATCAGCGTATCCTCGACTACTCGTTTGGTGTGGATCGACTGCAAAGCGAGCGGTGTCCCATCTGTTCCGATCCCATCCGATCCCCAAACGGATGTCTTAAACTGGTTGTGTCCTTCGAAAAGGAGATCGAAAGCGCTTCGATCGCTTTCTATGTTCCCTTTTCGATCTACGGTTCCTTTTAATGACTGTGCTCCTCATCTCAAAAACTAGTCTTTGCTGGTCACTTCTTGTGTGCAGCTCCAGAAACTCGAGGAATATTCTCGACAGCCTGGAGAGCTTGGGAGCACCCAGTCGCGAAAGATTTTCAAACGACTTAGACGCGGAAAAATGCAGCTGGGAGTTGGGAAATGACAGGAAGCATCACCAGGAGAAACTTCTGAGTCGAACCTCAAGCCAGAAAAATAAGGCAGGAGCCGAGAAACACATGGAAGATCGGACGAAAAGGAATGAGGTTATCACGTGTTCTCACTGTGTCACACAACCTAAGAGTGATGGCCTCCCACCTAAGATTAAGTTTCCCTAAATCTAGGAACCAAATGAATAGTGCCAGCGCTTCTTCAAGGAAGCTCCCCCCTAAAGCGGGGGGAGCTTCCTTGAAGAAGCCTGAGCTATCCTGCCTCCATGATAGTCTCTCCCTCACTTAATTAAGTAGGCGCCTACTTAATCAAGTGGGGAGGGGGGAGGCCCACAAAAAAGATGACTTCCGCCGCTTCCGCCTCTGGGAACCTGAGTGGAACCCCCTTTTTTTTCATTCTGCCAAGCCCGCTGGACATGTTTCAACGGAGATCCCGCGCGGGATCCAACGGTAAATCCCCGCTGCAGGGCAGCAGTGAACCGTGAGGCGTGGGCGTGAACTGGTGTGAACGGGACGGCCAGGTGCGCGGGACGGCACGGGGGTGGAGTATGGTTGAGTGCTCCCCACTGAAGGGCTGGGCTGTATATCTCAGGCATTATCCAGATCACACATCAATACTTAGCTTGCCATGTTGCATACCAAATATCCCACCATGGTGCACTCCCAGATACTCCCAGACCAAGACAAGCACCACAAGTCCACTCTCCATAGTCTTTTGTTTGGGAAAGTCCATCTTTTGGCTGGAGACGATTTAGCACTCAGCCGCTAGCCCCTTCAAGTTATTTCAAGTTTGCAGTAGTTTGATTGGTAGCGTTGATGGAGGACCTGGTTAGGCTCACCCACTGTGAGGCGGATGCAGCCGCATGCCATCTTGCTATGCAAGGCTGCTATCAAACCCTGCACGCAGGTGGTTTCAATCGTAGCACCCTGAATTGATTTGACGACAATCAATGAGCTCTGGTAAAAGCGCGACCTTAATATACCTTAACAACAGCTCAACGCGATTTGGCCACTGGGCACGTGTGCAAAGCCGACTGAGCCTGAAGCTCCAAGTCCAAGCCATTTTTCTCCGCCATTTGGGTGACTCAGCCCATGGCTTTGATAAGTCTCGGATTCATGGTTTCCTGGTGATGGTCCGATGGTGGGTGTCGCAAACTTGGGCCACAGTCCCTGTATGGTTCAACTTGAATCCAACGAAAATCAACAAACATGATCAAACAGTATTGGGTTCAATTTCAAGTGCTTTATTGTGACGCTTTGTGGTTTGGATGTGTTGGGCTTCGAAGCCGGGCCAAATGACGCCTGCCACGACTTTCGGGTCGGTCAAGTGAGCTTAGTCGATTGAGCTCTCAAGCTGCGGCCACGAATTGACTCCACACTGAAAGGGCCATAACAACAAAGCATAAATAGAACCAGGTACCATCAATTCTATGACATTAGTTCGGTTAGTTTTAGGATGACATTCAAGCTTCGGGTCGAGCTCTGAGAGTTTGACTACAAATGGACACGTGGACAATACTTCAAATAATGCCAACTCAGAGCTCCTTGTGGTTGACTCGACTTGGGGGAGCGAACGCAACCGACCCAACCGGTCGCAACGCGCGTTGCTCGACCGCGCAACGAGCGCGACGACCATGGCAGAAGGGGCGGACCCATTTGGGGCTCGCCGCGACATGCCCAGCAGAAAGTCTTCCTGAATCAATGAAGTACACGTGGAAATGCGTACCTCATCGTGCCTCTCTGTGTGTGTGAGAGCAAAAGCTGTTGGATGCTGTTGGAACTGCCTGGTATATGAGTGTTGACATGACAGGCTTTCCAGTGCAATCTGTGGGTCGGTTGTGATGAAGCGGTTTTCATCAGGTTCCAATAATTGAATTGATGTTCCATTGGGGGAAAGCGAGGACGAGAAGAATGGAGACCTTCCTAGTCGTCACAGGGAGGCCCACTATGTCATAGGTCAGAATATGAACAAATGGCTTCCCCAAGTCAGTCTCTACTATCTGGCCAGATCTATACATTGACCATGCCTCTTCTGTTAGCAAGAACGCTCTGCCGAACCTGGCATGCTGTTCCAGGATGTTCAAGATGTTGAGCGAGCTGGGATTCAAGAAACGAAGCAAAATAACGTGCACCCCAAAGCCACAACAACTGTCCAATCATCCAATCTAGTTCTTCTTCTGAAACAACCTTGCTGAACCACGAACAAACGTGGAGGGGCCGCGAAGAACTACCACCTCCTGGCTGGGAAGCAGCTGTGGGAATGCGCCCTGGCATAGCTGCCACAGTGGGAGTGCAAAATCTCTTCCAAGCTCGCGTGGCGCAACAAGGCAACACGTGGCTACATAGATCATGGCAACCCAACACTCTTGTTGACATCAAAAAACGACCAAATCCAGATAGTCGGTGTTGGTTTTGACCCACAATGTCTTCAGATGAGCCACGGTCAAAACCTATTCCTAAATCAAAGGACGTCAGGATTTGGTGAGTGTGTTACTTATGGCTTTTCAGGTTGTGTAAGCATGCCGAACATCACCGAAGGGCGGCTTGTTCAGCTTCTGGCTAGACACTGCTCCGTTGAAGGCCACCAAGTAGCTGTAGAGTACCCTGAGACAGAGAAAGCCAGACAGCCCAGGAGCTCGAGCAATCGGCCGATGGACATCACTCGGAGTGTTTAGAGATTTGAGCTGGCCTCATGTCATCCAAGGGCAGATTTGTGTAAACCAAGTGTGCATTGTAGAGCAACGCAGCATGCCGAACACAAGCAAATTGCTCTTGCACCTTGTCCTCAAAGCAGTGAATAGATGCAAATTGAAGCTTTCCAAAGGCAAAGCAAGAGAAGTGGCAAACTAAGCCTAATGAAGTGCCACGTTGCAGGGCATTTGCCGGTCTAAAGGTCAGTGTCAATAGGTCTCTCTCACGTCTGCGAGATGGGGTCCAGAAAGCAGTGAATTGATACGCAGGTGTTGCGTTCCACTGGACCTGAGCGCCCACGGACACATCAAATGTCTGAAACCGTGGACAGTCGGCCACGCTGAAAGTTGTTCAGATGTAACATCTCAATTCCTCTGAAAAGAACTTGCAGTGTTGCTGCTGCCCAAAGCATGTTTGCGTCTGGTAAGTTTGGAACACACACAAAACATCACAAAACCAACACAGCAAACGTTGCCATCAAACCCTTCGTCCCGACCCTAGGACGGGTCGTGGAGGTCGCCTTCCCTCAGGCGTGAGCTGTAGTGGAAGCCCTCCAGTTCTTGGAAGATGCCCAAATCGCTGGCAACCTCGGCCGACTTGGGCGGCTGAGGCGACGATCTCAAGCATCTAATCAAGAGGATAGCAACTAGGATCATAAGCATTAGTGAAATATTGTAAAACAGCAAGCATGCTGGCCTATCGGTTAGGCATCTATCAGGTAGGCAGTCTACACATACGCTATCCAGGTGTTGAAGCGCAAAAGCGGACAAAGGTGTCATTTCCTTAGCCCAATGCCGACATTAAATCAGCTAAGCCCCACAAGGGTGTTCAGGGTGGGCCCCCTACCAAATGTGCAAAAAGACTGGGCAAGTAGGGCAACACTAGTCTTACACTACTCTTGTCGGTTGCTCACATGCCATGGTCAATCTCTTGAAGTAAAGTGCCTTTGGCAACTTTCCGCTGATCAAGTCGAAAACTCTGGGTTCCCCCACCACTGTTTCAAGAAAGGCAGGCACAAAGTCCTGCATTGGTTTCACGTCAGAACAGGCACATCCTCAGTCCTCTATCTGTCCATCCTCTTTTCAATTTCTTGAGACTGTTCTGTTCATTGCTGGAGGTTTTGGTTGGCCACAATCTTCCAAACAGTTACACCAAGCCTCGAGTCTTAGAGCGACTGCGCGTGACAACGAGTGACCCGCAAAATTGGGGCGGAGAAACACCCAACCAAGCCACGTGTTGATATTATCTGTCTTGAGGTTAGGGACTGTTCTGCAGGTCCTTTGAGAATCCGCCGGCCTGCCGGCGTGTTTTGTGGATTGTTTTGGTTAGTATTACTTGTATTGGTCAGTATTGCTTGAGTATTGCCTCTCCGCGCGAGATTTTCGACAGCCTGACGCCCCCCCCCCAGTAGTGGTAGCAATAGTAGGTAGTAGGTGGTACGTAGTAGATAGTAGGTAGTAGGTAGTAGGTAGTAGGTAGTGGGTGGTAGGTAGTAGGTAGTAGGTAGTAGGTCGTAGGTCATAGGTCGTAGGTCGTAGGTAGTAGGTCGTAGGTCGTAGGTAGTAGGTGGTACGTAGTAGGTAGTAGGTAGTAGGTCGCTGGATCAGAATAGACAACCATTGGACTGAGACATGTCGATCGCTGGATCAGAATAGACAACCTCTGATTCGGATTCGTTCCATTTCATTGTAAAACGACTTCGCTTGAAATCCACAGCAACAAACTCTCCCAGCAAAATGTGCAACTCCAATGCGCCCACAAGTCTGATTGAGCAGGGTATTGTTGTTCGATGTCATTCTGGGTCTTTCATTTCAAACGGTTTGGAGAAAAAAACGACAAATCATGCAAGATCTAGAAATTCTTCGGTCGCTTTGAAGCCTTCTGTGTGTGAAAAAGAATATCTGGTGCGTGTCGCAGTCCCTCGAGATGGTCGAAAAAAAGATCTGGAAAGGAAAAAATGCACACGGCCAAGTAGTTTGGAAGAAGAATCGTTTTCAAGGTCATCTTTTGTGGATAGTCTTGGTTCGCATTGCTTGTGTTGGTTTCACTTGGTTCCTCTTAGGTGATTCGACTGAGACATGCCGGTTCGGATCGCTGGATCAGAATAGACAACCTCTGATTCGGATTTGTTCCATTTCATGGTCAAACAACCTTGAAATAAACATCAACACCCAGCCAAATGTGCACCTCCAATGCACCAACAAGTATGATTGAGCAGGGTATTGTATCATTAAGCTGCCTGCCAATGCGGGCTCGAGCTGGTGGCCGGCGGCATGCCGAAGGCTGTAAATAGTCTGGTGCATTGTTCTGACGCAAAATGCTGCAATATGTGGTACTACATACTCAAGGGACTCTTCTCTAGGACTCTAGATTGTCAATTGACCTAGTATGACATTACATGACATTACCCATGGCCTCAAAAGGGCAATAGCGAATAGCGGCACTGGCTGGATCTCCACTGGTGTGGCCAGAGTTGTGTGCCGATTGCGATGGTCCTCGAGCAAATCGAAGAGTTTGTGCATGGACTGCGCCTGTTGGAGGAGCACTTGCGGCAAGGGCACGGCCAAAATGCCAAATAATTGCAAGTTGATGGCTGGATTTGCAGGCTGGCCTTGATGAACGATTGGACTTCGCCATGCCTGATCCAACGGAGACACATTCAAAAGACTCCTTGTTTTCAACATCAAAGTCCTGTATTCAAGTTTCTCTTCATTTTAAGGGAAAAACAAGGAACACTGGTTGGGCTTATGGGTGGATGTTGGTTGTTGACGTAGCCGTCCTCAGGTTCGCGGTCATGGACACGGCATGCCACGGCCATACTGCCTGCCTTCTTTAGTTAGTATGAACTTTTGTTCGTTGGCAAATCAAGTTGCCAAGGATTGGTTGGCCAACTTCTTTAGGGACTTCTAGTTTTAGAAAATTATTTGATTGGAGAGAGCCTGTTTTGAAGATTAAAAACAAAGTCAAACAAGTCAAAGTCAAAAAAGTCAAATTAGAAAGTATCAGCAAGTCAAACAAGTCAATTGGTCCAGATCCGACTTTGTTTTAGATGTGTTTTTCTAATTTTGTTATTTTTACTTGTTGTTTGCTTTCTATTGCTATTAGTTGACATCTCTTTGTATTTTTCGAGTTGGTTTCTAATCATTTTTGTTTGGTGTGTGTTTTTCCGTTTAAATGACTTTGATTGACCTTGTTGTTCTTTTTCGAGTTGTTTTCTCTTTTTGTATGTTCTCTTTTTTGACTTTTTTCGACATCTTTTTTCGATATGTTTTTGCCTTTCCCATTTGACTTCTTTTTTGCTGTTTTGTTTCTCGACTTGTTTAAATCAAGGATCCTGGCCTTACCATATGAAAGAATCTAATATTCTAGTTCTAGTTCAACTCTTTTCCATGCCCTTCCAGATTCGTGAACGTGTTGGGCTTGGGGCCTGATGAAATCACACATGCTCTAAGGTCCCGGCAGTAAGCGGAAAACATTGTAGCAGTTGCGAAGGACTGCCTGAGGAGAACTTACATGAAAGCCAGAGTGATTCTTGGGCTGCTTGCCTTGCTTGGGTCTGTTTTGCCCAGGACCAAGGGAGCATCTCTAAATGAGAATTCCCCGCAAGAAAGAGTAGAAGAGCAACTGACCCTGGGCGATTTGGTGTGTCACTGCAGTACTGTTCCATTTTGGCGCAGGCAGGCAGCCTGTGCTGCGGCAGTCGAAGTGAGACTTCCTTTCAAAGGAGCCACACAGGAGGTCATGATAGAAATTCCCTACAGAAGAGAATGCATGCTTTGGTAGAGGTGCGCAGCCCACAGCAAAATCCATGATGAACAACGCCTCGCTTGCTTCACCAATACATGAAAGATTTCTTGAGATCCAAGCCATTCAAGCAACAATGACACTGAATGCTCTTGAACCCAGACCTCTTGTTGACCTCCTGTTTGGATCGCTTTGACTGCCTAGGCCTAGATCTACAATTAGCTTCTGGAGCTGAGCTTCATCGATTCAAGAGATGGACGCCGTGAAATGCCATACAAACGCCAATTCTGCACTGCACACTGTATATCGTGCTTATATTATACATTGTGAATACATGTACATATACATATATATAGTATAACTACACCGGAAGAACATACTGTATGTGCCATTTGGATCCCTTTGGCGTGTTTTTAGCCTGTACAGATTGTGCACTCATCTCGGGGGATCATTCTTCGCGCCACCAATTTCTGTGCCTAAGACTGAAGAGGAGGATCAGGTCTCCTGGTTCCAATTGGTCCTGAGCGACCAGCAACGTTTGTTGCACGTTTGAGTTTGATTTTCTGCAACAGAGGCGCTCATCACTACGTCACTACGTCCAGTGGTTAGCAGGGCTCCCAATACTTGGGTACATCACCAATGTAGACATGTTCCCGCCATCTTCACCAACCTGGGTGCCCTGCGTGAAAAACTTGCTCAGCAGGCGACCAGGCTATCGTGGATGCTGAAAGCGCTGGGAAAGTGCCAGCGAAGAACGCTTGGATACCCTTGGTTTGTTTGTCACATGTCACCACCTGCCCTCCAAGCCTGCCACTGCCCTATTCAGCCGTGTTGCCCTCCATTTTGGGAGCTGGGTTGCCCTGCAAAAACCCAAAGCGCGGAAAGGAATTGGCTTTAAACAAACACATGACAATGCTTGAGATCATTGACCTGTGTGAGACAGGTGCTTTGCCAGTCATGTGTCCTGTGGGGCCCGAGCATTCCAGTGCAAGTGGTGCGACACATTGATGTGTCTTGCTCATAGTTAGTCATGTGTCTTGTGTGGCCCGAGAATACTCCATCAAATGAAGATTGGCAGGGTAGATGTCACTGATGGAGGCACATACAGCTCTTGACTCTTGTGCTTTTCGGTAGAGTCAGCGCTCTATGTCACGTGTGAACTGCTGAAGCTGTACTGCTGGTTTCAGATCAAGGATTGTGTTGTCAATGTGTGCATGTGTGCCTGGATTTTCAGCTGATAAAAATACCCGCCCCTGCACATAAAGAAGACACCGCAAAATCGCAAACTACTACCAGCTGGACTCTGAAACCGACGACAGCTCTTAACCACATGGCGACGGGAAGCGCACCTTGCGTCTCTGTCTTGCAAAAACTATACCTTTCCCGCTGGCTTTGCCCTTGACTTTGTGCCCGGTCAGCGGCATGGAGTCCTCAGCTTCATGGGTACTCTCCAGATCGTTGAGGTTCCTTCACCCAGTCTTCAATGCCAAAGAGCCCCTTTGACCATCAGAACATGTTTTTGTGCCTGCTCATTCGCTTCTTCTGCTGCATGTCTTTTCCTATCCCAAAAAGGGTGTCCAATTTAGTTCTACATGGTTCTACCAGTAGGTCTCTACTTGTCGGTGAAGCGTGAGTCAATTCCCATACTCCCATGATTCATTTGGCAACTCAGGATGTTCATTTACCATCATTTCCGTGGATATCCTGATGGACATCTGATGTTACACCAAGCCGACTTGGGCAGCCAGGCCGGGGCTTCAGCGGCCTTCAGTGCGGTGTCATCCTCAAGTGGCAGCGTTCGCTCGGCGCACGTTGCGACGCTTCATGCTGGTTCTGACTTTGGGGCCCCAATTGAAGCACTGATATGGACCCTCTTATGGCCGACCTAATACAACATCATCCATGTGCCCTTTGTTACTAGTAGCGGCGTTGCCCCTAGTAGTACGGCCAGGAGCCCCGTTCGTAGCGTTCTTGTTCCGTTCGTAGCGATGCCCTTTTTGTTACGTTCGTATGCGTCCTGGCTTGTATATATATAATATGATATACACATCCATGTCTGACATCCTCGCAAACTCCCTGAAACACCACATGTGCATCCCGACTTCGATCTGCTTTTGACCGACCGAGCCCAGAGACGCGGGCGGCGCGTTGCGCCTCCGACTCCAAAGAGCCGTCGCTCGCCAGGTCTCAGGACGGTGATGGTTGATTCACCGGTGAGTGTCCGGAGATCCATCGAATCACCAGGTGAGTTAGGAATCCAAACGATGGAAAACACGTTTTATAAACTGTTTGAAGCTGAAGAACAATCCAGTCTGCAAGTTGATCCGCTGATCCGGATCGACACACTCAACGCAGAATCGACGAATCAACGAGATCTAACGCAGAATCACTTGGGATCGGCATATCAACGTGAAAAAAGGTGGCCAACTCAAACTTGCCCAAAAGCACTCGCCGAACAAGTTCCTTTTCCTTTAAAGCAGCGGAAGGTGATCGGAGCAGGTCTTGGGCATCCGGACGGTAGTTTTGACCATCATACATGCTGACTTGCCAGCAAAGTCTCAGCTGGGCTGGAAACCTTGATGGATCGAACGGTCGTATGGGAAGTCAAAACCGCTGAGACCAAAACCGCTTTCCGTATGCGCAGCGGTTTGAGCTTACGCGGCTGGGTTTGTGGTAGAAAGGGCTTACGCCGGGCTTGCGCCACAGCAATGCACTCAAACTTCTACACCCCAAGAGAAAAGCTTAGGCGACGTTTGAAAGACCATCCAGGGTGTCGATGATTCGGCTGCGCTGCTTCACTTGCAGTTGTGAAAAAGGAAGCTGTTTGGTGCCATGAGTGGGCAACTGATTAGAAATCGAAGTTGTCTTTACGCGGTGCATACGCGGACCTTACGCCAAAAAACAATCCATTGTCAGTGCTCTGGGGGTGGTGTGAACTTAAAAGTCCTTACAACCAATCTACTTCAACACTTGCCTGTAGTCGTGAAGTGAACGTCAACACGGCACCGCTTCGGAAAGAAGTGCCCGCAAGGTATATCTAAGAACAAATAATAAAGAACAACAAAATCCTTACGCAACTTGTTATGTTGAAAAAAACCTTATGCAACCTTACGCGCAGCGGACTTTTGCTTACGTCAACCCTCCTTATGACCAAGCTCTTAACAAAAAATAACAAAAATGTAAAGAGAGGTTTACGGCGTGGCTCATCTGACCTGTGTGCAGGTAAGATGCACACATCTGTGGAGTATGCATTGGAACATACTGCCCCTCTGGCTCAGGAGGATCTGTCCTATGTTATATTATGTACAATCATGGGGACTTGATGTCCAACATTCCGATATATTATAGCTTATTGGTGTTTGGCATTTGGTCAACCTTCGTATTCTTCAGGGTTTATCTTCTTTTGCTATAAAACATCATGTTTCTTGCTTGCAAGTGTTGCGAAGTGGATCGAACATGACAGTTTGCGAATTCCTTTTGGTCCAAGTCCAACATATTTAGTAACAAGCAAGCACAAGCAAGTGCACGTCAGTGGCTCTGGGTTTGTTTGCCGTCCGCCCAAAGTGAACCGCCAAACAACGAACAAAACAAACAAACTGACCAAGTCCCCGTCGCCGTCTTATTCCACCCCTGTCAAGTGCAACACTCGCCGCTGTCAAGAGATTCAAGTCCCGCGGATTCAAGTCGTCCAAGGCACCCAACTTGGTCCCGCATGATTTTCTGTTCGGTCCGCACTAACAATTCACCCGTGAGCTTCACAGCGTTGGTGAAGTTGACCCTTGGAGAAAAGAGAGGCTGGGTCATGCTGGGTATTGCTGAAAAATCTTCTCACAAATATCGAGTTAATACACATTGAAAAGATCATGAGCAAAAATCGGATCTTGGCAAACACCTCGGATGTTCCGTAAGGATGCCCATAGCAATGCGTTTTTGAGCGTTCCACACCCTGCCCACGCCGCAGAAAAATGCTCTGTAAAACAAAATCTGACCTTGTCCTAATTTTGTAAGACATGTCAGGAAAGAAAGGGTCCGAGATAGTGTGAGGTTCAACCCCAGCGGGATACCCTGTGTCAAAGCATGCCAAAGGCATGGTGAAACAACCGTTCACCCGCGCTGATACGGGATACCCGAGCACCGTGGGTTTCGACACCCGACGTGGGTTTCCCACCGCCAAAACGAATCCGGGAGCTTCCCCAAAGGCTCGCTTTTGACCATAATAGGCAAAGCATTAAGTTACACCAACTTGTGGTTTCATGCTTTACCCTATGGAACTCCGCCCACCACAACATAAACACATCACAACCTTGATGACCGTGTGTCACTCAACCGTTCGACTTGTTCGTCTCAGCTGCCAGCAGATGTTCCGAGTTCTTTGTTTGAAAACCTCCAGGCCTCCAGGTTCCCTGAAAAAAAAACCACAGGCCTGTTTGTTCTTTGTTTGAAAAAACCTACCTTTTGAATGGTTTAGCTGAAAGGATTGACTTGTGAATCAAACTTCTGTGGATTTGCACCAGTTGTGCGGCGACAGTACTGGGGCCGGGTGATTTGCGTAATCCTTCACCACAAAGGAAGGAACAACAAAACCGTGGGAGCGGTCGGTACTGACTACTCCCAGCCCGCTGCCCCAAGGGTGTGTGGCTGCGGACCTTCGGCAAAAAGGCCTTTCGATGTGAAATGGTCCGTCGACCTCTCACTTCCGGCTTGTGGTCGACCCTTTGACCAACATATTATGCCACAAAAATACCAACTAGGAGCAAGAACGCTTTTAGGGGCTCCTGGCATCGCTACTAGGAACACGGCCTTACTACTAGATAGTACTAGTAGCGAGAAGCTACTAGGAGCAGAATCAGCAGTAGCTAATGAATTCGGTCTCCCGGAAGGATCCAGAACTCCTGATACAGAACATCGATAATCCCGTGAATGCAGGTTTGGTCTGAAAACGGAAACCGCTCCAACCGAGCACCAAGACATGGAGGCGTGCACTCTCCTGACTCTCCCCCAGTTGTTCTCAACACCTAGACTCACCAACCTGAACAATGGATAACGGTGAGTCAGAGCCAAAGCAATGCCTGCACTCACCATTTACAGTTGAATCAAAGCCCCCAATGCCCTCCCATCCACATCCGTCTCAATTCAGCCTTGCGTCTGGCTGTCTTGAGGTGCTGAGACGGTCACCATGAGGTTTGTGGGAGCTTCTGTGCCCGTTCCACTTTCCTCAAAAGAATGCGCATCCGATGTTCATTGCACTTTTTATCTAGCACGAAGCTCTACGTATGACTTGTATGACCTAAAACAACTCAAACACAAAAAGACTTGACAGCTCAGGGGCCGTCTCCAAGTCGTTCACAGCGACAGTTTTAAACTGGGGCGAACACAAACACCGACGCCGGCGGCGCAGTGAAGCCCGGCAACACCCCGGTACGCATGGGCATTTGCAGTTGTGCGGTGTCTTGGGACAAATTTGTGAGGTGAAAGGTGAAGCATCCCCAAGAAAGCAATCTGCCATCAGGCATCGTTTGCCTGTAGTGGTGATGACTTGTCATTGCGTCATTGCTCTTTTTATGTTTTTTCATCATAGAATCATACATGTGCTGCCGTTGTGCTCTGTATATAGATGTATATAGTCACTGCTGCTGTCGCTTTGGATTGCTATTACTGTGGCTAGTATCATCGTGGCTTCTCAATACATCTTGCATGGTTGTTGCTTCGCATTGCCTTTACCATTGTGGCTTGTCATTGATGATGTCACTGTGGCTTGCGACTGCTCTTGTCTTTGTATCTTATCATTGGTGTTGTCATTGTGTCTGTTGTTTCTCGTTCTCATAGCTTGTAACGATTGCTGTCAGTGCAGCTTGTCATCTATGTGATCTATGTGACATGGTTTTTTGGCCTACATGTTAGCGCGAAGGTCAAGGACGCGACAAACACCGTCTAAGATCGACTTCAAAATAACTGACCCCCTTATCCTCTCAGGTGGGCAACAATTGGCACAAGGTCATCCGCGGCTCTGCCGAGGCTCCAAATGGCCACTACCTCGACCTCGCACGCGTATTTTCGCCCCCGTCTTGTCGAAGATGTCCCTGCCAGGGGCTCCGAACTTGACTCATGGTAGGCATCAATTGAAGCCTTTAGAATATATAGTTCAGTCATATAGAACTGTTCATCCCAAGTCTTGCTGCCAAAGTCTTCCCAACAATCAACAATCTCTGTATACAAGGAACGTGCAAAAAGCGCGGAAAAGGAAGGTCTTGAGCAACCTCCAAGCCTTTGAGGTCTTCGCACTCTTGGAGAAACCGCAGCCCGCCCAGCAAACCATCAATATAGACTCTTGATTAAGAAACTCCCCATATGAAGAGGCCTTACAACCCGCCACAACACCTGTCAAGGGAGAGAGTGGGGCGTGTCGTGGATCGTCCGCAAGTCCGTGCATCCAAATGGGGGGAGTCTATTATATAACGGACTCCTCCCCCTGCGCGGACCAGACACGTGGTTTCCGACCGGTCTCCGAAGTTTGAGAGCAACTGGGTGACCAGGCCTTGTGTGCTCGCCGTGCCGTCCAATGATCGCGCTGCAAACCTTGACGATCCAGGTCGCGCGATTTTACGAGTATTCCACTTGCACCGTTTTGCTTCGCTCCCCCCGTTTTGCATCCATTTTGGTAGCTTGGATCATGAGGCGAAAGGAGGTTCCCAGTCAGAAGAGGTCCCCTATGGACTCATTGCGGTGACGTGGTGGCCTGTTCTTCAGACGTTGATTCACGGACCCAGCATACACCGAATCATAAAGGATCTTAAAGGCACAAAGGGGGGTTGAAGCATCGAACCCGCATCAGCCAGTGACAAGCAGCGCTGGCAAACCACCTCTTCCTGGTGAAAACCTGGTTTTCACCACACGAACCCCACGAAAAGCATCGAAACACACCCCTCCCATCGAATCAATTCCCATCGGACGCGTCTCATGTTTTCCCATCGAGTCCAGCTCTTCGCCCAGAGACTTTGAATTGCAAATATGCCTTCTCGAATGAAAGGGGTGACGAGAGAAGAACGGGGGCAAACTCGAAACACCACTGAAAACCGTGGGTTTGTAATCTTTGTCTTTGGCTCTAACCAACTATGGTGTTGGAAAAGGAATGATGATGATGATGATGATGATGATGGTTCCAAATGGTTTCTGTTCTCATAGATCAACCATTGATGATGATATTAAAACAAACGTTTAACACCCTATAGTGGTGTCCGAGTCATATAGAGTCATCATCTGACGGCAAACGAGTTTCAAACGAGAGGAGAGGAGTCTCCTCTCTGGCGACGAGGGAGCTGAAAAAAACCACCAACATCCACCAACCATTTCTCAAATGGTTGCAGCCTTTCAGCTATGGGTTTTGGGTCAAATGCATGCTCCACCAAGACATGTGAACCTCATCTCTGCGGTCGGGGGTGTGTCGAACCACATCTCCATCTTCCACCGGCAAGGCGCGAAAATCAACGCGCGCGCTTTGATCCGCTGTGTCTGGGCCTCATCAAGGTGGAAAGTGCACCAATAGCGAGATCCAGGGCCCCTTCTGGATCGCGTGGGGCGTTCCAAAGAAGGCTCAGAAAAAGGCTGCTCTTGGGAGAGGACACTGTCCGCCGCAGTGTCCTGGGTGTTTTGGCAAAAAGAAGAGGTTGTCTTTCCTTTTTGGGTTCTGGCTGAAGAGATGAGCAATCTGAAGAACATAAATTATTGTTATATATTGTGAATTTTTCCTGAACAATCAAAGGGCTGCGGTCAGGTCAAATGTACAAACTATACTGTACAGCGTTACCTATGGTCTGTACTGAAACTGACACTTCTTCTCGGTAGTATGAGCGTTCATCAGCTATTTTAGGTCACTCTGCCACCATCATAGTTCTGTTCAACTGGTTTTCTCTAAGGAACGGGGTTCCTTGAGGCTCTCGAGTTCACTTCTTCTACTGGACTCCTTCAGCACTGATTGCATGCTTGAGGGAATTGCCCTCGATATGCAAGTAGTTCGTGTTGTCTCTTCAATCTCTCGATTTTGCCTTCAAGTCTGCCACGCGTCACGTAGTACTTGTCTTTGTTCTTCGTCGTACTCCATGCTATTCGCGTATTCTGAGTTTCCACTTTCGAATGATGTTGACCCTGGCCCATCTGAAGGAACTCCTCCATGAGCTGCTGCTGTCTCGAGTAGTAGTTCATGTCCACTATAGATCGCCCTTTTGTATACCTCAAACGCTCTAGGCTCCTTCTCGCTATTGTATTAGAGATCATATCATATCCTGGTCTCTGCCACGATGTTGGCTCTTCATCTTCTAAAAAGTCTCCATTGAGAGACAATCCATTGTAAGATTTGTCTAACTGGTGTTCATGCTCATAATTATATGTTCAATCTCCATCATCCTGCGCTCGCATTTTTTTAATTCACCTTGTTGCAAAGGAAATCTCTGAGTGCTACAAAGCGACCTTCAAAGTATCTCTCGAGTTTCCACATTGCAAAGGCCATTGCTGCAAAACCAATGATAATTATCATGATGATTGCGACTTTCTAGCTTCTACTGGAGTCTTCCACTTCCAACTTGCAATTCTGACAATCATCTTGGCAATCTTGTTGATCTTACCTACAAAGTTCTTTTTCTCTCCACGCACCTTTCTCTCAAGCTCACCAACTCTTGCTTGCTCTTCACTGTGCCAACAACCAATGAGGTTCGTCAGGAATCTGATTCTCTGGCCTCCAAGTGGTTTGGTATTGATGTCTGCCATGTTGCTGTCTGTTGGCACTTGTACCATATTGAAGTCTTTTCTGTAACGAACCTACAGCAACTTTCCATCTAAATGTCTCACGTTTCCAACCCATCTCTTCATCGCAAGTTGCCGCGCGCTCGAAGAATCTGTGAAGATGTAATGGTCCACCTTGTCCCCAGCGCAAACTCAAGAACTGAACGAATGTGGATACAATCTGATGCTGAGGAAACTATTGCGCGCAACTCTGCTTCACAGGAAGATAAGCCAATGATCTTCTGTGTTCTGCTGCTGTTGAACAATGGACAACTGCTCAATGCATGGAATCCTCCCGACGTTGACTTTCTATGGCTCTTTTTCCGCTCCAATCTAAATCTGAAAATGTCTCTAGGCACCAATAGTGTTCCCCCTTTCTTTACATAGCCTCCTCCTGCCTGTGGAAATTCAACTACTAGACAAAAGTCCATCGTCTTCTTCAAGTATCCTAGGAATTTCTTCAAGTGGTGAAATGTCATAGTTGTTGGGTTTGACATTCTTGAAGCCAATTAGTTGACAGCAAATGCCACATCATACCTCTCTTGACAAAGGGATAGATACCTGAACCAACAATGCATCTGAATAGGCTGACTTTCTCTTGATCACCCAAGGTTGCTGACTTGTCTCCAATCTGGATTGAAATGTCTGATGGTAGTTGTTGACGTTTGATCTTCCCAATCTGCTCCTCGTATGCCTTCAGCCTCTGCTGGATGTAGTTACCTGGTTGGATCCATAGTCCATCTTTCTCTTGTTTGTACTTTCTCCTCAGGAAGTTGAACCCATCAAGCTTCAATCTTCCCAATCTTTGGAAGAACTTAATATGATACTCTTCTCATTTCTTCCTAGGCATGGGCACTCAGCAGTGAACTTGTAATTGAGGTACCCTGTGAAAATGCAAAAGTTCTTCTCCTCTCAATTCACTTTCAAAGGTTTCACATGTGGAACTTGCAAGAACGCGTCTTTCACATCAAGACATCCTGCATCATCTGGGACAATGCCCCTTCTCCCTCTCTTTGTAAGAATACTGTGGGTAGAAGCTTCAGTACATGACCTGAAGTCGCTGGTGAGAAAATGTCCTTTCCTTCAAGAGCATCTTCTCTTGCGACTGTTGCAACTAGTCTTGGTCTTCTTGTCCACCTCTTGCCTGTTGTTCCGTCTCCATGGTGATAAGGTTCTTTCTCAAAATGTACACATTGCGCGTTGTGAGGTAACTGATACCTTTTGCGCTACCTTCTGGTTTCTCTAGCGCTTGCATCTTCTGAAGTCTCCTCTCTTCAACTTCATCAGCTACCCGGTCTAACCATTCTTCTAGATCTTCTTCTGGTTCATGTTCTCCATCACGCGCCACAAGCATTCAGGTCCATTCACTTCATCTTCTTCTTCTTCTTCTCCTTCCTCATCTCCTTCTTCTTCCCAGTCTTCGTCAACTTCTTCTGCAACTGGGGATAACTCCTCATCTACACGATGGAGATCTCCTGCAACTTTCACCAAGTTGATCTTGGCCTTCTTGCTTGAATCTTCTGATGGCTTGAGTTTCTTCGCAGGACTTTCTTCTTCAAGCAACTCAAATGCTTCCCTTGGCCTTGAAGGCGCTGATGGTGATCTCAATGAAGATAGTATAGGAGCAACTGGGTTGGGTTGTCCTGCTGGCAATGTCCGCCTTCACCTTTTCAAGTGTTTTTCATCTGCAAAAGGAACTTGCTGCTCCTTACGTGGAGTCTCTTCTCCGCTTGGCATTTTACCTCCATCTCTTTTCTTTGCTTCGCCCGGAATTTCCAGTGAGGCTGGAACCGGTATTGGTTCTGGGAATAGTGCCTCTTCTTTCCCTGAGTCACTTCGTCCTTCAAGAGCTTTTGCCGTAACTGCTTCTGCATCTTCATCTTTGAATTTCAACGTCGCACGCTCTCGCGGAATTTCTGTCTGTGCTGCTGGCAATGCTTCTGCCTCCAAAGTTTGTCTGGTAGTACTCTCATGAATAGGCTTTGAAGCTTTTGTAGATTGGCAAGTATCTGGGCCAATCTTGATCTGTTCTTCTGATGCATTTGCTTAGCGCTGCCTGCGCACCATCTGTCAAGACATATGTAACTTGTCTTTCCACATTCCCCTCCCAAGAACAAACATAGCATGAACTGGTTCACCATACTCAGCGACGTAAAAGTTCTGTGCAACTCTTTCCATAGACGACCTCATATGGAGTGGCACCTTTGCCTGGTTGAAGTCGATTCAGCGCCCAACTGGCATGTCTTGCTGCCCAAGTCCAAAGTGCATGATCTGATCTTATCTTGACGCCAAGCCTTGACTGCTAGCCTTCAAGGAAACTTCTGACGGAAATGAATGATCTCCCAGCTTTGAAGTGTTCAATCTTGTAGTAAGTCCTGGACTGTGTCGAGCATTGAATTGATCAGCATCTTTAGGATCTGCCTTGTTGTGGGTTCACTGTCGCTCCTGTAGGTGATTGCTGAATACCCCGGATACCCCAACAATTGACTGAAATTTATGCGATGAGACGAAAATGGTTCTTGCCTCCTAATGGCCCAATGGATGTATCCAGTCTGGCTGTCAATTGCAACTAAACAACATACTGCCCTTGCTGACTTTGTTTCTGAATCTCTGGCTCTTGTGTAGCGAAAGTCAGAGCTCACTTCAGGGATACTTTCTCTCTGTACTCCACCTATCTCCATCTGTTCTCTCATGGAGATCTGGATGCGCTCAATGCTCAATGCACTCCTTGCGCCAATTGGCATATGGTAGATGCGTCAATCTGTGTCTCGCCTGAGTGGCTTCATCTGGCATCGTTGCAACATTTTGTCCTCGTGCGTCTCTTGTCTCCTGAGCTTTTGCTTCACTCAGAGTCCCAACTTCTTGTTGTGATTGAGGATCTTCGTGTAGACTCGACCTTCCACTTAGAGCCGCTACCTGAGATGCCGGGAAATGAGTTAGTCAACTCTACTCCATTCACCAAGACTTTGTCTACATCCATTGGGCTCAATTGCAGCTCACATTCGAGGTCTTCTTCTCTCTCGTCTTCATCTTTTTTGTCTTCTACCTCCTTCCCCGGTGGAGTAGGGGTAATCTACTTCTGTCTTTCTCTCATCTCTGTTCTCAAGATTCTTGTATCCTGGTGCAAAGAATCCCATATCTTCTGGTGGTGCTGGTTCATAGCTGAAGATTGTGACTGAAGGAATGACTGTGTTATCATCAAAGATTTGCTCATCAAGTTCCTCCTTTTTCGTCATGCTTTCGCAATATTCAGGCATAAGCCATCGACCTCTTCTTTTCACCAAAGCGGTTGTCATCAGCTCTGGTGAATCTTCCATTTCTGGCGTGAATGTGGGATCAACAAACCTTGAACCCAATAAGCTTCCAACTAGCAAGCCACGCTCATTGAACTTCCAACCTGCTGCTTTCTCCACTTTCTCCAAAACTTCAGGTACTTGCACCTCCAAGCAGCTTTCATCTTCGTCTTGACTGACTCTAATCCGGCCTTGCGCTCTCAAAAAGTGGTTTTGTAGGTTGAGTGGCACCATTCTCCGCAAGCTTTGCTCTCGACCATTGATACCCCTGCCATGCTCCGTCAGTCTTCCATTGCAAAGTATGGGCTGACTTACCTTTTAACATTCTCTTTGAGAAGAACTTCACGAAGATTTTAACACTTTTCGCACGCCCGGTGGGGATACGATTCCCATGGGACTTGTAGCCTGGTCATCGAATTGAATTCTAGCTCTCCTTCCCCAGGATCCTCAAAGGGCACAAAGCTACATCTGCTCCACTGTAAATAATGACTGGCCGTATCATCTCTTTCTTTTCCACAAGTCTCCTCACCTTCACCTCCTCATCCTCAATTTCAATCACTTCATAATCTTCTTTTTTTGGCTCATCATCATCATCATCATCATCACCGTCGTCATCATCATCGCCTCCAATGTAGAAGTGAATCGCTCGAATTCCATGACCTTCTGCGTCATCATGCCTCTCTTGTGGGTCAAAAATGATTAGCTCACTGTTCCCAATCCTTCTGACCACTAACTCCGACTCACGTTGGCTTGTTGTTGACCACCTGTATGAGTAGTCACTGATGCTCCTCTGGAGATGAACGGGCTGTATCACTTGCAATGTCGAATATTGTTTCCCCAACAGTCTCGAGCAAGATGTCCTGACTTCCCACATGTGTAACATGTTGCCATACCTTTTCCTTTTTGGTCTTTGCCTTTACCTTTGCCCTTGTGATCACCTTCTTGTCCTTTCAGTTCTCCCTTTCCTGTCTTTCCTTTGCCTTTGGCATCCTTACCTGTGCCCTTCTGACGGTCATTCTTGCCCTTCTTGCCTTTTCCTTTGGCATCTTAAACTTGATCAATGTTCACAGGCATGGGTCCTTGATAGTCTGTACTACTACTTGCCACCATTGAAGTAGCCCACTTCTGCTGCGAAGGATCCCATTGCAACACTTGTTCCCTCAAAGTTGAGTATTGAACATTGTCGCCAATTGTCAAATTCAAGTCGCATTTGAGCTGTCCACCTCAACATCTCAAAAGAGTAGCAGATTTCAGCCCTTCTTGAATCGCCGTTCCTGATTTGACCGTCTCATCAAATACTTCTTCCAGCTTGAGAAGTTGAAATTGTAGGGCCTGTTCATCGAGAATGCTGGCCATGCGGTGGCTGCTCCCAAAAGCGCTAATCCTCTAGCCTCTGAAGTAAGTTTCAAAGCTCTGTTCAAAACTCCTCCAGCCATTGGAGTCCTCCACAGCTTTAACCAATTGCAGCGCTCTGCGCCTCATCAACGAAGCTAGCAATCCATAGAGCTTGATGCGTCTGGTTTTCTCTTCAGTTGCCAAGTCCACGTCAAAGTTCTCGTTGGGCTTGTCATCTTTCTCAGATCTAGTTGAAATCTTTCATGCAAGCCTCATCAGCTGAACTCAAACATTTCAATTTCTCAAGTGGGCTTTGTCAGCTTTGTGATCAGTTTTGACCAATCAGTTGTTGTGGACTTCTTTTCTTCAACTGCTTTCTTCACTGCCTCAGCTGCTGATGCTGTTGCTTGCCTGCTTCTGGCTACTATTTGAAGGATTTCTCTGATCTCCTCCATAGTTACCTCACAATAATGTCCCTCTGACACAATGCACGGGGTACACAACAGTTTCTCACCAGTTCAGCAGTTTGGGTCCCAGGCCCAAATTTATGGATCGAAATTGCTCCCGGGATCCCAGTGACCTAGGGGCTTTTCTCTGGAGTTCAATAGGGGTTGCTCCTATCCTTGCTCCGCTACTGTACCATGCGAACTTTTTCTGAACAATCGAAGGGCTGCGGTCAGGTCAAATGTACAAGCTATACTGTACAGCGGTACCTATGGTCTGCATTGAAAACTCAATTCATCCCAAGAACACGGTCAGTGCGGGAACGAAAAGAACCAAAGCCGGAACCCTGAGCAGGCGTTGGAAAAAAGAGCCGGACTTGTCGCCTGGAACCTAAATGGGTGTTGCATGGTGTTGCGTCGCTCTGAGCCGGTCTTTCTGCGTAAGTGTTCAAATGTTTTACTTGTTACTATAGTTACGATAGGTTACTTGTCACTAGTAGCGATGCACTGGTTACTAGTAGCAAGAATGGCTATACTGTAGCTGGACTGCTGGCAGTTCGCAAGAACTTGGTAAACCGAGCAGCAACGATCACTGGAGCATCGATGACTGGAGCAGCGACCACTGGAGCATCTGCGACTTGATGGTGAAGTGCGGTGCCCGCCGTGCCATCCTCCTCTCTCCAGTTCATGAAAAGCGGGATCCAGGGCCAAAAGCAACTGAAAGTCTAACATGTTTGTTGAAACATGTGAAACCGAGTGCGCGGTTGTGGGCATCTAGCTGTGCAAACAAAGGGAGGCGCGGCTTATTCCTCACTTACTCCTCACAGATGACTGACAGTTGCGATATTGGGCACAATCGCTCCACTCCTGCTCCGCACTTTCTTCGTCGTAGTTTTCGTCGACCAGGAAGGCATTCACTGCTTCCCTAGGTCTCAAACCAGTGCCACTGTAGACATGAAAGTTGTATTTTTGGACTCGTGCAATCTCATGCAACAATCATGCATTTGCCATCGTTTGCCTTGGGTATTGAACTCTTCCTGCGTTGGCATTCTATAAACGTGCTATCCGTGCTATCTTGGACTTCGAGTTGCTCGTAACACTTCGCAAGTTCGGCGTCATCATGACCTCAACGTGGTCCCCAGCAACGGCAACAAACACCCGAAGTTTTGGCAAAGGTTCGGCCTTTAAGCGCCGGCATAAGTTGGAATATCACCCCAATTTAGTTTGCAACTGCTGGATTTTTTCATGTAGCGGGTGAGGGGACACTCAAAGGCATACACATGAGATCTCTGCGTTGCAGGAATTGGCCTGCCGGAGGATGAAGACCATCCCCTTCTTGCGACAATCCTGAAACGGGGAAGGGCGATAACTGTCACCATTTTTCCTTCAGTCGAAAGTTTCATTTCAGCAAAAACATACACATACCCTAACCGTCTCCTACCAACAAAAGCCTGAAAATTGTTGCACATCGCGGCACGGACGGATGCACTCTGTCCTGGGGGAGGGGCGAGGTCCTCAGCTCACAATGGTGTCACGTGTTGGCAAAGGCCATCGAACGGGCCATGAAGACCTTTGAACCAGCCGAGCTGCCACGAACCAAAGCTGGCCGAATCTATATGCTGCCCAAAATCTCCGAATGATGCTGCATAAGCCGGCTGTGCCCACTCCTGGACGGCAGAAGGTTCATTTGGAACACACTCAATTCGGAACACATTGAAGTGTCCAATTAGATTCATTTTGGAACACACCACTCAATTTCGAACGCAGGCTCTAAAACACCACTTTGCTCAAGTTGACGCTTTTTTTTGCGTCTGATCGCATGAGCGCTCTGAAGCACCAGTCAGCCCCGGTAGGGTTTCCGCAAAAGACCGGTATTATGGCGCCTTTCTGATCTAAATTTTACCCTCGGGTGGCTCGCAACAGGCATGCTGCGTTGGAATGGTTCCTTTTGTCGTCTCAATTTAGGTCTGCTGCAGTGGCATGGTTCCCTCCCGCTCAAAAAATCTTACCCTCGGGTGGCTCACACAAAGGTGCGCTACGTTGGGATGGCTCCTGTCTTCTCTAAATTTTACCTTTCGGGTCGCTCAGAAAAGGTATACTACGTTGGAATGGTTCCTTTTTATGTAAATTTTGCCCACGGGCTGACTGCTACCTTGGAATGGGTCCGTTCTGTTCCAAATTTAACGCTCGAGTCGCTCGCAAGAGGCATGCTGAGCTGGAATGGTTCTACGTACCTTGGCTTGGAACGGCTCCTTTCTCTTCTAAAGTTTACCCCCAGGGCCCACAAAAAGTTTTCACGGGGTCATTTGAATGATGCCGTGGAATTGTGGCTCAAGCGGCAAACGATCTTATCACATCTTATCACACTCCACAACCGTCACTGGCTTTTCTGATGGGCAACCCTTTTTGTTCACCCTTGAACACGTTTTTTCACTCCGCCTTTTGTTTTCACCCTCCACCTGTCTTTTTCACCCTCTCAACCTTTTTATTGAACCTCTACCCTTTTTTTGACTCTCTACCCTGTGGTGGTTGATGGATATTGTTCTGTTTGGATGGATGGATGCTCTTTAAACAAAGGCGGGAGGGGGTGCGGGGGGAGGGCGCACCGCCTCCCCCGCCGTGCAAGCCAAGTGTCGACGGCAATTTGGGGAAAACACAGAGTTACGCGGTTCGGTTTCTTTGTTCATTGGTTGCTTGGTTTGTTGGTTTGGCCGGTTTGTTGCTTGGTTGGTTGGTTGGCACTCCGTTGACACATGGATGGATGGATGGATGCGGCGTAAATGAAGGCGAAAGGGGGTGCGGGCATACACTGATTGATGGTCATGGACAGGGATGGTTGGTTGGCTTGCTTGAGGCCGTTTGATTGCGTGATGCAGCGCTTGATGGATATGCAATTTTTTCCGCTTGTTTGCTTGTTTGATGGAAGGATGGAAGGATGGATGGATGGGTGGATGGATGCTCTGTAAATAAACGGGAGGCCCCCCGCCATACAAACCATTGCAAGCCAAGTATCGACGGCAATTTTGAGAAAACACAGAGTTATGTGGTTTGGTTGGTTCGTTGGTTGCTGGGTTGGTTGGATGGTTTGTTGGTTTGGCATGGTCGGTCGGTTGGTTGGCACTCCGTTGATGGATGCATGGACCCTTTTTGACCCTCTGCCCTTTCTTTTTCACCATCCTTCCTTTGGTTGGTTTGTTGGTTGGTTGGCTAGCTTGATGTTGATGGATTGCGTGATACAGTGGTTGATGGGTATACAATTGTTTCCTCTTTGTTGCTTGCTTGATGGGTGGATGGATGGATGCTCTGTAAATATAGGCGGGAGGGGGTGTGGGGGGTGGCAGGGAATAATTGGTATAGCGCGACCCGCCCCCAATAACCAAGCGAATAAACTCTACCATTCAGCCAAGACATAGGATATGTTTAAACGACTAATGAGAAGTTACGGCATATAGTTGAATAGGACTATGACAATGTTTATATTTTATCTGTGCTTTTTGATCAAAATCAAACCAAGTCAACAAAGATAGTATTTTTAAACGTCGTTCACAAGGACAGTTGTCATCATCATAATGTCACATATATATATATATATATATACATATGCACATATATATATATATCACACCATTTTTCTACAACTGCAATGTCTAAACATATTTACTGTAGTTTCATTCTCTACATATATATATATATATAGAGTTATATACACATGCGTTGCCAACATCGCAAAAACACATGAAACTACAGCAATTTGGATTGTAGAGAGTTCTGCAGGAAAACACAGAGTGGTGTGGTTTGGTTGCTTGGTGTGTTGGGCTACCCACCCTTTTTTTCTTACCCTCCTTCCTTTGGGGTTGGTTCTGCCTGCTTGGTTTGTTGGCTGCTTGGTTGGTGGGATGGTTTCTTTGGATGGATGGATGGATGGATGGATGCGCTGTAAATACAGGCGCAAGGGTGGGTGAGGGCGCAACTCACGTTCCAGACTTCCAGGTCAGTTCCTGGAGTCTGGAGTGACATCGTTCCAGCGAGTCTCTCTACAGGTTCCGGGGTACCTGCTTCACCGGCGGTGGGTTGAAAAAGAAAGGGTCGAGGGTGAAGAAGAAAGGGTGAGGGGTGAAACAACAAGGTGAAGGGTGAAAGAAACATGCTACAGGGCGAAAATGACAGGGTGCAGGGTGAAAAACAATGCTTTAGACGGGTGAAAAAGAAGGGTTCCAGAGGGTGGGGGAAAAAGGGTTCTTGAGGGTGGAAAAAAGGTTTCGAGGGTTGAAGAAAAAGGGATGGTGAAAAAGCATTGTTCAAGGGTGATGAAAAAAGGGGAGCCCTTTACTGATGTCCCATTCTTTTGTATGAGATCTGATCGACCTTCTATTTTGTATTAGTTTTTGCTTAGTCTCAGTTAGCCCTGAGGCAGCAATTTGCAGCAATTGTTTGATCTCGGACGCCCCTCGCATGCCATACCTAAGAGGACTGCCCTTGGAGACCGGCAACACGGCCTTCACCTCCTACTTAACCTCCCAAGGGCCAATCCGGGCCAATCCATGGCCATGCCATATGGCTAAAGCCTGATTTGATGTCGATTGTGGCTATTGCGAGACTCAACATCCAAAAATGCCGAGACATCTCAGGAAAACCATCGATGTGGCAAAATTGACACAGGAAGACTCACCTTTCAACCACATTGTGGGTGTGGCTCAAACTATGGATTTCGCAGGACAACTTGCTACTGTCCTATCAGAGCAGTGTGGTGTTGTGCTCCCTGTGCAAACCCTCCTGCGACCATGCCATCATCAAGCGCGTTGCTTGTTCAGCTTGGACAACTTGGGCCGCTTGTTGCGCATGTGCTTCCTGCATCACCGAGCCCGTGTGCACACACGTATACAGCTGTAGATACTCACTCGTCCCAACAACATGTTCTTTCCGTGGACCACCCCACTATCCCTAAGTTTGAGTGAGAGATTGCTTGCACCAATGTCTGGACCAAGACAAATCTCATACCCCAGTAGCAAACTCTTTTTACGTTCTCGTTCTCAAAAGCAGACTCAAAAGATACCCGTGTCTCCACGGAGAGATGATGCGACTCGAACCTCCAAGAACTTCTGCACGACGCATGAGGAAACCCACCAACGAGCAAGCGACGAAAGCTCCACGTTGCGACGAATGAAAAGCCACTGGAACTTGACATGGAGTGGACACCCAATGACA
This sequence comes from Durusdinium trenchii, assembly GCA_963970005.1. NCBI lineage: Eukaryota > Dinophyceae > Suessiales > Symbiodiniaceae > Durusdinium > Durusdinium trenchii. Next base: position 858,467 of record CAXAMN010002891.1, on the reverse strand, counting down.
CCGAAAATGCAATGTGAATTCACTCAGGAGGGCTTTTAAAGGATACGGCTCGATATTTCTCTCAAACTGATGACAAACTGACTCAAACTAAACAAACTATAAATATAAATATATATAAATACAAATCTACTATATAACATATAAATTATTGGACCCTTCGCCGCTGCAAGTGGCGTCCTGCAGCAACTGATTCAGCAAGTCGGTTTGGAACTGTTCCGGCGATGCGGATGGCGCATTGGCTTCCTGCTGAGCACTCGGAATCTCTTGACACCCCTGAAACAGGCCTGGCCTGTCTACACGCAGCCAACTGATCACATGCGTGTGGATCAAGAACACATGGTGTTCTACCATTGAAAGGACGCTTGAAATCCCAGCCTGTGGCCATGGCGTCATCAATTCAGGGTGATACCTGGGCAAGCACTGGGAACCTTGGCCCCATGAGTAAGGGACTTGTAAACAATCGTCAACACACAGGCGTTCCACCGAACTACAGTAAACGTGGAACAGCGCATCACATGACCGGATCGGTGCCCATGGAGTCATTCGATGAAACAAGTGATCGGTACATGGATGTACGGATCGGTCCTCTGGGTGACCAGATGTGATTCATAAATAGACCAGTGCCCCAGTCGTGGCCCCTACACGACAGGAACGGACCTCATTTTTGATTGGAGCTGGTCATACAAAAGCACTACTTAATGACTTAAGAGACCAGGTTTGGGTCTTAGAATGTCTTAGATATGGGACCATTGCTCAGCACTGGGGTGGGGTTTCTGTCCGAACAACAGCTTACGGCTTACGAGGATTGAGGATCAGTTGGAGAAGCCAAAAAAGTCGCGGCGACTCGTTCGCCAAGGCACACATTCTGGTTCCACATCAAGTCTCGTTCGCAACACTGAACGAGTTGGCGCTCTCACACACTAGGCTGATGCCGAAGACACTTCCGATGCGGAACGTCTGAGTTCTCTGTGGGGGAACGTCCGATCCCGGTGAGCTCGGGGTTTCACGAATTGAATGCTAGTAGACTAGGAGTGAAAGCATCCGACTAGTCCTCAAATCTAAACAAGTGTTGAACCTGTCCTATCACCATGTCTAGACTGTGTAGACTCCGTTTCTGCTGTCCGCTGCAGGATCCTCATAACTGGTTGGCTTCAGCCAGTGTGGAGTCGATTCAAAAGGCACGAGGCCTTGAGCCCAACGAGGTGGAAGCAGGAATCCCGCCGTTTGCACAGAGTTTTTGCTTCAAGGATCTCACCTGCCGATACTCATGCCGATACTCATGATTTATCATCATGAGAATTACTCATTACTCATTACTCTTCTTGCCATCCAAAAGCAAAAGAAGGCCCCAAACGTGTGGGGCTCATGAGCGAAACGGAGACGTGGTGGACCCAAACATGCTGCCGATGCTGCCGAAACCGCTGCCGCGCCTGGAGGGTCTTCTCAGAAAGGCCTTCCTGAAGTTGTCCAACAAGCGCGGTCAGGTGATCAGACCTTTGCTCCTAGTAGCTTCTTGTTACTAGTAGCGATGCCAGGAGCCCCTAGTAGCGTCCTTGCTCCTAGCAGTAAGGCCAGGAGCCCCTAGTAGCTTTCTAGGGGAAGGTGGTCATACTTTCACATGAGACGCACCTAGAACTTATACCGCCGATGAGTGTCGCTGCTGAAACCGCTGGGTGATGAGAAGGGTCTTATCAACATGCTTGGTGGAGGGGGCCAGGCCGTGCTTCTGCAAGAATTGAACAGCTAACACTTCGCATTCACGTGGATATGTAATTTAATGATGTGTGTACTATTTTTCGGATGACTAGAATGTTACCAAACGGTTTTTGATTACTTGTTCGATGGATTCTATTGTCAGGCCACTAAGCCCCGACAACCCTCACCTAGATGGGATATCGCTGCCTTTGGCTCTTGCCTTCTTGATCCTTTTTGCATCTTTTTGCCGAATGAGAATGACTGTTCTAGTCTGGTGGATGGAAACGGCGATAGCCAACAAGAGATTTGGGGATTCAGTGTTTGCCAACTGGGTGCTGGGGAGACCTACAGTATAGATGTATAATATATATATATATATTTGAGCAGTAGAACCGAACAATCATATTCAATCATAATTACGCAATATCGCAATTCAACTGCAGCGCTCGCAGGTACTGTGCAGTCTCAGCTCAGATTGGTCTTCTAGTCTTGTTTGCAGCATTGCTGTTTTGCATTATAGCAGGCCAATACTATGTCAGAACTATACAAAAAGAATACACCATGCATCCGATATCATCAAATCAAGGTCCACATGATAGCTTTGAAAGGCTTCTTGCCGCTTGCCTCATCGCAAGTTCCGTCAGAAGCCTCAGTCAACTTCTCCAAGGGTCATCAGGGGAAGGTGAGTTCAAAGCAAAAGGCTCCAGTTGGTGCACTGTGCATCTGAGTGCAGCCCTTGCTTCATCAGGTGGGCAGAGAAAACAATGCTTTGCAAAGGGGACTGACAGAAATGCCATGCGGAACCTCACACAAACAACAATTGAGGTGGTTCAGGTGTCCTCATGTCGGTTCAAAGTGGTCTCTAGCTGCAAGCTCAGTGACGACCGCGTGCCGCATGACGAGGACCATCCAAATTTGAGGTTCGACCTGCGGATCGAAGTGAGACGGAAGGCCGACGTGCTGCGTTTCTTCTGACAAGATCTGACAAGCACACACACACAAGCACTGGAATCGACCGTTGACCTCCATGATGCTGAAGGCTAACTGCTTCGTGCGGATGTGCCGCAGTGGGCCTGGCAAAAATCAGGGGAGAACCTCTGCCAGCTTCAATACGTGTCACTGGAACCTCCAAGAGTTTGGCATAGCGACAATGAATTCAAAGAAATCAGCAGCTTTGATATTGAACATATCCTCCCAAATATGCGACACATGATCTCTCATTCGGCGACAAGCGCTTGCCAGCCATGGTTTGTTCGAAAAAACTCGGATCTCGTGCCTTCTTCACCACTAAACATTGCAGTGAATGAGATGAGGCCTTCAATCATACCCACCTGAAAAGGAGACTTTCGTCCCGCCAGGCGGAGATCTCGAACTTTCATCATGGGAAGTTCACATGATACATCCGTGCGGTGGAATCATTGTGCTTTGATATCTGTCGGCACCTGAGATCGCTTCTCTTCGATGGGTGCACAAGACGGGGAGTAGTAGATGATCTTCGCGTCCTCCACATTGGGTCGGCACGAAAACATCGTGTCAACGGCTGTGGGTCCGTGTTTTCGAAGAATTGTATTGGGATTTGGGATGTATTGGGCCTATTTGGGCCTTGATTCTGCGAATTCTGCACGCTTTGTGGAGGTCATCATGCCGATGGTTTTCGAGGGGTTAAATCTACGGGTCTACAGTAGACGACACGTTAATCGTTTCGATTACTACAACGGCATACCATTTGTCCACGGCTAAAGTCCACACTTGTCCAAACGCAGCAATCGCAGCACAAGTTTCCCACTGCTCTCAGCAGTTCTTCGGAACCACCTTGACCTTCATGGTTCTCTGAAACGAAGATGAAGATGCCTTGCATTAAACAGGGATGCATAATATGAAGTGCATGAAACAAATATAGATGAAGTTGACATATGATGGATCATGCAGCATACATATCCCTTGCAAAATCCACATGCGTATGGTAATTAGTAGCTATAATTAAGATGAAGTTAGATGAAGATGATGCGCATGAAGTGCCTGAAACGAAGATGAACACGAAGTTCATGAAATGAACATGAAATGTTGACGTTGATGATCCAACCGAACATCATTACCCCTAGCCCCCGTAAGCAGAACGGCATGACTGTTGTCCGGTCACATCAAAACCACGTTGGGGCCCACAATGCCGTTCACACCGAAAACATCCACTCCTTTGGCGAAGGAGCTTCAAAAATACGGCCTTCCAACATCTAACATCATCATTGTCGTTGAACCATTGAAATACAATAAAATACACTACTCCTCATCACCTCCTTGATCCATGTGGAATCCGCCGTCACCCGGGTGGCTTGCATCGCTTGCATCGCTCGAGTGGCTTGACATCGGTCCTGGAGCTCCTCTTCGCTGGGCTTCACCGAGTCGGGTACCTCGTCGGGGAACCGATTCCCTCCGTACCCTGCGAGGGTGGCGCGGCCCTCGTTGTAGAAGGATTTGAGACATTGGATTCATGCACCATGCACCAACATGCAGAACATGAACATGAAATATAGTTCTAGGCCATGCACCATGAACATGCAGACCTTGGATCTTTCTTTCGTTGTTACAACATGGTGTTTTGGGGTGAAACCAGGTCGACTCGACACCGACCTTATGTGGCGGGACCCCGGACCTGAGTTCCGGCAGTTTGGGGTGTCCAACGGCGGGGATGAAAGAACACTCTTTGAAGATCTGGAAACTTAACAATGCCTCCAACCTAATGGCAATGACCTCCAACCTATCTGGAAAAATAGGCATGCTCTTTTCTTGGATCTTTGAAACTCCCGGGGTGAGTCTATGGGGCTTCTGAAGTAAAAGCCATTCGGAATGCGCTCGTCTTAGTGGGGTCCGCTCTTCAAGTTGTGGGAATATGTTTTCTCGCTCAACCGGCTCAACCACCCATACAACCTTTTGCTTGGGTTCGTGAAGTGTACTGATGCATACTGATGCGTACTGTGCATCCGCCTCAACTTCGTTCTGACCGACAACACAAGCAGGTGGCGAACCAGTGACGGGTTGAAAATGAAGAAAGCTGCCCTTGACCTTAGCAAGTCAAACAGGAGAAGCCGAGATCTCTTTGATTTGCATGGTGCTTTTCAAGTGTCTCATGAATGAATGGTTTCAACGATTAAAAGAACCTAGCAACTCCCACTCAGTGTGATTTAAACTCTACTCTCCAGTCAGAAAAAGTCGATTCTATTGGTCCCGCAAGGACAGCAAACAATGCCCATTGGCAAACAACACCAAATCAGTGAAAGCCCCGTGACAAGATGCAAGGAGAGCAAATAACCCTCCTGGCAATGTCTACAGTTTATGGAAACATGTCATTGTGTCATGAATGCCAGGCAAAGAACTTAACAATCATATCCGCCAGATCGCAAGCAACACATTGCAACTCGAAAAACAACTCATGGCGCATGGAAACCACGGCACACCACGACTCGGCTTGGGATTCGCGCACTTTGGCCATGGCAGACATCACGAGGCAAAGACCTGTCACTCAAGAGACCATCAGTTGCTCCTGCCGGCGTTGCTCGGTCTGCAGATGCTGCCATCACTTAAAATCAGAGAAAGATAGAGAAAGAAAGGCATTTCATGTTTCTGTCAGTGAGACCTCTTCTGCTTCGCAGAAACATCCACATTCCACGGTGCCTTTCTAGACCTGGTCTTCGAGGTCCAAAATCAATACCTCGGGGCCCATCGACGCAATGCAATGCATAGAAACGGAAGTCAACAAAGGGAAGGGGAAGGAAAGGAGCCCAGAATGGGTAATTTTTGTGACTAGGAAGGGAGAATGCTCCTTCAGATCTGTTTCTTTGGGATTTTGGCCGCTCTGTCGCATCAAAGGATTCAAGGCAACCGATGGATCTGGGGGACTTCGTCCCACGAATGTTGCGCCCGTCTGCGGATGAGGGAGACCCGGAGACCCCCCCCCCCAGGCCAAGAAAAATCACGACCATCCACTGGGCGATCGCCAGGGGAACAACTGAACTCATTCCGACTTAGGGGGAGGCTATCGCTTCTAGGTTGGAGGCCATTGCTACTAGTAACAGGAAGCTAGTATTCTATAAGCAGAAGCAGAAGTTCTACTATATTAGCCTGCTATGTTGACCCTGGACCCTAAATAGTCCCAAGGAGGTGCTCTTTGGCATCTAAAAAGCCGGACCGCCGGACCATGGACCAATGGAAGGACGGATGACCCTCGCCTCCATCCATCGGCAGGTCAGGTGGGTTTTCTCCCAAGAGTATCTCTCTCTACTCGACAGCTTTAGCTGTGTTTGTATTAGGTGTCCAAACTGTCTACTTGACCAACACAGCAAAACAAAGGGGGCCCTCTGCGGCACCTCTTTCGTACAAGTCCTGGTTCAAACACCGTCCCAAAGATTCTTTGTTCATTCATGAGTTCGACGAATGATGTTGGTGAGTTCTCCGACTGGTTGCATCAGTTTCCCATGATCGAATGCTTGATGAACAGGCTGGCAGCCAATGGCAGCAACACGCACAAATTGTCCATGTGTTCATGTCACCAACGCCTAACCTTCTGCAGAATTAAGATGAATCAACATCTCAAAGGCTCGTTAAACTCCAAAACATCAACATCGTACGACCGTCCGCAGATCACGTCGCACGACGGTAAACACTGCCCCCCCCGACAGGGAAAAGACGCACCATGACACATGGAAAATCTGACCAACGCCTGCCGGACATCAATTGCCGTCGCGTCCCGACAACGGACGACTTTTGAGCCGAAGGCTGAATGGCGCACCGCGACCATCGCGACTAGACTCTGCGCAGCGTGGCAGCGTGGGACGTTCACAGCGGCAGCGTAATCCTGTATTTCGAGAAGAGAATGGAATGCAATGGAATGCACGTAGATGGACCTGAAGGCATATGAACCATGATGATGTATGTATGAATAAAAGACAAGCACTCTTTCAGGTTGTTGGACTGACTTGTCAGGCGGGGCACTTGGAGCGTGATCAAAGTGAGGTACACCAACTTTCCCATGTTTGTAAGATTCATGCAACTGCCCAGTTGCTGTCGCACCACATGCCATGAGGACGGCTCAGACAAAAGTCGTCAGGTGTTCAAAGCGACTGACGACCTTGGTCAAACCAAACACAAAACTCCCAGTGCAAGCAATCGTTGGTATGCATTGGTGCTGTATTTATACGACTTACATGCTGTAAAATGCTGTAAACTTGGTTGTCAAATGGCTGGTTCTTTTTCAGGCTGTGAACGCAAGATGTCAAATGCCAATTAAGATGATCTGCAGCATGAGAACAACTTTGGCCAAGAAAGAATCGATTCGTGAAAACCATGGAAGCTGGCAAGTGAGCTACTTGCTCTTTCCCAATAGATAGGTTTGGCTCCTTGCTGGAAAAAAGGACGTCTTCATTCCATCTGGTTCCTGGCCAACACAACTTCGTCTGACTATCTGCCATGGTGCATCGCCTGGCTAGTTATGACACAACTCCTGCTGCTAACTCCCACTGCTAAGCCAGTATCAAGCCTTGAGCGACACGAGTGTCAACATGTCAAGCAACACTCTCTGCTGAGTTGCTTGAACTATGCCGGCATGGCCAATTTCGCAGGAGCTTCATGATGTATGCAGTCCTTGCTGCTGTCCGCACTGCATCAACACATGACAATACCAACTGCTGTTTGCACTCTATCTATATATATAATTGACAGTGGTCGAGTCAATCGCAATGTATTCACGGGTGGATTGAAGAGTCTGATTCTGGGTCTAAACTACAAAACTCCAACATACTCCAACAAACGGTAACTATGACATCTATGACTTCTAAAAGGCAAAGAAGCATCAACAAGCAACCGCCAACCGCTTCAACATGCAGTCGTAATTACCGTCAATGGAACGGAACAAGTACCGTCGTTGTGCAGTCTGCTGTCGTCACCTGTCGTCACCTGAGGGTCGCGGCCAATTGTTGATACTGCTTCGCTCCTCCTCGAAAGCTGCGAAAGCGGCGAGTAGCTGCGACATCTCAAGGAAAACCCAAGCTCAAGCTTTCCTCACACTTTCCTCAGAGATTCCCCGGGTTTTTATGGATAAACAGATTTGCATGGTCCTTTTCACTGTTTCTATTGGCTCTCTCCCGCTGCCTTCTTGCTCAGCCACTCATGCAGCATGTCGAAGCACTCATCGAGTCCGTCAGCACCTTCTTTCTCCTGCAGTGTACCATGTGGTATCTTCATGAATCGTTGGTGGTATCTATTTTTAAATGTCCACCAACGATTTCTCTCATTCTTGGTGTCATCTTTGCCCAGGTCACATCCTTCCAGGAACTCTGTCTGTGTCTCTTTGTCTGCCTCAGCATGTATCATAATATATCCCTTTTTCTGTGACGCCGGCCTGCCTTTTCTACAAACCAAGCTTCATCAAGCAGCAAAGCACCAAAAAGTGTACCGTATACCAAATGTATGCCTGTTTGACGGATATTCTCTTTGATATCACTTGTTTTGTGATACTGTTGTTGCCACGAATACCCTGGGTCAATTTATGTTGCCCGTCGTTCTCCGCTTGGAGTCATTGCTTTTCGCCTGGATGTCTTGCAGGAGGCCTTTTACTCGGCCATCAAAATCCTGGCCAGAATGACTGAATCTCAGGAGTGAATCCAACTTCAGGAGTACGGTTCACTAATTTGAAGGTATTTGAAGCATAATCACTATAAGAAACATGCCACGGATATTAGAGGCCTTGGCCTAGTTTGTCAGGGATTTCGTGACACCCCTGCTACCCCGAATCGGCAAGCGTGGGCTGAATATGTCTGAATGTCATTTCATTCCTTGAGGTACCAAAATCTCGCCACTAGGAGCAAGGACGCTACTAGGGGCTCCTGGCCGTACTACTAGGAGCATCCTTGCTACTAGTAACAAGAAGCTACTAGGGGCCCCTGGCATCGCTACTAGGAGCAAGGACGCCAGCTGTTTCGACAGCTCCTCCGAAATTCCTGTGCCACTGCTGGATCGTTCCGGCTTCAACCGCAGCTGCCTGCCCTGCAGAACGGTCCCCCAAAAGCGTCCCCAAAACGGTCCCATCTCGTCACTCCCGGCCGCGGCAAGTGCTGGAGATTGAGAGCAAAGAGAGGTGATGTGTTCCTGCAGGGATCGAATGAAGAGGTGAGAGGAAACATTGTCCGCAGGTGCGGTGTGGTACTCGTCTTTCGCATTCTTTTTGTTACAACGTGGTGTACTCCAATGGATTTCACGATCTTGGAGCCCAGCATGTTTCATGCACTATATCATGTCCTTCTCCTCCAACTGTTGACCCTATTTTCATAATCCCATTTCCAGTGGGAATATGAGAGCTATGAGGTACACAGGTGAACTAAGTCCAGGCATCGAAGGACTGGGTTCGCACTTCTGAGGTCCCGGCGGTCACCAGGGAGCCTGAAGACCGATACGACGAGATTGCGGACTTTGGTACAAGCGGCTCTTAACGTATGATACGGAACCCTGGAATCGTCTTGAATTCAGAACTAGCATGGTCAAACTGTCAAACACCTCCGTAATAAACTATGGAACAAAATGGAAACATACTCAACGCTCAACTACTGAACGTTACAAGTCATGCAACATCATTGTAAAGTCCACGCATGTCCACAAGAAGGCATGAGTCTGAAAAAATTCTGAGTTAAAGCAGCTATTGAAGTCCAAAATAGAATCAAATAGATATACTGTATATATCTATATGTACATAAGTAAGTACATATCATATTGTCATATAAATTACATCCTCCATGAATATCACATGGAGGGTCAGCCCTGGTCATTCTTTAATGATTTCCTGGGGAATGATGAATGTCAGCTCCCTAGGAAATGAGGAACTCAGCCTCATGAAGCAGTGGCTGGCGTAATCTAGTGAAATCACCAGAAAATGACATGAAATTCAATCACCATTGGACCTGTGTTTGGCGTGTCTTCTGTTTGGACCTGCGTCTGCCACTTTCTAGCGGATGCTCTGGTGTCTGGACGTGCGTTTGTCATTCTTTAGCGGATCCTGCTTTGATCCTGCTTTCTCCTACATCATCTACATGTTGTGAGGACTTCCACAAGCAAACAAAGCATACAAAAGGTAGGTTGACTGAATGACAGCTGCTAAACTCCGTGATGTGCATAGTTTATCAAGATTCTGAAACATTCTGAAATTATATCTTCATATCGTGAACAAACAAAAAGTTAGAAAATTAGAATCCATTTTCTAGTGGGTGCAAAATCTTGAGGAATCTCCCACATTCCTTGAAAATAGCCCAAGCCCTTTCTAGAACATGAAAAAACACGACTCACATGCCCACGTATCCTCATTTTCTAGTGGGTGACTATGCTTGAGGAATCTCCCACATTCCTTGAAAATAACACCAAACCCTTTCTAGAAAATGAGAAGCACGACTCACATGCCTACGTATCCTCGTTTTCTAGCGGGGAAAATTCTTGAGGAATCTCCCACATTCCTTGAAAATAACGCCCCGCCCGTTCTAGAAAATGAGAAA